>JAWNNT010000078.1:600000-1107500 GCA_035044645.1 Scaptomyza parva
AGTGGCATCCACAGCCACAATGACCATATCCTGGAACACATCCTGCAACAGGAAGCACAAACTGTCGCTGGGCTTAAAACAACATTTAAAATAGTTGCACAACAATGTAACAATGTGTTGCTGCAACACATTGTATGCAACTGTGTGGGTTTTTTTCTATGGATGCAACGCCCAAAACCTAACTTGCAACTGAACATCATCAGCTCGCCTCAAAACGAGGATAAACGCGAGGAGCGCCACTTTTTGAGCTAACTTTGAAGCGCGTTTGCCGATATAGCCGTTATATCTGCCACGCCCACAGCCCTCCACAGCCCCCCACAGGCCCCCTTGGTCCCCTTTCTCCCCTTGTCTATTGTCACTTTTGGCATAACTTTGTTCGAGCTCGAGTTGAAAATTCATCGGACACAGTTTGGGGCGTCAAAAACTATGCAAAAATTATGTGCGGCCAAAAAGTCGGCAAAACTCTTTAATACAGTCATAAATTTGGCGCCTGCCAAGAGCCTGTCAAAAGTGGCCAGAGACAGAGAGCTAGGGCTGCGGGGGAGAGGGGGGATGGGCATGGTCAGTGAGTGGCAGTGGCAGGGAAGTTGGATAACTTGGTCGCTTGCAACTATTTAAAAGCCATAAAAGCTGAAAGCTGTTGCCCAACGGATGTGCCAGCCGGATGCAGTTGATAGGCATGAGCTGCTGTTGCCGCACATACACACACACACACACTATCACACTCGATTGTGTGTAAGGCAAGGATCACATGAGGCCAACACTTTCCGGCACATTTGGGTAACACAAAAGTAAAGCCGCAAACAATGGACAAGGAGTTTGATGCGACAGAAAAGGAATCGAGATGGCTAGGGGTTGCAAGGGGGGACGGGGAGACGGGGAGTAAGAGAGCTTTGAGGCAGAGAACACTAATTGCAACTCATGTAAATCGACAAGGACAACGACGCACAAGAGCACACACACACACAAACACAGAGACAGAGTCATAATGCCAACGACAAGGACGAGCTTGTGAACGATGCTCAAACCAAACTACAAGTTAAAACAACTAAGAGCCTTAACAAAACAACTAAAGTCAAATGTTAAATACTCTTTAAACAATTATGATTGCAAATGAACTAAACTTACTTACCTACTACTAACTTTCAGCATGAGATTAACGTACCTAAACTAAATCCAACTTCATATCAACAGGCTGAAAAATGAGAAGTTTAAATAAAATAAATCCAAAGTATATATTCAAAAATATATTGAACAGATCTTTCAACAATGAAAGAATTAGATAGAGCCTTTGATTAGGAATACCAAAAGTTTAGTTTTAATCAGCTTAAACGAGATGCAAATGCTGATGGAACCTGCCACTCATTAAGTGTATTAAACAAAGTCAATGCTGAAGAGCAGCCAGCAAGGACATAGCAAGTGCAAATACATGCATATATCCTGTGTAAAACTTGAAGTAGTGCTTAATAGTTAGTTAAGTCGAGTTGAATGCGTTTTTCGACACAGACACAGAGCAAGAGCCAGAGTGAGATAGACAGATAGAACGACAGTAGAGGGAATGAAAGAGAGAAAAGGAGAGAGATAAATAACAGCGTTGCATTTTGCCTGCTTTTGAATATTGAGTGAAATATTGTTTGTTGCCGCTATCTGGGGCAGAGCATACAGACGCGGGGAAGGGGCAGACGAAAGACAGAGAGCGGTGCTTTTGCTGCTGATGTCGCCTGTAATTTATTTACATTGCAATTAGTTCTCAGCTCCGTTAGGGATTAAAAACTTTCGCTGCACACACACACACACACATATAGCTAAATACATATTTTATGTATTGTATGTGTGAGCCTTGCATCAAAATGCGCACGAAGAATAAGTAAAGCTCATGAAGAAACTGAAACTTGGGCGCTCAACAAATTGACATTAAGTTATGCTTAACTTTTGCCTAGTCTCGTCAAAAGTTCTTTAATATTAAGTTTGTATGTGAGTGCTTGTGCGTGTGTGTGTGTGTGTGTGTGTGTGATAGTGTGATAAATACAGGTTAGGCCATGGATAATCGACAATAAGCTCGTTTAAGTCTTATGCAAGCAAACAGCTCTACAATTAGTTGAAAACATTGCTACACATTTACATACATGTACATACATATAATGTTTGTAAATGGAAAAGGTGTTGAGTTTCATGACATGTTTTACACGTTAAGCACGGCGTAAGGGCGACTTATTCTAATTTAGCTTATTAATTCACAATATGTTTGTTATTGATCAAATTGAAAATTTGTGAACTGCTGATTTTTTCTCTAATACGATTTGGTAACATTTTCCCTACAAACAGTCTGGCAACGCCAACTAACAAAAAGTGTTGTTCTGTCACAAGGCACAGGAAATATATCAATTTGTGGCAAACAAAAACGCATAAGAGCGGAAAGAAATGAATTCCTCACAGGAACAAGAACGTTTAGCTGCCGCAGAAAGTCAGCCGCCATCGGTAAGTAGGATATGTCTCTGTGTGATTGGATAAACTATTTGCATTATAGCAGGAGGATCGTGCAGGGCTGCGCCAGACAGAGTCAAGTCGTAGTCGCTTAAGGACACTGCGTACGCGTTTGCGACCGCGTTTTCATCCGATTCCCGCTCCTAATCGTGGCAATGAAGGGGCGCTGTCCGCTGATCCACGGCGGAATCGTCTTCTGACGCTACGCCCACGTCTGAGACCGGCTTCGACGAATTTCCATGAAGTGACGCCGTCTACTGCAACCCAAACGCCGGCACAGCCTGATACACGGCAGAGTCGTCTATTGACGCTACGCCCACGTCTGAGACCGGCTTCGACGAATTTCCATGAAGTGACGCCGTCTACTGCAACCCAAACGCCGGCACAGCCTGATACACGGCAGAGTCGTCTATTGACACTAGACCCACGTCTTAGATCAGCTTCTACTCATGTGAATGAAGTGACGCCACCTACTGTAACCAGTGCCCGATCGGCAGCACAGCCTAATCCACGACAGAGTTGATTGCTGACGCTACGCCCACGTCCACTGCAGCAGCCTGGGAATGAAGTGGCGCCGTCCACTGCGGTAACCAATGACGACCAGACTGCAGTGTGCTCCCCTGTCTACATGATAGATGAGGCAGATGAGTAAAAAAACGTATTACACATTACACTTAACATTCTTGTTCACACTCAATTTGAAACCAAGACACTATCATATGGCTCTAAATATATATGTAACTGTTATCTGTCTAGAACCTTGTCTTAGAATGGAATAGAACTAATCACAATAGTACGGATATCAGTATAAGGAGATATTTGTTTTAAGTAAGGATATCAGTATAAGGAGATATTTGTTTTAAGTTCAACATTCCTTAAAGTCCGTTACAACGTTACAAATCTCGCATTGTCTGCTGTCCTTTGTGTGTGTTTTTGGGGTTTTTGTTTGTTTTGGTTTTTTTTTGAGCCGTAGGAAGCCTAAAATTCTATTGGGATTCATCGGCTAATCCCTTTGCTAGTTCACGGCTTAGCGCGCGCTTAGCTGTCAAATCGTTCACATCTAATGCTTCTCTCCTCTCCTCTCCTCTCCATTCCTCTCACCCCACATTGTGTTGTTCTTTTTGTTGTGCCACGCCTAGCCACGCCCAATCGAGCTGTAAGCTGCCAACAGCTTTTAACAACGGCCCCTCCGCAGGACCTTAGCATCGACAACTGAAATGGCAACGGCAACTGAATCGGCAACTGCAACTGCACAATGGGGATATAAATAAATAAATAAATAGAAACCACTTTTCGCGCCCAGCCGGAAACAGCAAACAAAACCCCAATGTAAAATTGGGGGAGAATATCAGGCGTGGTGGCAGGGGAAGGGGGGGGGGCGTGTCGTCTATTGTGTGCGGCCGCATACACAAAAGACGAAAGCGAAATCAAAAGCACAGGAAACACTTTTAGTGAACGAAAAATACAGAAAGAAAAAAATCAGAAAAAACAGAGAAAATTCTATAAAAAGTGTTGTCAGTTTGGTGCAATGCTCATTTTTCTTGTGCTGCAAAATGGATTGGTGGGAGACGCACTTGAAGCGGAAACGGAACTGCCACGTCTTGAGGCAAAGACAGACACATAGAATCAGAAAGAAAGTAAAACAGACACAGACAGTAAGCGAAAATGAGCGAAAGAGAGAGAGAGATAGACAGACAAAGTAACTGATTGACTGGCTGCCGGGGCAGTCAGTAACTAGTACTTGCTACTTGCTACTTGCAACTGGCAGCAACTGCCAGCTTGAAAAGCTTGCAACTCTTGATAGCTGGCTAAGTTAGCTGTGCTTTAAACTTTAATTTACTCAGCACCTGCAACGCCCCCCGTCCACCCCACCCTCACACAATACCCCCAACTTGATCTTAATGAAAACGTTAAGAGCTTTTAGTGCGGTTTAAGGAGTGAAGTAAGAAGGGAAGGCATTCTCGCCCTGGGCCCTGAACCCTGGGTTTTACTTTTAATAGCTTTTCGTTTCGTTCGCTCAAGTTTCTTGCACGCGGTTTCCATCTTCGTTTCGGACTTCGACATTGCAGTTTGACTTGGGTGACTGGGGAAAGACTTATTACTTAATGACGCCTCATTTGATGATGCGGCCAAAAATCAGCGTTTCCCTTGGATTCCAGTTAACGCATCATTAGACACGCATAAAAACCAAACTCTCGTCTTGATCCGACTCCCGGCTCTCCCTACCTTCTGCGACGACTGATTTAGGTGTCTGGTCTGATGGTTCATGGGCCATTGCCAAAGGGACTTTTAATTGCACGACACAATGAAACTTTTCTTTCAGCTTGATCCGAATTGGAATTAAAGAAAACTTCCTGTGAGAAACCAAATGAAACTTTCTTTAATTGAATTATAAAGTAAAAATTTAAGTACTTACCATACACAGATAGAATAAATTATCATTAAATCGTTATATGCTCAATCCGGTGTACAGGCTAACTTCTAATTGGATACACAATCGTCGTTTTACAAGGAAAAAGTTTTGAGTATTAACTCAAATTGGCTGTTGTTTGGGATGTAGTTGTCGTACTTTTAACCAATGCTATCCATAACATCCGAACAGAGATAAAAATGTTGACATCATCGTTGCCGGTTGCCATTCTGCATAATCTCTGTAAACGTCAATTACCCAAACCCCACCGAAAGGGAGAAAAGGACTGAAATGTAGAAAGACAAATTGAAAATTGGGGGCTCAATTGGGCGTTGGGCGTGGCTTTTACAGTTGTGGCTAAGCGGCTTAAATCAGTTTTTATTTTGGCGTGAAAAAAAGTCAAAAACCAGAAAACCGAAGAACGAAAATCGAAAAAAACGAGTGGAAAACTGAAATGAAACGCAGTAATCAAAGCCAAATCCGCAGTCGAGAGTTAAAGTGATAAAAAAAAGAGTGAAAAAACGGAGCTCAGTTCCAGCCAGCATGGCAGCCGGCAGCCGGGAGACAGGCTTCATTACTATGACAACATTATGATCATTGTGTTGATGATTATCTTGATTAACAACATCATTGGCGAGTCTCTCTGGGTGCGCTTTAAAATGTGAAACACGTCTAATCCTTTGAGAGCTGTCACAGAAAATGTGCTCTACAGTGCTACAGTGCTACAGTGCTGCTGTAGCCCCCAAACAAGCCCCAACGGTCAGACATTTATGAAAAATGATTATAAATGCACAAAGCATGCACCGAAAGAGACGGAAAGCCCACTGAAAGAGTATCAGAGAAAGGGGGCGAGAGGGAGAGACGCCGTCCCTGCTCACAAAAGTATGCTACGGAAAAAGGGCAAATAATTAAACATTTGACGGGACGGAAAGGGACGAGACGAGACGGTAAACGATAGAAACGATAAGGGTTTGAGCTGGGATCCTATATGTGAGAGCGGGGCGGGGGCGGAACGGTAGGGGGGTAGGGGCTTACAATAGCTTTTTGACCAACCAGACAACGACATAGCACCGGCCGGTGCAGGGAAAGTGCATGTCCAGTGGGGAGCACCGACCAGTACGAAAGTACGGAAGTTGGAAGTGATATGAAGGCGACGAAGCGTACGCCAATTGCCAGTCAGGGGAATTGTAAAGTGAATGGTAAACGTGAATGGAAATGGAAAATGGCCAAAACAGAGAGCTAGAGAGAGAGAAAGAGAGAGAAAGCAAAAAGGCAATACAAACGGCAACAGAGCAACAAATGCCGCAGACCGCAGCTGCAAGCGCTGCTAATGAGTGGCCAATGGTTTGAGTCTGTGTGTGTGTGGGTGTGAGTGTGCCCAAGCGAAAAGGTGAGGGAAGGTGAATGAGTTACCTAGACGGTCAGGTTTGTATAGGTGGTCTAGCAGATTTTAGAGGCGCCGCCGTCTGTGCACTAATTGAAACAGCAGCGCCAGCCAGCCCGGAAAACACAATGCTCGACACCTGAGCAGGACATGCAGGAAACGCAGGACTAAAGTACACTTAACCAAAAAAGAACAAGTAAGAAAGCTCTAGTCGAGTAAGCTCCACCAGCCGATAACCTTAACCCTTGACCATACAGACGGACAGACTGTCGAACAGACATATATACCAGAGCTGCCCTACCGTACCAATGCTTGATGATTTCATATCTCCGGTGTTTTACAACCGATTTGATTAAAAATTTTCCAGATTTTTTAAATTTTGTTATTGTTTTCAATCTCTACTTTTAAATTTTTGATATTCAAGATTATTTTGTTATCGATTCCATGTGTATTTCGTAAACCGGAAAAGTTATCGAAAATTTGAGACAAACTTATACTGGCTAGTGATTGGGAGAGTTAATATCTAGAGATATTAGTAGTTTCTGACAGACAGACAAACTACTTCGACTCAGCTGTTGATCCTGATCAAGAATATATATCTACTTTATGGGGTCGAAGATGCTTTTGCACAAAGCGTATTATACCCATTTCTACTCACATTATGGGGTAACCAAATGACTGTCCTTAAACCTGCCCTGCACCTGAACCTGCACAATGTATTCCGAATACACTTTCTTACCTCTAGCAACAAAGCATCTTTTCTCTTTAGTCTTTGCCTCGTTGTGTTGCCTGGTCTTTAGCATATGTGTTATACAGGTGTATAAACTATATAATTGTAAAGTTTCCAATCAAATCCAATCAGTAGTTGCATGAAAGACTAACAAACTTTCACATTTATAATACTTTAGATAACATTGCAAATTTTCTTCAAGTGTAGAAGAGAGCAAAAATGAGAGAGAGACAACAGCGGAAGTGGAAGTCGAGGCCATAGCAAGAGATGGCAGAGTGCAACAAAAGGGCAACAACAGCATGATGGAAACAAAAGCCAACAAATGCTGCCTAGCAAAGTGGCTTGGCCGCCGTTTGATGAGCTCCAAATGAAAGGCAGAAGCAGCAGCAGCAGAAGCGGCAGCAGCAGCAGCAGCTGGCAGCTAGCAGCAAGTGTTTTGAGAAAGCTGCAGGGCAGCAAAGTGGCCAACATTGACAAAACCAATACACACACACACACACACACACACACACAGAGAGAGAGAGAGACGCAAACACATATGAGCATAGATTGCACAAAAGCAGGCAAATGACTTTGAGTGCAACAGAAGCTGATTATGGCCAAGGACTTTGGTCAATAAGCTGCTGGCACTGCTGGCAAGTGCATTTTGCATTTTGCATTTGGCATTTGGCAGCAAGGGGAGCTAAGTAGCGCCGAAGTAGTGCGGAGAGGTCAGATGGCTGAGGGCGGAGAGCGGTGAGGGCGGGTTTTTGGAATCTTGAATCAATTAGCTGATGACTGGCATTTAAATGGCCAGCATCAGCACCTGGCCATATAGTATACAGCTGAGTGGACACAAACCATATTCAAAGTGCATTAACAAAACTTTCAACACACAACCAAACCGACCCGAAATGTTGCATAAGCATTTTGATTATTGTACTATATTGTATCTAGTTAAGCTACATACTATATGATAGAAGTTATACTCGTTAAAGAAGATACGCAAGTTAATATATGTTTAAAGAAGTTGATTGGTTTTGTACAACTTTGTTATGTTAATGGATTAGTTATTCCAAGTTGAGTTCTTTGATTTCTCAAATATTGTCACTAAGATTCGTCTTTGGGGTTCGTTTCAAAGCAAAACTTCAACCACTTGGTTTGAGGAACATTGTTTTAAAGATATAATTTGAAATTCACATGGACAGGTAGACACAATCCTGGCATTTCATTCTATTCCAATTGAACCTAACATTTGGATTTGTTTTGTAAACAACTTTTATTCAACGCATAACAAAATATCTAACATGACATTTAATTGTTTCAACGATTTTTTCTACCCATAACATGGGTGAAATTGGGTATAAAGGTTTTGGGTAAAAGTATGTAACAGGCAGAAGGTAACATCTCCGACCCTATAGAGTATATATATATTCTTGATCGGAAACAACAGGCGAGTCGAAATGGTTATGTCCGTCTGTCTTTCCATCTTTATATTTGAACGCGACGATCTCAGGAAGCTAGAGACTCCACTATTCTTCTAGTCTCTAGGCAGTACCATTTCGATAACCTTTCCGGTTTACGATATACACATGTAATCGATAACAATAAAAACTTGAATTTCGAAAATTTGAAAATGGGGATTGAAAACATCTAAATCCGTTAAGAAGGTAATGCAGTTGTGGATTGTAAAGGGTTAAGGGTATAAGGGTACCAGTCGAGCTTATTCGACTAAAAACAAAACAAAAACTGCTTTGCTAATAGCCTATTTGTGTAGAAAATGTAAATTGTGTACAAAATGACATTCGTGTCTTAATCTTCTTCTACTCTGGTTAGAAATTTTATCTAGTTTTAGTTTTGTTTCTTTTTTGTTTGTGGCACAATTGTTGTTGACTGCAAATGTATCATGGATTATGCATGGAAAACTTTTACTTTGGCAAAACTTATTTAATATTTATGCAAACGCTGTTGTTCTCTCATCAACACCTGTGACAACCCCCTCTCACTCTCTCTCTCTCCCTCTCTCCCTCTCTCTCTCTCTCTCTCTCTCTTTCTCTTTCTGTCTCTTGCATTTAAGTGTTTTGTGCGACCAAAATCCAAATGGATCCCTTCAATTTGCAAGAGATTTTTATGAATGATTCGTGTTCGAGTGTAAAACTTGAAGGGATTAGGTGACGAGTGTAGCTTATAAACCTTCCCCTCACCGCCCCTCACCAGCCCCCACCACCACGCGACCACGTTTTAGCCCCATTTGCGTCATTTGGACCAAGTTGTTATTGTTGTTGACGGTGCTGCTGCTGTTGTTGACTTCCATTTTGGACATAAATAATTTATCATGCACAAATTAGCGTGCGGATTTCAGATTTATGCCCGGCCACCAACAACAACAAACACACACACACACACACACACACACACACACACACACACACACATACACATACACATACATACACATGACTGATAGATGCCTTGTTTTGCTGACATAATCAGACCAACACACATGCCCCACATTCCCCGTGCCCCGCTTGCCGCTTGCCGCTTGCCCCACTGCCATCCATCCATTCCTGGCAGCGTTGTCAAACTTTTCTCTTGACTTTTTTTTGCGCTGTTTTATTTTTTTTGTCATACAAAAGGAAAAAAAAAGTGTGGTCAACCGCAATAATTTTCGGGAGCGCTTTTCCTGAGTTCGCCTTAAACGTGCCAGAAACCAAACCAAAAAAAAAAAGCAAAAAGCAAAAAAGTTGAGAGCGCCGAATAAAAAGGGATAAGCAAAAAAAAAAAAAAAAACAAAATAACAAAAAAGCTGAAAACGGAACGAACAACTTTTTGCTGGTAGCGCACGCGCTGGTCACACTGTCACACACACACCCACACACACACACACACACCCACACACACACTTCAAACTGTCAGTTGTTGTTGTTGCCTGCACTTCTAATGTAATCAACATCTTCTAGTTTTAATTGCATTTAACGTTGCGAACGGCGCCTAATTCGATTGTAACGGTCAGCTAACCAAAAGGCAGCCCTTTGGCCAAGAATACCCCCTCACCACCACTCACCCACCCGTCGTTCCCCTACACACATACATACATACATATATATGCCCGAGGGCTTAAATGGTTGTACTAGTACTTAATGAGTCTTGAAGGTAATTGGCTGTTTTTATGGCCACAAGAGTTGACTTGCTCCATCTCTCTTTCCCTCTCTATCTCTCTCTCTCTGTCTCACTCTCTCTGTCTCTTGCCTTAGTCAGCATTAGCTTTCTTCCGTTCTGACTTCCTGACTTCCTGTTCGGTTGCTCTTCCCGGCTGCTGCTGCTGCTGACACTGCTAATTATAAAATCAATGTAAGTAACTGGCTCGCGCAATGTAATGTACTGCAATCTATATAGGTTTTAGCGATTTATATATATATAAATTACTGGTGTGTGGGAGGGAGAAGAAGAAGAAGAGAGCAATGTGGCACCCCCGCTGCTGCTGTTGCCCAGTTCCCAAGACACGAAGCATATCGCACTCTAGACAAGAGACAAAACGTTGCAACAAGCAAGCAAACAAACAAACAAACAAACAACAAGCTGACAGACAGACAGAGAGTGACTGAGAGAGAGAGAGAGAGAGAGAGAGAGAGAGAGAGAGATAGAGAGAGAGAGGGAGAAACAAGAAGCCCACACTGCACTGCAACTAGTAATCGAATAGTGAGTGAGCGAGAGAGGGAGAGAGGGAGAGCATGAGCAGAGGAGCACAGTAGAGTAGTAAAAGTAGGAAACAGCGATAGACACTCAAAAAAACTTTTTCAATATGAAAGAAGCACTGAAAAACGAAAAAACAAAAGAATAAACAACAAAATACGAGAGTCATAGTTTTGAGTTGCACTGTGGAATGTTTTAAAATAGATTTATTAATTGAAGAAATAAAATTTGATATTTATTTAAACATGAATTTGACTTCTGTTTCTATATAAACTATATATAGTTTCTCCATATATTATCAAAGCTAAATAACCTCAACAACATTGGGTTTTAAGCGTGGGTTTGTACGATTTATTTAAGGATCTGGTCTTGGACTTTACGCTTTGTAGGTAGCAAACCTTTTTTTTTTTTTTTGCCAGGGAAATTTTCACGGAGCATATGGCTTGGGTTTTTGCCTATATAGTTACATAGGTAGATGTAGACATACGTATAATTGGGTTCTAAAGTTCTTGAGGTAAGTTCAAAGACATAGACTTAAAATCCTCATTCAAGTTTTCTTTTACATATGATTTACATTGTGCGAACCACTGTGCGTAGCCCAAACGTCTGGATGTGCATTGATAGGAGACAGAGAGAGAGAGAGAGAGAGAGAGAGGGAGGGAGGGACAGAGAGAGAGAGAGAGGGAGAGGGAACAGAAAAATATACTTACATATATTTATTTTCTTGTTCCATTTAAAAAAAAATAAAACAAAAAAAACTTTATTTATTGACGCTGATAGGAATCTAGTCATCTATCTGTGCGTTTAAGTTGCACTATAACCAGACACACACACACATACAACCGGAGAAGGACGAGGCAACATCGTACCCCCTCCCCTCCCCACCCCTCACTGCCCCGCACCAACCGACACTTCGCGTTTCTCGTCAGATCTTTTGGGCGGGCAAATGCCTTTCGCATGTTTGCAGCTCCAGCAATAAAAATCGAGATACAATTGCAACAACATCAACAACAACAACGACAACGACAACAACGACAACAAAAACGACAACAACAACAACAGCAACAACAGCAAAAGCAACAAGGAAACGATACGAAACGGAACGGAACAAAGCGCTTTTAAGAAAAGACAAACAAAATGTTCAGATAAACATTGACCAACTACAATAAAGAAAGAAAGAAGGAAAAAAATCCAACCAACTGACCCGTTGTCTATAGAGATGGTTCACAGGGAACCGGGGAAGGAACGGGTGTGGTAAGGGGGTGGTTGGGCTGGTTGGCCCACCATGGCTTATAGCCGTTTTACCTGTGAACCACATTCGTCTGAATCGAAAAGAGAGTTTCGAGTAGAGTTTGGAAAGAGTGAAGAAAGCAGAAGACTGCACTGAAAAAAACAAAAACAGCATGAAATTTAACAAACAGTTATGTCAATTCAGTGAACGTTTTCATTTAGGACAATTTAAAAACCTTTAACTAATTTGTTCACATTTCACTTTACGAATTTGAGGGACAGCTCTTAAACAATTTTATCTCTTTTGGCATTTCTTTCATGAAAAGTTTTATTTAGAAACTATTCTCAGCTTCTAAAATCAAATTCAAGTGTAGATGCAATGTTGCATTTTATTGATGTTGTCCTAGAAAGACCGAAAGAGAGAGAGAGAGATAGAGATAGAAAGGATGACAAAGACATCGCACAAGAAAATAGAATAAATGTGAAATGTTTGACCAACGCCACATGGCTATGGGTAAATGGGTATGGGTAAGGCGATTGCCGGGGATTGGCAAAAGCGTGATAATCAACAAAACTCTGGTGTTGCCACCACTCTTTGGCAACGCAGTCAACCACGCAACAAACAAAACAGCAGCAACAAACAACAACAGAGGACAAAACAAACAAAACCAACAAACAAACAGCTTTGGCCGCTTGGACTTTACACGCCTGGAAAAAAAGGGGCATGACAAAGGCGCCTTTTGTGTGCCACACAGCACTCGAAATCAAAAATGCGA
The DNA here is from genome assembly GCA_035044645.1 of Scaptomyza parva. Taxonomy (NCBI): domain Eukaryota; kingdom Metazoa; phylum Arthropoda; class Insecta; order Diptera; family Drosophilidae; genus Scaptomyza; species Scaptomyza parva. The sequence continues at coordinate 612,687 of JAWNNT010000078.1, forward strand.
AAACTAAAATCCACACACACACACACTCACACACGAAATGCAATTTTCATTAAGCGTCAAAAGTTTCAAACTGTTTTGCGAAGAAAGAGTAAGAAAAAGCGAGGGGCAGAGAGATTGTCAAGTTAACCAACATGCTTCACATGACCACGCCCACTTGCAGCAAGGTAATAAAGCAAAAGTTTTGATAACACACACACACACACACACTAGTTTATACAGATGTGTGTTTGGCAGCCAACAAATCCAAGTGAAGAGCCATTGAGCTGAGACCCACAACAAAAGGAAGCGGAAATGAGCTTGCCCAACCCCAAAATCCACATAAGTATATGTGTATATATGTGTGTATGTGTGTGGGCGGATTTAAACCAACAGTTGACTGTGAAACTGTATGTGTGTGTGCGTGTGAAACTAGATAGCTTTGCCTCTGTCTAATGGCAACAAAAACAACAACAACGGCAGCAAATAATCAGCCGTTTAATGGGCGACATCAATTTCATTTAATTGGTTGCAACTTTTGGCAAAAAACCCAATTATATTTTGATTTTGATATTGATACATGTATTGAAAACTAGAACTAACAATTAAAAGTTACTAATTATTCACTAAATACACACTTAAGGTAAGCAATTGCATATTCAACATGAAATTAGAGATAACTATCGCCCGTATTATAAACTAAACCGGGTTTAAGCTCAACAACAGACAGATTTGATGTATGCATGTGACTAAATCAACTCAGCTTGCGATTCTGATCAAGAATATATATATGTAACATAACAAAACATACACTTAACCATAACCTTCAAATCTAGGGTTGGCGTTAGATCTCTGGCCATTCTCGATCAGAAAACCAACAACAGGGTGTTCCAGTCCCTTTGCATATGCCAGTACGTATACAGCGGCTCAGCATAAGTCTACAACAGGGTGTTCCAGTCCCTTTGCCAGTATCCCAGTACATATACGGAGGCTCAGCATAAGCTCTGAGCGAAAGACAAAGACAGGAACAACAAATTGTTTGCACTCACAGTTATTTCGCCCAATGCTTGCTGTATAATTTACTGTAATACGGCGTCAATGCAATTTGTTATTGTTTGATATGATTCATATTAATTATTCTCCGTTATAAGCTCACTTCGGAAAGCCCTGATCTCAACTTTAATCTTCAATATCTTTCTTGTTTCTTAACCGAGTTCAATGAATCATATCAAATCTATCAAAATTTTGCCTTACCTTGTTATGGATGTCGTAAACAAGAGAAGTTATTATTAAAAACTTGACCCGAACCTAGTTCAGAAGTTATATTCACATTCATTTGAAACTAAGGTCACACAAGACAAGACTGTAATGAGTTATAAACAAACTTTTTAGGTTAAATACTATGTACATGCATATCTTAATGCATTTGAAAAATTTAAGATTAGTTAAAGTTTGTTAAAACGTGAGAATTTCAACAATTAATGTTGTGCTTTCGGCTGTGGCGCTTAATGCCACGCCCACGCGAACGTTACGCCCAAAAATGCAGCTCATATCAAGCTAATTACACACACACACACAAGCACACACAGACATAAAGCACAAAGCCAAACATAAAGCAACCGAAAGTGAAACGCTTATCAGTGAAACGCAGGCAACATGCAACACCAACAATAGCAACAGCAACAACAACAACAGGAACAACATTAATGAAGCCATCGCATAAAATTGTAATTATCCGCTCCTCTCTCACGCACTCTCACTCACTCTCTCTATCTGTATACATCTCAGTTTGGTTCGAAAATTGATGATTTTCATTAACGACAAGTTAATAACTTAAGGCCGCCATCCTCGTCAGCCGTTTGGCGACTTCATTATCGATAGCAATCGAAAGGCAAATAAACACAAACACAAACACACACACACACATGCACACACACAAGACAAAGTCGAAGAAGCTAAAGAAGCAAACAGAGAAGAAGAGCAGAGTTCTGCAACAGGCTGCGTTTGGGCGTTTGGTGTTGTTTTGATTTGCAGGGTGGTCAACAACAACAAACAATAATCAGTGGCAACAGCAGCAGCAGCAATCGCCGTATGCTACAAAATGTGTCACCGAGCTGGCAATAAAAGAATTGCAATGGCAACAAATGTTGCACAAAACCAACCAGCAGCAGTAACAACAACAACCACCTGCAAGCAGCAGCAAATGTTGCCAAGCGCCAAAAACTGCGCAAGAGCGAACGTAAATAAAGAGAACGAGAGAGCGCGCGAGTGGTGAGTGTTGAAATGCGATGCGATGTGTGGTGAAAACCAAAAACAGCAAAAGCAACATTGTGGATACTGTGCTGTGATGCTCGCTCTTAGCAACATATGTTGCCGAACAAAAATCACACACACACCTACACGCAGCAACAGCCAACAGCATCAACAGCAGCAGCAGCAGCAGGCGCGATCAAAACGCTGCAGTACCAAAACACACAAACACTCACCCATACACACACATACACACAGCTGCTGACGACTTCGTGAACTGGCGCGCGCACTTCGTGCACAACGATTCCACACAGTCGACTGTGAACTGGCAGGCCGACTTGACGTAAAAACGAAGAACCAACCAACCGAGCGACGACAACAAAACGACGCGACTCGCGCGCGATTTCAATACCAAAAAGAAAACACACAGAGAAAACACTGAAGACAAAACGCTTGCGCGCGCTGCTCTAAAAAACGTTTTTGTTTCTGAAGCATATTCAAATAGTATTTTTTTTATTGTTTTGTGTGTGATTTGTTTGTTTGTTTGTGACTTTGTGAGTGTGTGAGAAAAGTGCTTAGCCATGCAAAACTGGCAAATACCGTTTTATCTATTGACCCTCGGAGCGGTTTCATCGCTCGGCAAACCAAACGATGCCTATCTCAAAATGTTTGCCATGCCACCGCCAGAGGATCCTTGCTACGAGCAGAACGACAAGGCACGTCTCTGCATCCCGGATTTTGTGAATGCCGCCTACGATGCCCCAGTTGTGGCTAGCAGCACTTGTGGCGCACATCAGACGCAACGCTACTGCGAGTATCAGGATGCCAGCCGACAAGGCGCCACCGAGCTCCTCCACACATGCCACACCTGTGAGGCAAACAGTTTCCCACCCCGTGCTCTCACCGATCTGAACAATTCGAATAATGTCACCTGCTGGCGATCGGCCCCAATAACTCCGGCCGCTCCGAACACTCCGGTTGGCAGGGATTTGGGTGATAATGTCACCCTCACCCTCTCCCTGGGCAAGAAGTACGAGCTGACCTATGTGAGCCTACAGTTCTGTCCACATGCCCCCCGCCCCGACTCCCTGGTCATCTACAAGAGCTCCGACTATGGCCAGAGCTGGCAACCCTTTCAGTATTATAGCTCCCAGTGCCGTCGCATGTTCGGACGACCCAGTCGCACCCAGGTGACCAAGCACAATGAGCAGGAGCCGCGTTGCAGCGATGCCCATCGGAATCACGGGCACGATGTGGGACTTGCCTCGCGGATTGCCTTCAGCACACTGGAGGGCCGTCCATCGGCCCGGGATCTGGATGCATCGCCCGTTCTCCAAGATTGGGTCACTGCCACAGATATACGCATTGTCTTCCATCGCCTCCAGCAGCCCGATCCTCAAGCCCTGCTCGCCATCGATGCCCCAGCCGATTTGCGCACTGGCAAATACTCGGTGCAACTCGGTGGCAACAACTTGGAGTCAACTTCAATTGGAATTGCTGGAGTTGCGGCTGTTGCTGCTGCAGGCTTGCATTATGCCGTCTCCGACTTTTCGGTTGGCGGACGTTGCAAGTGCAATGGACACGCCTCCAAGTGTGTCCAGGATGCGAGCGGCCAGCTTAGCTGCGAATGCCGTCACAATACCGCTGGACGCGACTGTGAACGCTGCAAACCCTTCTACTTCGATCGTCCCTGGGGCAGGGCAACAGCTCGCGATGCCAACGAGTGTAAAAGTGAGTAAAGAAACGAATTTTCTTTGTTTGTATTTAGTTTGAACATAATCGTAGCCAAAAATTGGTATTTTTTCGAGACTTTTGAACACTTTTCTTTTCTTTTGGATTTGTTTGGATTTTCTTTTTATCACTTAACACTTCAACTAAATTGCAAAAAAGTTTTAGTTTCACTTTCGAAAATCTGCTTACATTACAAAAAAAAAATAAAATTGGAGGCCCGAATAAAAGTCAGGAGCTGGAATAAATCCTGCCATTTGCTATTTGCAAACGCACACAAAGGGATGCGATGATTGGTTGGCTTCGGGGGGGTTGTGGGTTGTGGGGGGTGGGGGTGTAAAAAGATTCTTGAGGGGCTTAAGCGACTCAATTTCAATCCTGACGACGTTTCATCGCCGTTTGCCAGTCGCCAGTCGCGTGTGTTTAGTTTTCGTCTTAAAAATTGGTGATGGCATTTTTGAATCGTTTGCCAAAAAAAAGGGGGTTGCATTTGGCTAAGGGGCTAAGGTTGTGAGGGGAGGGGGTGTGGGGAGTTGTTTGTGGGTGGAAGGAAGAGATTGCTCTTTTTCCTTGCAGCTTGTGTTGGGAACGGATGAATGTTTGTGCTGCAGATTTGGCTTAGCCATAATTGAACAACTCCGGACACGTGTAGAGCGAGCGAGATAGCAAGAGATAGACTGTGTTTGTGTGTGTATGTGTGTGTGTGTGTGGATTTCAATCAATTTGCAATTCTTGGACCAACCCTCGTCCATTAAGTCCTTATCTTATAACAACAACAACAAACAAACAAACAAACAAACATGCAATCAATCCCAAAAAAAAAGCCAACAACTAAGAAGAAAGCTAACATCACACAGAGAGAGAAAGAGAGAGAGAGAGAGAGAGGGTGAGTGGGAAGTATATATATATATATATGTGTTTATGACTGCGGATAAACCCTCGCAATTAACCCTCTAAACTCCATTTGAACTCCACAGGAACAATAAACGCGAATTTAAGCGAAATTAATATGATAAGCATTTTTAAAACGAAATCCGAATGCGAATGCGAATGGTGAATGGTGAATGCGAGTTTGAGTTGAGTATCGGAGCTGTGACACACGTGAAGAGGTAGGGGCGAGAGGGAGGGGGAGAGATCGAAATTACACTGCGAAATATATCGTAGCGGCATCATACCCAACAAAACTTGTTAGAGCTAATAAAATGGTTATCATGGTCTATCATTCAATCAAGTATTAAATTATATAATTATATTATTTTTGGAAACTTTTCAAAATCCGTCTAATATTATTTTGCACTGAATGAAACCAAAGACGAAACTAAAAACCAGAATAATAAGGCTGAAAATGTAATTAGAAACCTGAAACCAAGAAATGAAGCAAATGCGATCTTTTTGTATAGCATATTATAAATAATTGTTTTATGTCTGCTTTAAAGAAGTTTTCTGTTCGTTTTTGAAACTGTTATTAATATTATTATTATAACTTACTTATTTATTTATGTAAATGCTTATATTAAGGGGTTTGCTAATATTTTTTTGCTGAGTGTAAGTTATTTTTTTATTTTTTATTTTAACAAGGGGTTGGTTTCTATTTCCTAATGCCTTTTGGCCTCACCGTTTTGATTTTGTTTGTATTTTTGGTGTTGTTGTTGCTTTTTGCGTTACATTCTGTGTTCCGTAACTCCATATCCTTGTCCACGTTGTTTTTGGCAAACTGCATCGCAGTGCCTTTATTTTTTGCACTTATGGCGGGCTTATTTGGCGGCGGTACTTCGGCATTGAAGTCATGTTTCCGCAGAATCCGGCGAACAGTTTCCACACCACACTTTTTCCCCATTTCTTTCTGGACCTGTTGAGTCAGTTTTGGCACCGATAACTTTGGGTTATCCCTTATTTTCCTGACGATCTTTCGCTCTTCACGTTCGGTGAATATCTTGTTTGGTGCCATTCTGCCCTTATTCTTTATCCGATTTTCGTGGACGAAGCGCCAAATGATGTTGTGCACAGTTGTGTGACTCAGATTGACCATTTCAGCTATGCGGCGTTCGGTATATCCAGCTATGAAGTGTTGCAGGACGAGTCTTCGTTGTTCAATAGTAGTCCGTTTGCCCATAGTCCTGCTTGTTGCTTGTTGCATCCGAGATCCAGAATATAACTAAACTGACTACGAACGATTAGTCTATTTATACCCAAAATATTCGAACTTATGTCAAAAATCGGGGTTTTATGGCACACAGGTGTTCATAACATACATATCTGTCCCAAATAACCCTTGTACCTAAACCCTAATCCCAAATAATACTTTTTAACATAACCCGACCTAACCGGTGTGTGAACCCCAGCTCATTGCGGTCAGATATTGATTCTGGTGGTTAATATATGTACCTACCATGGGTTTGGAATTTTTGGAAAATATTGAGAAATACGGATGTGGCAGGTATTTAAACTCTTTGACTGTCACCATCCCAAATTAGATCTTTGGAATGTTTACAAAAAATAATGTAAACTAAGAATATGACAAGCATTTGAAATGTTTGCTCGAGACACCGTTCGAAATGAGGTGTGACACACTGTGCATATGGTATTATTATATCCATAGCTGGGCAACCCGAAACTTTCCGAAAAAGTTTGCACATTCTTAGTTTCTTTGCTCTATTCTTACCCCTCTTTAACCCCCCTCCAACACTTTGTCCGTATTTATGTGACTGGCCTTGTAAACGATGTGTCAATGTTTTTGTGGCACTTGCTGCAAGTGGCGTGTACGCGGCGCATCTCGCGTGGATGCCACATGCCAAACATGCCACAGCAGCAAAACAATGAGATGAGAATTGCATTTTATTTCTACATCTTTTTCGTTTTTTTCTGCTGCTGCTGCCGCTGATGATGTTGTTGTTGTTTTAGGCTGAAATAGGGGCGCAACCGGGAAGTCGGGAGGCGGAAGGCGCGCCGTTGCTTAGTGCATAAATCACAGTGTGGCAGGCACGGTGTGTTTGTTGCGTCCAGGCCAACAAAACCAGAGGCAAAGGCAGGCAGGCAGGCTGAAAGGAAGGCCATGCCAGGGCAGGGCAGGGCAGGACAGGCCAGGCAGGGCGAGGCGAGGCCGACCAAGCCAAGCGTCTGTTATCAGAGGCATGCCACGTGTGGCAGGCAACCGCGCGCTCGCTGCCCTCTATTAGGGTTGCAAATGCAGTGCACACAACACGTCGACCCTTCCACACTCTCTCACACACACACACACACGCATACACATACACATCCTTTTGTCTACCTTACCTTACACCCCCCTCCTTTATGGTTGCAGCACATATGTTGCATGTTTATGAGCAAACGAAATTAACGCTGCCAACTTTTTGCCTTTGACGTTCAATGTGACCTCAACAACAGGCAACAACTGTTGGCAATTACAACCAACAACCAACAACACGACCATACCAAAAAAATCCTCATCATAAAGGAAAACAAAAATAACCAGAGAAAATTTTGGAAAATTTCTGCCATATGAGCAACATAACATGAAGAAATAGACAGGGCTTGATTTTGCACATAATAAAAGCACATAATTGCCATCGATAATAACTAATAATAATAATAACTAATGCTCAAAGATTTTTGTTGAAAGCATTTGCATATGTGCAATGTTTGGGAAAGAAAAACACAAAACAATCCCTCATAGACATACTTTTAGGGTGTGCGTAAGGATTAGGATCAACTAGTAAGTGTGAAGAAATGTATTCTATAACCAAACACAGTTATCGTATATACTTAGGATGTGTCCAAAAAGATTAAAAAGGTTTTTACTTTTATGCATTTTAGGAACTTTAATATTCTTACTTGCTTTTGATTAATATTTTCTGAAGCTTCTTACTTGTTGTACTTGAACAAAAAATCAAGGAGAAAAAAACAAATCAAACTTTGATCACTTTCAAAGCTGATTTGAATCAGTTTTATTGCCTTTTTCATAACATAAAAAGAAATCTTCATAGTCGAAAATAAATTGCTCTTCAAAATCAGATATATAAACATTAAGGCAATTGTTTACTGTCTTACGAATAATGAAAACTATTTACTTTTTACATCTAATACGGCAAGCTTTTATGTGGTTTTTATAAGGAACTTATTCTGGTTTCTAGTTCCTATACGAAAAACTTAATATCTTAATACTCTGCTGATGATCGAAACTCGAAACGAATCAAAAGCTGACATTGACTGCCAGTTCACTCTTTCACCGGTTGCAAGGCAGAGATTGAGTGTTGAGTGTGCCACACTCTCACCTTGTTTGACCTTTGTTTGCGGCTCTCCACTAATCAACTGGAGAAAATCCCTTTCCATGAAATAAAAGGGGGTTGGATCAGCCCACCCGGCTGCAGACCCAATCAAAGCCACATTAACAGCACTTCATCATAATTAAAATGCAACACCCCCCTTCCCCACCATCACTACACTTTGCCCCACCCACACACATGCTACACAGCATGGTAGCAGCAACAGTTTCCCCCTTTCCCATCCCCATCTCCATTCCATTTCCCATTGCCATTTCCAAGCTGTTGCAAATGTTGCGCCCACATTTCAAAACTGACGAAACGGGCGCCAAAAAACCATCTAGAACTAAAATAGAAATCATCGGAGAGAAGAAGAGCAACAAAACAATTGAAATCTGTTGCATTACACTCAGAGAAACATATGTGTACACATATACTACAATAAAAGTGATTTGGATTTCGTCTTAGTTTTTTGTTTTGTTTTTGTTTTTGTTTGCGTTGCGAGCGTTGAGCAGCGAGAGGCAATAAATTAATTTTAAATCTTAAGCCGTTGGCAAATCAAGACATTACTCATACGCGCCGTGTGCGCCACGCATATCCAAAAATAGTTTTATCCCCTGCCCCTTCACCCGTGCCCCTTGTGTTGCCTTTAATGCTAAACGCGTCATGATAAATGTGCCGACGCTTTCAGCTTTCAGCTTTCAGCCAAATGCCGTGCAAATTAGCCAAACAATTTGTCCAATCAAATGAGCCAAAGCGACCGCTCAACTATTTGACATATGTATGTGCACACATATAGATCAACACACACACACACACACACACATGCAAGCGATGCGTCAGCTATCATAAAGCCCAAAGCCATCAAGGCTATAGAACATATTCCCATATAGTGTATATGGTATTTGGTTATAGTCTATTAAATTTAAGAGTTTGTTTCTATTTTGTTTTTGCTTTTCATCTTGTCTCATAAATTTGTGAATGACGCTGCCGCATAATTATAGCACAAATCTGAATTATCTGATCAAATGAAAATCGTTTTAAGACAAGTCAATTTCATATCAACTATTACTTATAAACTATTAGCTATTAACTTTTGGTTGTGGCTTCAATTAAAGTTCTATTCTGTTCTGTTCTGTTCTGTTCTGTTTGATTGTTGCAGTTTCCATCCAAGTTGATTACTTATGTTTTTTCTGTTAACTGTTCGTAGATTGACTATTTGCCATCTCACTCTGTGTTGTTGTTGTTGTTGTTTGTTTTTTAGCCGTTTTTATCCTCTGTATATTTACTTCGGCCACATTGCGGCAAGCTTTATGGTGATTCACGCATGATGCGGCCGGCATTGCCTCAAAAGAGATCCATCAAAACTCTCTTTTCGCTTTTAACAACTAGTACTTCGAGAATGACAAACACACGTACGTGAACCTATGTGTGTGTGTGTGTGTATGTGGGGTGTACAATATGGTGCTGGTCGAAATCGTAATCAACGAATCGTTGATGGATTTTTCATTGGCTTCGAGCATTGGCTCGAAATTGCATTGTCATGTCCTCAAGATATTTGCTTGCAATAGTTGGCTCTGTTTTTTTTCGCCGCCCTCTCCTTCTTCTGGTTGTTGTTGCTGCCACAGTTGGCCTCGTTTGCCACACATTGTGTGTATATACGTCTATTTGTGTGTGTGTGTGAGTGTGTGTGACTGTGTGTGTGCCTGTCCTGTGGCTATAATTTGGTGCAGGACTCGCCAACGTTCAATCTCATTCATTGTTAGTTTTCATCAGTTACGATTCTTCTTTTTTTTTCATCTTTTTTTTTTTGGTTTTTTGAAGAAAACGAAACGTGCAAAAATCTCATTCTCTCCCTCTCTCTCGCCAATTCTTCGTTGTCATTTTAATTGTTGTTTACTGGGCTTGTCAAATGCGCACTTCAGTGCAAAAAAAAAAAGCCCCCTCCCCCCCCCCCCCCACACACACCTCCTCCCTGCCAATGTCTCGCGGGCATCCCAAACAACAAGAAGTTGGAGTTGTGTTTGGGATTCGAGTGGAGAGAGAGACAGGGAGAGAGATTTGACAGCTTTTGAAGAGCTGTGTGTGCGTGTGTGTGTGTGTGTGTGTGTGTGTGTTGGGGCCATTCGTCATGGTGGCCGCTGTCTGTGACGAGACTGTCATTGCCATACGCTCTGATTTACTGGCTAACACAGACACACCTACACACACACACCTTCACTCGCATTTTCCATTTTCCACGTGTGTGTGTGTGTGAGTTTTTGTTAAATGTTTGTTTGTCTTTATGCTTGTTTATTGCATATGTTTATGAATTTTAAACAGTTGCCCGCAATGGCAATGATGACGATGTTCTTCATTGCTTTTCTTCTTTTACCTTTTTGGTGGCACAATTCACTTAGCCATATTTTTAATAAGCAAAGCGCACAAAGTAAACAATGTCCTCGGACACTCGAAACAACAACAACAACAAAACTGAAAATCACTTCGCCTTTACACACATACATGTGCATGTACGATATGTATATGTATATGTATATGTTTATGTGCATATGTTTTATTTATTGTTAAGGCAAAGTGCTCAAAACGCTTCCAGCCAAAAGTCGCCAGTTGCAGCCCTTTATGCCCCTTTATGTATTTTGCACAACAATCCGAGAACCCTTTATTTGCCTTTTTACCCGTACTTAGATTTGGCCCGGCTTTCAAGTGATTATGATTATTTTTTATGCACATAACGTTACACAGTGTCAGTGCGACAGAGCTAGAACCAGAACCAGAACCAGAGTCAACCCCAATGCGAACAACCAACAACAACCAAAACAAAAGCCAAAGCAAAAGCCAAAGCCAAAGGTAACAAGTAAGAAGGCTCTAGTCGAGTACGCTCGACTAGAATATATCCTTAACCCTTGGCCATACAGACGGACAGACTGTGTACTTCTGTACCAATGCTTGATGGTTTCATATCTCCGGTGTTTCTAAACCGATTTTAATGAAAGCTTCACAGAAGTTCATTATTTTGTTAATACTTTCATTCCCCATTTTCAAGCTTTCGAAATTCTAGATTTTTTTGTTATCGATTACATGTCTATATCGTAAACCTGCAAATTTATCGAAAATTTGAAACAAACTTGCGATGTCTAAGGATTTGGAGAGCTTATATTCAAATTCTGAAGTCTCTAGCTTTTATAGTTTCTGAGACCAACGCGCTCATACATACAGACAGACAGACGGACATGGCTAATCGACTCGGCTGTTGATGCTGATCAAGAATACTTTATGGGGTCGGAGAAGCCTCCTTCTCCCTGTTACATACATGTGCACAAAACCATTATACCCTTTTTTACCCATTTCATGGGTTAAGGGTATAAAAAGCAAACGAGCAAAGCGTCAAGCTCATCGCCTGGCGCAGAATGTCAAAAGCAAATGCCAGAAATAATATCGCACTGGCCAGAACCCAAAAAAAGTATTCCAAAGGGAAAAGCTTTCAAAACGTTAATTAAATACTCTTTTGATTATATAATTAACCTTTTTTAAAGGAAAAAAGTAGACCTTGTCATTATTAAACATTTTCAAAGCAACAGTATTGACTATGAAAAAGAAAAATGTTGACCACTGAACATCTTTTGTTTATTTCAATGTTTAAACAGTATCATGATGAGTTTATTTTATGTTGAGCTTAATTTTTAGGGAAAACCTTTTACATTTCATATGAAAAAGAGCAATCGCTTTGCTTAACTTGATTAAATATTTTTTATCATTATTATATTATTATTATATTATACATATTATAAATGTCACGCTAAAACTAGTGAATGAATTTGAATGAAACTTTACAATAATCTTGTATATGCATCAAAATAACACATGGGCTATCATTTTAGAAGATGTTGTTGCATTCAGCTTAGTGAAAGACGATTGACAAACTGTGCGAGAAAGTACAAATAATATCATTTGATAGAAATAGACATTGGAAAAACATATATAGTTACTTAATTCGCATTGAGATATATATATGTATATATGGTTGGTTGAAAGGTATTCAAGCGACGGCGTCTGCACTGTAGAGAAAGATAGAGAGAGACAGAGAGAGAGAGAGAAAGAGAGAGAAGGTGGGAAACTTAGACACTGCCTGTCTCTCTGTTTGTTTGTATCTGTCCTCTCTCTCTGTCCCCCCTCACTCTTCACTCACAGTGTTGGGAACGTCAAGGAACATTTGGACGAATGGATTGCGTTGATTTTTACTGTCATTACTTGGAACTCGGTACAACATGAGTCTACGAGTGTTGTCCATGTCTGACCTGCAGCTGTCCTCACCACTCCCTTTCCTAGTCACTCTCTCGCCCACCGCCCCCCCCCCCCCCACACACACACACACACACCCATACGCGTACTGTCTGTATTCGTCTGGCCATTTGTATTTTGTGTGTGTAAACAGTTAATTGGATCAGAGGCGAGGGGTGCTCCTACCCACCACACCTCCCTTTGATGTGTGTGTGTGTGTGTGTGTGTGCATCTTGAGCATCTCGACCGAGTGTTGTTGTTGTTGCACACACAAAACGGCATACAAGATTGTGTGTTGCATACCTCATGGCGCTGTAGCTTGTATGTAGCTAAATATTTTATAAGCTGTCAGCCGCTGTCTAGATGCCCCCGCTGTCCAGATGCCCAGCTACTACCCAAATGTCAACAGCAGCCTCAAGGAACACATAGTATATTCAAGTTGTCTATAACTGTTTTTGTTGTTGTTGGTGGTAGGTGGATCTGTTGTGGCATGGATAAAGAGTTGAATGTCTAAATGTCTGTGTCTTTGGCTCTTTTCATGGAATCTATTAAATTATTTTTGTTTTCGGCTCTTGCTAATAAATTTGTATATATACATATACACGAAATAGTACGTAGACAGCAGCAACAAGCAACATCTGTTGTTTGTTTGTTTGTTGTTGTTGTTGTTGCAACTGACTGCTGCACTTGCGCCGTGGCAAACAATTCTACTGAATTGAAGAAATCTTCGTGCTCCTCGGCTCTTCGCCTTATCTATCTACATTTGTGCTCCTCTGTCAATATGCGAAAATGTTAAATGTGTTTTTTTTTCATTTTGTTTTTGTTTTTGTTTTTGGTCTGTTGCCGAGCTTAAAGTTGCTCATGCGCAGCAGCAACAACAGCAGCAACAACAGCACCAACAAGAAGAAGAAGACGCAGAAGGAACAGCTACTTGGGCTAAAGTCTAAAGACTAAAGAGGGTTTATCATGACTATAAAACTACTTGCTAGATGCATGATGAATGAACAAGGGTTGCCTAAAAAGTTTCGCAAATATCGAAAATATCTTGATGAGGTTTGGGTTTCTTTATTATAAGCAAGATTGTATGGAAAAAGTATATTTACTTTCATTGAGTTACCATTTGATTAGTTGAAGATGTTATAAATAGAAAACTGTTGATAATCTGAGACAAGCTGGAAAAGAACATTTATCGAAATCATATTCAAAGCTGCCATCGAAAAGCAAAATCTTCATCGTAGGGATTGTTTTAAGAGTATTTTAGTACTCGGCCAAAGAACTGTTTGAACTTCAACAAAACTTCCTGGAGTTCCTAGTCGCAAACTTGTCGAGCAGCCCTCTGCATTTTGCTAATGATATGTATGACATAAAAAGCCGAAAAAAAGAAAAAGAAAAAAGGAAACAAATAAACTCGCAACAGCGCCAACATAAATCAAAATTTGTGCAGCGGCAGCGGCAACGTCTCTGTTTCGTTTCGTTTTGTTTCGTTTTCAACGTCTTCTGCTTCTTATTCGATTACCTTTGCTGGCAAGTTGCCGCCCCAAAACGGCGGGGGCAACATGCGAAGCTGCCACTTCAATATGGAGTTGCAGTTGTTGCAGCCTTTTTTTGCCTTTCTTCAGCGCTATAGCAGGAGCTGCTTGCTGCAGGAGCCGCCCGTCAAGTGCCGCTAAACGTAATGTAAATAAGCATTTAACAGCAACACAAACAACAACAAACAGCAACAAACAGCAACAACAACAACAGTAACACCACCAATAAATGGCATTACAAACAACAGGCAAATAAATCGCATTGAAGCACAAATGCGCCAAAGATGCAACTCGAAGATGAAAATCATCGTCGTCGTCGTCGCCGTCGCCGTCGCCGTCGTTGCATTTAACATTTCCAACATGCAACAGATTTATGCATGTAACAACATCACCAGCAGCATCAGCATCAGCAACAACAACACATGGTGTTGACTTATGCTTGCAACTTTCAAGGCGGCGGCAGCTACCAGCTAGCCAACTAGCATCTTGCAACCGCACACACTACTTGCAACAACATGCAACATGCACACATAATACACCCTTCCTTCCTGCTTTTATATGGCTATGGCTATGGCTATGGCTAACCCCTCCTTTCATTGTTGCCGCCGCCGCAGCCGATTACGTTGTCGTTGCTGCTGCTGCTGCTGTTGTTTCTGCTCCTGCCACTGTTGCAAGTGCAGCTGATGAAATTGGTGCTGTCAGTGTTAAATGCTATGCTCAAGTTGTGCGATTGATGAACGAATATGTTTGCCCAAAGATACATATTATAATTGAGCATGTTTCGAATCTGAATCCAATGCATTTATTAGTTTAACCCAGAATTAACTTAACTATGATTAATTCGAACTTAACTGTGAATATTTTGGTTGCTTATGCATTTGCTTCAAATATATTTGAATAGAATATGCACATATTTAGTTTGATCATATTGTTACCTCAAATGTATCATAGAACACATGTTTTCTAGACATTACCACTTTCAACTCTCCTTCTCTCACTCTCTCTCGCCTTATTATCGCATTCGAGCAGAAAAGATACATATTATGTTTGAGCATGTTTGAGCATGTTTGAGGCTCAATAGGCTTATAGTAATAGCAGCATTACCTGATCTTTGTTTAATTCGAACTTAACTGTGAACATTTTCTGATATTTAAATGAAATACTTTGTATTATTTTCAAACATATTTAAACGAAATATGCATACATATATTTATTTTGATCATATTTTTAGCTTGCAATCACCAAAAATGTTTGCCAAGTATCAAAAATCATAGAACAGATGCGTTCTAAGCACATTAACACCTTCGACTCTCTCCGCCTTCTCTCTCTCTCCCTCGCGCCTGATTATCGCAGTCGAGCAGAACATAATTTGCCAAGCATACTAAATCATGAACGTCAATGTGCTCCCCCCCCACCAACCCCTTAACCCCTATCTCAGCCCGTCTGTCGGCGGCAGCAAAATTTATGCTAAAAAAAAAAAAGAAAAACTGAACGAAAATCGAGGCAAACAACGCGGCGA
Source organism: Scaptomyza parva (assembly GCA_035044645.1). NCBI lineage: Eukaryota > Metazoa > Arthropoda > Insecta > Diptera > Drosophilidae > Scaptomyza > Scaptomyza parva. The sequence continues at coordinate 628,226 of JAWNNT010000078.1, forward strand.
ACAAGTTGTGCAAATGCCCCACAAGGTGTGCAGTGGCAGTGGCACATGTTAAGAAGAAGAAGAAGAAGAAGAACTGTTGCTGCGACTGCGACGTCAACAGCGACAGCGCTGGTGTGTAGGTGTGAAGTGTGAAGTGCAATCAAAGTGCAGCGGGCCAAGCAGGTGCCAAAGTTGTTTAATCACAAGACTTTAACACACAATTTGTGTCGAGTTGAGGGAATTGGAAAATGGAAAATGGCTGGGGAATTGGGGTTACTCATGCGATTTAAACGCGCCGGTGTGAAAGGTGTAACTGCACTTAAAAAAAATTATATATATTAATTTGTTAAGTAAGAAAGAATTTTGAATGCCTACAAGAAACATGATAAAAAACTACAGAAAGAAAATACCCAAAAATATTGAAATTTTAATATCAATCAATTTTTTTTTGTCTTTTCTAACAAATTTGAACTAATCTAAACATAACATTTTAAATGGTTAAAAGTGTATATATATACACTCAACACAAAATTATACTTAAAAATTAAATTAAAGATACAAGTTTAATGGGTTAAAAGGGGCAAAAAATGCATGAAAAATATTTTTTGTGTTTTATTCCTTTAAAATTTATATTTAACTAAACATCATAGCATATGAACAAATCGCCAAACTTAATATAGAAAATCAGTTTTAATAACGAAAACAACATCAACTTTAAGAGACTTCCGTTTCAAGCCTTGGCATCATCAAAGGTGTAAAGGTTTTTTCCCAAGTGTATAGTAAACCTCAAATTAGTGCCTTTAAGGCACACACACACACATTTGCATACACACACACACACACACATACAGAGTCGTAACGCTGTCAAATAAAAAGCTCATTAGCCGATCGTTGGCGACACGCTGACCAACAAATTGCAACATAGTTATTTTTTCATGCCACGCCTCCCCCGAGGCCCTTCGTAAAACAAACGGCCAAGCCACAAAACACCAATGAAAAAACAACAACAAATATCCAAAATAGACTTGAAAAAACGAATAAATACAAACAAAAATTTGTTATAAAATAAATAAAGTAGAAAAAAAAACACACCAAATTGAGTTGAATCGTAAAAGGCAACAAAAGTCAAAAGCAATTAAAACTGAAACTGTCGAACGTCGAACGACGGAAAACGTTGAAACTCCATCAACATCATTATCAACATCATTATCACAATGAAGATGACGATGATGATAATGATTTCGGTTTTGGCGGGGCTCTCTTTGTAGCAGGTGTTTGGTTTGGTTTTGGTTTGGTTTGGTTTGGTTTGGTTCGCCTTCGGATGTCAGCCAAATAATTAACTCAAAGCCTGAGCGAAATTCTTTATATCACAAGCGTCGTGGGGGTGGGGGGGGGGGGGGGGTTTATTGATAGAGCAGATTTTACTTGCCCCAAAGCTAAACAGCTCATATAGGGATTTGCATAGCGCGCAGAGCAGTGAGTGTGTGTGTACAGTATATACCCGCTAAGTGAAACTATAATCAATAAAACTGAATACATTTTTAGTGTGAAAGAGCTTAAACGAGGTTTTACTGTACATACATACTATATGTATATATATATATATATGAATATGTATGTTTTTGTTAAGCCCTGAATAGATTTTTCACTAAAATTAAAAGCATTGTTAAAAGGTTTTATTTGTTTTTTTGGGTGAAAATCGCTTGTTAAAGTCCAAAAAGTTCTTTGTTTTATTTATGTTATTATTGGCTTGTTTCAACAACAACAACAACAACAACAACAACAACAACAACAAACACAACAACAAGAGCAAAACTGCATGTTGCACTTATTTTATTATGATTATTTTTATACCCTCAACCCATGAAATTGGTAAAAAAAAAACAAAGGGTATAATGGTTTTGTGCAAAAGTATGTAACAGGCAGAAGGAAGCTTCGCCGACCCCATAAAGTATATATATTCTTGATCAGCATCAACAGCCGAGGCCGAGTCGATATAGCCATGTCCGTCTGTATGTATGTATTAACTCAGGAACTACAAAAGCTCAGCACTCCTAATCCCTAGGCATAGCTAGTTTGTTAGTTTGTACGCATGGAATCGATAACAACAAAATCTAAAGTTTCGAAAACTGAAAAATGAGGATTGAAGCTATTAACAAAATATTGAAAATCTGTGAAATTTTTATTAAAATCTGTTCAGAAACACCAGAGATATGAAACCATCATGCATTGGTCCGGTAGTGCAGGTATGTATGTCAGTCCGACTGTTTGTCCGTCTGAATGGTCGAGGGTATCTTCTAGTCGAGCTTACGCGACTGGAGCCTTCCTACTTGTTTAATAATGCCAAATAACTTCATTTTTCTACATCAGCAGGCGGGCGGGCGGGCGGCTGGTCGAGCGGGCGAGCTTCAACAGCTTTTAAATCCCTGCAAATGCCTTAAATTTAATTTATTTTGCTGCTTTTTGCTTTTTTGCTTTTTCGCTAGCTCAGCATAGTAAATTTGTTTGCTCTTTTGCAAGCAAACATCGAATGTTATTTTGAGCATTTTTGCTTTAATTAAATTTTACACAAATATTCGCAAAATGTATTTGGAAAATTGAAGATGTTCAGCAATCGACCGACCGACCGACAACCCTAACATTATTTTTTGGTAGCTTTTTGCAACCCTCAAACAAAACTAACGAAACACACCCACACACATACTTACACACACACACACACACACACCTGAGTGAAAGGTAAATCCTGAAAAAGGGTTTTTCCTCTTTCAGCTGGACAACAAACTTGGGTCTATGGGCCGGCTTTGGCTTTGTGCTTGAGCTTCAGCTACAGCTCTTAGAACTTCGTCTCTCGATTCTCGAGACAAGTTGAGCGTTTTTTTTTTCGATATCAAACATTGGCTTTTGTTTTTTTTTGGTGGCTGGGGGTTGGGGGTTGGGGGTTGGGGGTTGGGGGTTGGGTTGGCTGACAGGCGCTAAAAGACGACGAGATTAACTCATCGAAGCGTATAAAAAGGGAAAGCACACACAAAAATACAAAAACACAAAAACACAAAAACACAATAATGTGAATTTTATTATAAAAACGTCTCTCCCTCTCTCTGTCGCTGTCGCTGTTGCTGTCTCTGTCTCTATGGATAGGATAGATACTCATCATTACCATCATCCAGTTTTTGGCCAACGCTTCGAGCATTCAAAATATTTTCATTTGACAAATTTTTTTTGTGTATTATATCTGTATTTGTCTGCCTCGCTTTTCTTCTTCTTCTTTTTTTTTTTGTTGGTTGTTTGGGGTGGTTGTTTATGTTGCTGTTTATTTGCCAAGGGCGCTCTTAACATTCCTTTACCACCGACCCGCACCGCCCCGCCCCGACCCATTCCTCATCACCTTTTGCTTTAGGCTCGCTTTAATTTGGCTAGAATGTGCCGCAAAAAACCAAAAAAAAAAAAAAAAAAAACAAAAATCTTGAGCACGTAATTATCCTTTTTTTTGTGTTGTGTTCAGTTGTTGTTGTTGGTCGGCACGATTCATTCATCCTATTTTTTTTTTTTTGGCTATATCTGCACTTACTTATATATTTATTTGGCTTTTATTTTTTTTATTTTCTGCTGTCGATGGTGTTTTGGTGGAGAGACTCCGTCTCCGTCTCCGTCTCCGTTTCAGTCTCCGTTTCAGTCTCGGGCTCAGTATCGTGTTGTACTTGTTATTTCTTAGGCTATTCATTTTATGACATCTTGTTATTTTTATTGTTATTGAGTTGCTTTTGTCGTTTCCCGGTTCCCGTGTTTCCCTGTATTCGTCCCGCTCCCCTCTCCCGTTGCTATAACTGTTACCATTTTCTTTCTTATTCGTTTTTTTGTGTTTTTTTTTTTTCGCTGGATGCTTCATAAATTGTGCCCCTGTTGTTGTTGTCAACCTTTGGCCGATGCCAGCAGCCAGCCAGGTTATTAATTTTTTATTTTCTTTTTTTTTTTGCTGCAAACGAGCTTATTAGCGGCATGTTATGTCGTTATTCGCTGTCTCTCTCTCTCGTTCTGTCTTAGAACGTTGACAACTTCATTGACTGAAAAGCTGAAAACGCCCTGCCCTGCCCCACATCACATCACATCAGATCCGATCAGATCAGATCAAATATCATATAAACACCTAAAACCCTTGTCTCGTCTAAGAAAAGAAACACAAAACGAAAAACGAATAACGAAAAACAAGAACAGAGAGTTGTAATCTGGCTGCTTTAAGATCAAATAGTTCAGATTAGAAATCAAAGCCTTTTGCCGGAACAATTTTCGCAGCAACAACACCAACACCAACACCAATACCAATACCAATACCAACACCAAACACCCATAATCAAATGCAAATTATCAACAACTATCACAACAACAGCAACAACAACAACACATTTATATCGATGTGCGGGGCGTGTCTCTGTCTCGACAACAACAAAATAAGAAACAAAAGAAAAAGTTTTGGTCTCTTCGATTTTTTCCGGCTCAGCAGCACCAGCCACAACAACAACAACAACAGCAGCAGCAGCAGCAAGATGGGGCAACAACAAATATTTATGTTGATTTGCCGTGGGTTGTGCCGTATCTTTTGATTGAGACATTCCCAAGTGCGACTTCTTGGCCATGGTCAATTAAAATCAAGAGGAGGAAGGCAAACACACACACACACACACACACACACACACAATGCACTCTCGCACATAAGTATGTCACGCATTCAATACCCTTACTATATTGGGTAATGTGAACTGGCAAAGATTCAAACCAAATTGAACTTGAACTAGTTTTTGTGTAACAAATGTTGATGTTACATATGGCCTGCTCTAGCTAACGCAATCTATTTGACTTTAGAAGAGCATAAGCCAAGCCAGGCAACGCCTATCGATTTCAATCGGCCAACACACAACATACAAAGACGGCCAAAACATGCCAAAGCGCAATCAAAAAGCGTTTTTAATAATGCGCTAAGTGATTGTTAAGACGGCCGACGGCCGACGGTTGTAAAGTGGGGTGAGGGGCGTGGGGGAGGGGGAGGGGGGAATAGAAACCACTCCAAAGTTAAGAGAGCTTTCCCAATCGCCGCAGTCATTAATGAGTTTCGGTTGTTGTGGTTGTTGTTGTTGTTGTTGTCACAGCATCATCTTCCTTCCCGTCGATGTCCAAAAAGCACCCACGCGACCTTCACACCAACAACAACAGACGCAACAACAACACCCGCGTCAGTATCTCAGATTCCGACGAAACTTGACGATGTTCGAAGTTTATTTTTGTGCTTGGGTCTCAGTGCGCCTATTAAAACTCAATTACAATTTAATTAATCAAGCACGCAGAGTTCGAATTGGAGCTGGAGCTGGAGCTGGAGCTGGAGTTTGGCCTCCTGAATGACGTTGCACAATTGGATGTTAGATGTTGGAATACTGAATGCTGAATGCTGAATGCTGACTGCTGAAAGTGTTTACTGTAGCAATACAGTGAAGCATTGACATTGGCTTCATTACCGACAACTTGAAGAGAGTGGGCTCCAACCAAACCAAACCAAACCAAACCAATCATTATCGTCAGCTAAAACAAATTGAAATTGAATTGGAAATTGACTATGTAAGCAGAACGAAAACCATTTTGAAGACTTTCAAGTGCAGGCGACAAATATTTTAATGGGCCAACTCATTAGTTGCAACTTCAAGGTGTCAAGTGAAAGGTGTCAAAAACATCTTAAATGCAAGGCCAGCCAGCCAACCGACTCTATATACATATATATATATAGTCAATTTAATGAGCTATTCACAAAAGCCAATTGTCTCTTTTTGTGTCAAAGCAAAGCATTATTAATTGTATTTATACAGTAGAAATAGGTTATTGTTTTGGAAAATCAGATAGTTGAATATTATTAGACCCAAACTATCGAAGGGGGCACCCCATATAGTATATGACAGATCTGCCATCAAACTTTTTCTAGAAAACTTCTTCTTATCCCTGGCTAAGGCTGCAACGAAAGGATTCCCTTTCCAAATGAAATAACCTGCAGACATGATCAGACATACTGACTGATTTGTAACTTAGCAGGGTGTTCTCTTAATCTATAGCAACCAGGTCATAATATTCTATTCGTACCCATTGGATATGGCTTGCTTAAATCATTCAAGATTGTCCTTCCCGAGTTCTGTTCCTAGTATATTTAATTAAATTGTTTGGATTTGATTTCTTTGTGTCAATGTCTTGAAAGACAAAAAAGTCATAAAAAAAAAGTTTTTTGTATCTAAACTTTATAAAGTGTATATATATATACTTTGCTTTAGTAAGAAAGTATAATTTGTGGCAAGAGTTTTAGGGTTCTTCATTCATTTTTGTCACGATTTTGTCAGCAAATAGTAATTATCTTGGCTCTCCCATCTGATTTTGTTACCCCCATTCAGATTGTCTTTTGCTCTTCCCCCCACTCCACCGCCTCCCCGAGCCCAAAAGACAAACATTTGCTTATCGCGCGCCCAACTATTTAGGCTCAGAACACTGAAAACACAAGCAAAAAGCAACAAAAGCAACAAAAGCAACTTGACAAACAATACAAATCTTAAAGGAGAGACTCCCCCTCCCCCCCCCCACGCTAACAGAAAAAAACACAGAACACAACAGAGATTATAAATGAAACAAACAAAAAAGGCGGCGAAAGTCGCGAGATTCTCCCCTCCTTCACCTACCCAACCTACCCAACCCGAGAAGTCACCTGGCATGTAACAATATTTGTATTGGCCAAACAATGCAAATGCTACCAGAAGAGAATGATGCTTCTCCTTCGTCCCACCCCGCCCTCGCCACCGCCCACGCCAACAACGACACAACTGAGAACAACAAGAGAGAAAAATTACTTCATTAAAAGTTCGAAATGATGACGAAGACGAAGACGAAGACGAAGAGGGAGAGGAAGAAGGAGAGGGAGAGGGGGGAGGAGAAGTAAAATTAAAAGAATACCTGGGACGAAAAGTTATTTAGAGTCGTAGTAGTATATAGTATTTTTGGGGCAGCTGCTGCACCGATAAGAAAATCATAATTGGTGCCATTAAAAAAAGTCATTTCGGAAGTTGTTAATCTTGGCTGCCGTGTGTCCGTCGCCCTCCCCCCCGTCACCACTCTCTCCCTTTCGTTCTGTGTGTTTTTGTGTGTGTGTCTGTGTGTGTGTGTGTGTGTGGGAGGGGTGACAATTATGCCAACTAGCCAAGTAAATCGCAGTGGCAGAAGCTACCGCGAGAGATGAAGAGGGGGGAGGATGTGGTGGTATGGGAGTGGAGAAGAAATAGTAGCCAGAGATATACATAAATATGTAATTTATTAAATGCGCACATAAAAAATAAATAAATGTTTTACAGCAACAGCAACAACAACAACAACAGCAACATAGAGCGCTCGCTCGCTTTGGCTTTTGTTTATTGTTATCATTATTTAGCCAAGTGATAGGAGCGACGGCAACAACAACAACAACAACAACAACAGCAACAGTGGCGGTGGCAGCAGTGGCAGCAGTGGCAGTTGTTCAGGCCAGGACTCTCGGACTCGGACTTGGCCAGTTGTTTCATATTTTGTGGCTCAGTCGCTTATCTGACAGCCTTTAGTTTCTCGCCCTTTCCCACTCTCTCCCTCTCTCTCGCCCTCTTTGCCATCGTTTTAATTATAAAAGTGCGATAAATGTGACAAGCGACCAAGACCAAGACCAAGAGAGTAGGACGAGGATGGACGAGGCATGGCCAGGCTCAGGCCCAAACCCAGTGAAAGATAGCCCAAAACAGAAAAGCAGAGAAAAAAAAACAGAAACGGGCAAAGTCGTTAAGGCCTCGACGATGTTTTTTATGCCTGGACGGACGGACGGACGGGGACGGGGACGGTGGCGGGGGGGGGGGGGAGACCCCCCAAGAGAGTTTTCTCGCCTTTGTCAAAAGAAGAGTTTTTTTCTGCTGTTGTTGTTGTTGGCCGCATTTAATAAACACCAGCCAAAAAGAGTGGAGGAACAGGAACAGGACCAGAACCAGGACCAGGACTAGGACCAGCAACAGCAAGTGGGTTGTCCCGGTCTTCTAGGCTCGCCTTGCAATATGAAATTGCAAAATGTCTGCTGCCCACACACACACACACACACACACACAAACACATACACACACACCACATACACACGTAGAAGATACAAAGATACAAGGCAACCGCAAAATCCAAAAAAAATATATATATACATATAGATACTTGCAAACTCGCACATCGCATATTTTGTGGCATTTGGCTTTTGTTTTGTGGTTTTTCCTCTTCCCTTTTCTTTTTTGTTGTTGTCTTATTGTTGCTGCTGCTGTTTTTGCCATCTTATCATTTGGCCATAAATATTATCTGTATACACAGCCTGCCGCTGTTGCTGCTGCTCCTTTTGTGGCATTCAGATAGACAGAGAAAAAGACAGAGCGAGAGAGAGAGAGAGAGATAAATGTTTTTTTGGCCATTTCCTTTGTTTTTTTTTTTTTTTTTGGGTGTGAGAGTTTTAGTTTCCTTCTTGGTCAAGTGTTAATTTCTACGAAACGAACAAGAAAAAATGGAAAACCAAAACACATTCGAGGTTTTCAGTGCTGCACAATTAACTTTTGCCTCTCTATTCTCCCCCCCCCCCCTGTTTTCCTCTCTGTGCCTTCTTTTGTGTGTTTCTTTTCTTCCCTTTTTGTTTTTGTTGGGCCTGTTGCCTGTCCCTGTCGCTGTCGTGAGCTCTTGCCAAGGCCTAGACCCGAAAGTCAGATAGCCAAAAAAAAAAAAAACAGAAAACAGAAAAAAAAACTAACCAAAAGAAAAATCTTAACTAAATGCAAATAATATTTGTCGCTGCCATTGTCTTAATATGCAAATTGCATTGTCTCTCGGGTCTCGGATCTCGAGTCTCAAGTCTCAAGTCTCCGAGTCTCGAGCATTCTCAGTTCTCTGCAGTCGGGAATGGTTTAAGGTTCAATTGCCCATCATCAGAGCAGATCGCAGTTGATTTCCTTTTGACCCCCAAAAACAAACTTGCAACAACAACAACAATCAGAAAATGTATTAATAAAGATTCAAGATGTGGTTTGTGTTGTTGTTGTTGTTGTTGTTGTTGTTGCTGTTGCTGCTGCCCTCGGTAATCATGACCATATCTCGCGAGTATCGAATATATTTGTAAATCTTTTTGCGATCATTTTACTTATTATTATTATTATTATTATTATTGAATCTGGTTGCTGATATTTTTCTGTTACTTTCACGATTTGAGTTTGCAACATGCAACAAGCTTAAACTTATTGTTGTTGTTGCTTATGTTGCATCTGAATTGACAATATATTTTTCCTGCTTACCAACAACAACAACAACAACTTGCCAACTTGGCTGTAAAGTGAATGGCATTGACAATTGTTGTTGCTGCTGCTGCTGCTGCTTTCCGGTTGGGCTAACTGGGAATTGAGTTCTCAGCTATCAGGTAACCGAAATACAGCTGCAAAATAAAAATAAGTCAACTGCAACCCAAACAGATTCCCGATAAACATCATTCTCTCTCTTTTTCTCTCTCTCTCTTTGTCTGTTCAAAAGATCTTATCACAATTCTTATGAATATTTTTCGGGTAGATAAACGATCAACTTAACTTGCAACAATGCCAAAATTCACACATTTCTATTATTATAATAATCTCTATTTGTGCATAGCCAAAAAATGTAAATCTTTTTTCTTCGTGTCTTTCGCATTTTGAATGAAAAAGAGTTGAATGTGTTTTTGGGAAACAGTTAAACGGATCAAATTTCAAAGTTTGCCAAGAAGATGATGTAGGCAACGGCTTTTGATAACTAAATCAGAGTTTTCTAAGAAGGTTTACGAACGAAAATTTACTGCAAACACATTAAATTGCTTTAATGAGGGTTCTTCATCAGCTCGAATCATCTCTTATCTACACATCTTAACACAGTTTGGCTAACACAATTATATGTTTCAACTTTTAATCAAAGAAAAATATGTTTAGCTATGGGTTCAACTGTGTTCTTGTTAAAGAGATCAATTGATTTCTATTGCATGGTATATATTCTGTTGCTGTTGGGCTTTTAAAAACCGAAAAGCAAGCAATAATTTGCATTCTGTTGCCACAACGGCAAGCCTTTTCAATTTGTTGGTATTTTTATACCCTTAACTCATGAAATGAGTACAAAATGGGTATGATGGTTTTGTGCAAAATTATGTAACAGGCAGAAGGAAGCATTTCCAATCGATATTCAATATGAGCTCCCCTGATCCCAAAGCTGTACAATCAAATTTTCGAGATCTTTTCCCGTTTACAATATACACATGTAAACGATAACAACAAAATCTTGGAATTAGAGAATTTAATAATGAACATTAAAAGCATTAACAAAATAATGAAATTTTTATTAAAATCGGCTGAGAAACACCGGAGATATGAAATCAAAAGCATTACGGTACGATACGGTAGTCCAGGTATGACCGTATGTGCAAAGGTCAAGGGTTAAGGGCATCTTCTAGTCGCGCTTACTCGACTCGAGAGCCTTTTACTTGCTAGTTTCGTATTTTCGTATTTTCGTATTTTGTGCAAACATTTTTGGTACATTTTCGGCAAAACACATTCGGCACATAAATTCATTTAGTGTGCACTAATTGATTAGCAGACAGTGTAAATTTTGTGTGTATTTTTGCAAGTTTTTCCCTCTCGGAACATTTCCATTTTGGCAACTATGTGGCAACTACAACTGCTATACACACACCCAAAACACACACACACACACACACACCTGTTGGATGGCTGCTTTTTGGTTACCGTCGGTTGCATTGTTGCAACAACAAAAGTAGCAGAGCGAAAAGCATGATAAGGAAAAAAAAAAACAAAATAAGATGACGAAGAGTAGAAGAAGAAATACGCTTGACAAATGCGCTAGCTGGCTGCATGAATGGCAATGGGAATGCTGCCCAGACAGGCCGACTCTGCCCCATCTCTCTCTCTCTCTCTTTCTCTCTCTATACGTCTATACGTCTGCCCGTCTGTCTGTCTGTCCATTTGGCAAATGTAAATAAATGCAAAAGGCAACAAAAAAGATTCACAGAGCTGCCGCATCATGCAACAGGAATAGGCAAAGGACAAAAGCAGGAACAGCGACAAGGGACAGGGGGTAGGAGTCAGGGTATAGGAACACAGGAAAATAGTTTTGCATGCATAGTTTTATTGAATGGATTCGGGCCAAAGTGTGCAACAGCCGTTGCAGTTGCAGTTGCAGCAACAAAAGGGCGACAGCTGCCGCTTTGAAGAGCGAAAAACAGAAAAATAAACCCGAATACTCATTGAACAATTGACCAAATCGAAGCATCGACTCGTCTCGTCTCGACTTGACTCGACTCGGCCCTGTTCCTGCCCCTAACCAAATGCTCAAAGCATAACAAAAAGATTAAAAACTGCATAAACACACACACACACACACACACACACACATACAAACACAGAGAAAACTGCATTGAACGCAGCAGCTAGAAAGATATTCATGCAACAAATCCAGTAGAAACCAAATCCAGTTTCTCTTTCGCATCCTCATCCCAAAACAAAAACAAAAACACAGAAAAACGGAAAAACGGAAAAAAATAGAAAGAGAATTCTCAATGCCATTGTCCAGTTTATGAACGCCCAATGCCCAAAAGGCATCTCTTATTAATTTGCTTAAGTGCCATTAATGGCAAAGAGCTCGCTCGGCAACACAAAAGGATTTGAATTTCCTTACCTTTAACTTCCCTTCCCGTGAGATGATGGCATTGTCACCCATTGGCCTCCCAGCTGGAGATTTAACACGTACGCCCAATGTGACCAAGACGAATTAGCAAAAAAAAAGGAAACGCAAGAGAAAATCACATAAAAACACAATACAAATCGGACAAGAACATACCGATGCTAAGATACTCTTACACAACAGGTAAACCAATTTTGTGTTTCCTTTTGAAAATGTCACAAAAACTAAATGTACTTGAAAAGTCACTACTGAACACAATAGAAATAGGTTTTTTGCCACTTTATAGTTCACAAAATGTAGCTTAAGTTAAACAGAATCCCAACAATATGTAATTCTATCGAATAATATTAGTTTTCACTGTCTCTGTGTTTGCTGTCAATTGTTATTTTTAAAAATGTATAGCCTTTGTGTTATATAAATGTATTAACTATGTTATTATAAAGTTTAATTCAGTAGTTTTTGCCTAAAACGAGTAGGAAAACATACTTTCGTCAACATAACACTAGCTTACATCATTAGAATCTTAATCCAATCCAATCTAAGGATTACATTCATGACTAAGTGTTCCCAAATTAAAGGTTTCTTAACACTTATTCCCAGGGACTCGCTTTGAGCACGTTTCGTTATCCATTCCATCAATGTGAATTAATGTGAATGATTGGTAGTAGCTACTGAAATAATAAAACTATGATGAGATTGCTTCCTGCGACATGCACAACAAACACATTCGAAATGTATTGGGCGGGGATCAGTAAATATTTAAACCCATAACGAGTTCAGAGACCGACAAAGCGTTTTACTTGAAACGTCATGCTGATTACTGTGATTCTGATTACTGAGACAGAGTGTGACAAACCACTTGAAATAGTCATGAGACGCGTCTTGAGACGTGGGAGAGCATCTGCTTTGTTGGCGTTACATGAGACCAGTTGATGGTTAAAGGGCAACAAGTTGCAAGTTGCAAGATGCAAGTTGCAACAGTGCAAAACTGTTCAAGCTGTGACATTGAATTCTGCCGCAAAAACACACTTTGAGTGAGAAGGAGAGATAGAGAGGGAGAGCGAGAGCGAGAGCGAGATAGAGGTTTGCTGATTTATGTTTTGAGCTGCCTGTTTTGACCTTTGTTGAACGCATCGCATTTCAGTTCTACAGAATTTGACTGGTAACTGGCTGTAGTATTTATAAAATGATAAGCCATCTACCAGGACAAAGTGTATGTGTGTGTGTGTGTGAGAAAGAGATGGCGGTATAGAGTTGTGTTGATTGTGTTTTTTTTTTTTGTTTTTGCTTAATTAAATACAATCGACAACTCTATTGAAAGTGCATCATACTCTAAACATTGTTGCTGCTGTCAACTACAAATCAGTAGCGCATATTTTGCGCATTTAAAAATCATTAATATGAATTAACCATGGCGCTGTAATTAAAGGCGCAGTTTACCCCGGCAAACAGTTCACGATTTCTTGATAAACAGACGGAGAGACAGAGAGACAGAGAGGCAGAAAGAGAACTTATAAGATAAACAAACAAATGCAAATGCAGTTGCAGTAGCAACGAGCGCCCGAAAAAGTTAAACAAAACATATTGCCACACTTGGAGGCCATGTGCACCAAGTGCGCACCGAGCACCGCCTGACATTTCAACACCAACATCAGCATCAGCATCAGCTTCTGTTGCTGTTGCTGTAGTTGTTTGGATTTTGGTTTCTGTTTCAGCTCCTTGTGCAGCCTTCTCCGTCTCCAACTCCGTCCGCCCGTCTCTGTCTCCGTCTCTGTCTAACGACAATGAGCACACAGAACACAATGCATATGCAATGCTAAGCGCAGCCGCAATGATCTTTTGAACTGGCAACTCTGGCTAACTACTCCGACAGCAACCGAATTCAAATCTCCGTTCTCCCCCCACGTCACTGCACTGCACTGTACTCTCGTTCCCGCGTAATCAAAACAAAGATCAAAAACCAACAACAACAGACACTTGAGTTGAACGTCAACTGCGACGGCGACGGCGACGGCTACGGCAACGGCGACAGCGACAGCGACGTTGACAGAGAGCAGCGGGCGGGCGATCATCTAACGGCTAACGGCTAATGGCAAACGGCAGCCACAAAACAACTCAACTCTATGGTGTATAACTCAGTTACAGTTACTGTTTCTCTCTCTCTCCCTTGCTCTCTTACTGACTCTCTTGATCTCACCTGCGAGCTGTAGCTGTTGTTTAACTAACCTATACACACATACACACTCCCAGAAGCTGGGCGTTTTTCTCGACACCAACAATCAATGAATCTTTTATAGAGTTTTTATTGAACAGCAGCAGCAACTAGCCTAACCAACAGTGACATTAGAAACTTCCGATAATTAAGAGAGCAAGACAAAGAGTGAGAATGAGAGATGGTTTTTGAACATTCCAAAGTGTTTTCAAGCTTTAGTCACACAATCTGAATTGAATGCGGCATATTAAAGTTTTGCATATGAAACATATTTTATCTTTATCAGAAACTAAATGAAAGCAAAAGCTTAACAAAGTAAATTAATACATATTGATACATATAGATTGTAAATTTGGTTATTATAGAAACACCCGTGATAAGGTTTATATCTAGATTCATTTAACTTTTCCTAACTGAACTTTTGCTTATTTCAATAAAGGAAACAAAAATAGATTTTCTTTCCGAATAAAGTTCAAATGTTGACTCTAAACTTTTATAAAATCTATAAACTTTGTAAATTACGATTGAATTCTATAAAATTAAGTTTATGTTGGGCTTTCAAAAATCAAAGTGTATGCATAAGTCGTTGTTTTATACACTCAGAGAAATATGGTGTATAAAAAGGCACATTTATGGTTAAATGAACTATTTTCCATCATGATGAATATGAAATATGAATATAAATATTAATGAAAGCATTACCATTAAAATAGTAAAATCTTTTATATATAAAAAATGGTAAAATCATCAATAATATTATTATTTAATTTAAAGTTTTGGCTCTCAAAACTATCCAAGGTCTTGTTTACGAAGCGGATGCCTTATAAATTGATGTGAAACTTACTTAAAGCTTTGATCATACGATCTCTTAATACCAATGGTGTTAGAATTAAGTCTTGAATCGAACATAAAATGTTTGAATATGCGTTAAAATTCAATTCAATTCAAAAGTTCAATGAAAATTGATTAAATTGATTGATTTAAATACATTTCATATTCATTTTGCTGTTGATTTATGTTTATATTTGTATAAATATGTTTGATAGTTAAATTAACTATGTTTCATATTTAAATTTTGTATCTTGCATTTTCAATATGATAGTTTTCTCTATGTGTATCTTTGCTACTCTTCGTCTTAAACGTATTTTGCTTTTATTTTTGGGCCACTTTTTACTGTGTGTGTGTGTTTTTGTGTGTGTTAGGCGACTTAATTAGGAAACTTGGTGCGTTTTATTTATGTGTCTTAACGAATCGTTTATTTAACTCACCCTCTCTCGCTCTCCCTCTCTATCTCTCTCTCAGTCACTCTCGCTCTTACTCTCTTGTTGGGTCTTGAGGAAAAACTAACATCAAATTGAAGCTGAGCACACAAACACTTTGTTGTTGTTCTTTTTGTTTTTTTCTTTTTGAAAATTTGTTTATTGTTTTTCTTTTGTTCGGGGTCGGCTCCTTGCCTTCAGTTGTTGTTGGGCTGCATTTCACTAATTTTGTTGTTGAGAGAGCAGAAATCGAAATCGGAATTCGGAATTTGAAATTAAAAGGAATGAAAATGAAAATGCGTAGTCCAAGTGGTTGTGCCTCCGTTTCGTCTCGTCTCGTTATCTGTGTGTGTGTGTGTGTGTGTGTGCTTTGAGGCAAATTGAAAATAATTTTGGTACCTTGATTTAAATAAAATAACAAAACGCGGCAACATCGACTGAAAATCGACCGAAAAACAGAAAGAGAAAAAAGCAATTCGACGAAAAACTAAACATAAATTCACACGCACACACACACAAGAAACAAATGGTGGGGGGTGTGGGGAGAGAGAAGACTTCTCTCAGTGTATGTGTGGGCCAAACTGCAGTCATGAACTTTGTTTTTTATTAGCGGCAGGATATCGTCATTGCCTTTCTAGTTAAGTAGCACCCATCCATACATACATATATTTATATGTTAATTCGTTTGCGTTAATTGGAAAACAAAACCCAAAGCAGCAACAGCAGCGGCAACAACAACTGCGACAACAAAAACATCAACAACAACAACAACAACAGCAACTGCAACATGTTGAATTCAGAATTCCACACTCTAAGCTAAAAATGTATTTTTAAGCAGACATTTTTTGTTCGTATTTTATTGTAGTATTGTAGTATTTATTTATTTTGCCCGCTGGCTGGCAGCAAACAATTTGTAATCGTTGTTCTTTTTGCCTGCCGTTGACAAGGAAAATGTTGCAGCTGCGGCACGCGAAAGTTGCATGCAAAACCTCCTCCACCTTCTCCTCCATCCTCCATCCAACTACCAGTCGATGGCCTGCTTTGTCCCGCTGCCGCCTTAATTGCAGCCAGCAAGGAAGCGGTACAGAAACAAAACAAGTAAGAAGGCTCTAGTCGAGTAAGCTCGACTAGAAGATACCCTTAACCCTTGACCATACAGACTGACAGGCGGTCGGGCTAACAGACATACACATAAGTACGTGTACCGCTGTAGCAATGCTTGATGGTTTTATATCCCCGGTATTTCTTAACCGATTTTAATCAAAATTTCACAGATGTTCATTATTTTGTTTACAGTTTCAATCATCATTTTAAAATTTTTAAAATTCAAGATTTTTTCGTTATCGATTCCCTGTGTATATTGTAAGCCGGAAAAGTTATCGAAAAATCGAAATAATCTTCCTATGCCTAGAGATAAGGAGAGCTCATATCCAAAAGTTCTGTAGTTCCCGAGATTTTACCCATTTCATGGATTAATAGTATAAAATCACAGAAAAGTCACAAAATCACAAAAATATGCTTATGTGTAGCTATTTATACCCTTAACCCAAGAAATTGGTAAAAAAGGGTATAATGGTTTAAAATTTTCAATACATTTTCCGGTTTACGATATACACATGGAATCGATAACAAACAAATCTTGAATATCGAAAACTTGAAAATGGAGATTGAAGCTATTAACAAAATAATGAACACATGTGAAATTTTTATTAAAATCGGTTCAGAAACACAACACAGAGATATAAAGTAATCAAACATTGGTCCGGTAGTTCTGCTATGAACTACGTGTGTTTCTGTCAGTCTGTATGGTCAAGGGTTAAGGGTATCGTCTAGTCGAGCTCGCTCAACGAGAGCATTCTTACTTGTTTGTGTTGTGTGGAAGCCAGCAGCCAAGCAACAAACAAGTGGCAAAGTGGCAAATGCCACAGAGGTCGATCGTTTTGTGCGATAGCAAAAGCAAATTGCTTACAAAAATCTTCAATTTGAATCACACTCATTTTTTGAGCACATTGTATCGTTTCGTATCGCAAATTAAATAAGATAAAAAGTGATTTTCATATAATTTTGTTAACAGTTTATATGGGAAACTCTCAGCTTAATACTTTTAAGTTAAGATCAGTAAACAAGAAAGAAAATTTGGTAAATTTCATTTCATTTTGGAAAGCAAACTCAAAGCAAATAATAATTCTTCTTGTGCTCTTGATCAGATACATTTGGATGCAAAACATTGTCTTAAGATCAAAAATGATTGCGAGAAATACTCTAATAAATTATCTTTTAGTCTACACTTTGTATACTCTAACAAGTTTTAAGCACTTTGCTTTTCAGCAGCAACTCAAATTTGTCAGTCAATTAGTGCAAAAAGAAAACAATTTATAAACAGACCAAATTTTTGTTATTCTGTTCATAGCAATTGTGGCGGAGATGGAAGAGGAAGTGTTAATCTCTCAAGCTACTTGGCATAAGTAAGAAATCAGCAATGCGGATTTCTACGTATTACGTATTATGAACGCTTCCAGCGAAGAAAGTGTGAGCAATTTATAAAGACATAAAACAAAAAAGAAAATATAAGAATACAAAAAAACAACCGAAGAGTTTTTCAGTGAATGAAGAGCGAAACTTCTTATGATCGCTTTGGGCATTGTTAAGGGAAAATGTTTATTTTTAGATGTGAGTACAAGCAAGTGCCCAGTCTGTCTGTCCAACTAAGCCAACTAGGTCATTTAGAATAGGTCAATAAATAGCGAATGGAAAAAAACACTAAGTTAAGACCCTAATGCAAATCGCAATGGAAGCAATGGAAGAAAGTCTATGTTTTACTTTACCAAATGTGAAATCATTAAAATGTTTGTATTGTTTACACTTTGCACTTCATAAAGAATGATTCAATCAACAAACTTTTAATCACTTTCCGTTTCGTCAAGAACAATCAGTTCGAATTGTAAATTTTTTTTTGTTTTTTCCTGTTTTCTGAGACAAAAAGAAAATATTTGTATTAATAATAATTATCAGCGCATTCAAACAGTGCAAACAGAAATTTGTAAATCGACCACTTTTGATAAATCACGGACTAACACACACTCATTCGCACACACACACATTTGCATACCACAACGGAACATGGCCACAAACACCAAAACAATTTTGCGATGAAATTGTCAAATTGCATCGCAAAAACGCAAAGCAAGCAGCAACCGCAACCGCAAAGCTCACACCAACAACGAACCCTCGAACCAACGAACCAATCCTGCCATGATAGGAGAGGGAGACGGAAAGGACAAACTACCCCCCTCTCACACCCCCTGTCACACACAAACACACACACACAGAGAGAGAGAGAGAGTTATCGTACACTACACACACATGTGGACATCGAATTGAATTCACAATTTCTGGTTACTGAAAATCACAACGATGCAACGAAGGGCAATCAATCATAAAACGATGAAATGTCGACGAGCGAGCAAAAGCAAAAACACGATGAAAACACTCTGGTCAGGTCATGGCAAAAAGGACAACAGACAGAGACAGATAGATAGAGAGAGATAGATAGAGAGAGAGAG
Organism: Scaptomyza parva; assembly: GCA_035044645.1. Classification (NCBI taxonomy): domain Eukaryota; kingdom Metazoa; phylum Arthropoda; class Insecta; order Diptera; family Drosophilidae; genus Scaptomyza; species Scaptomyza parva. Next base: position 647,008 of record JAWNNT010000078.1, read on the forward strand.
AGAGAGAGATGTAAAAAGCCAAAGGCAACTAACCAAAGTCAACGTTAAAACGATTATAGTTTTGCGTTTTGAGTTCTCGCTCGGAAATGGACAATTTTTGTGCTTGAAATAACTTTTCACTTTCTTTGTTTCACAACGATAACTTTTTCTGAGTGTACGAGTGTGTTACGAGTTAAGAGCTAAGCGCCTCCAAATCAGTCGACAGTTAATTAGAGGCCAAAGCTGATGTTGCAGATACAAACAACAGCTGACAATTTGATTGTGTGTGTGCGAGTGTGTGTGTGTGTGTGTGTGTGTGTTGGCTATTGCCTTTTTGGGTTCACTTATCAAATTTGATGTTAATTACCAATCGGCATCGGCATCGGCATCGGCATCGACATCGCACTGCAACGTGTTCGGCTTAGATAACGCGCCGTCGCCTAATGAACAGTTAAATGCATTGGCTTTTACGAGCGCATTTTGTAATCTCTCTCCCTGTCTCCCTCTAGTGTATAACCGTAGATAGTAAAAGCTAGAGAGATAATGAGATTAACACGAAATCGAATCGAAATGCTAAACCATAAATCAAGTTACATTCAGGCAACATACAGTCGGCCAGCAAACATTGCTTCCATTTGTGTATCATTAAAATTAATTATCTAACATTTTTGAACACCTTTGGATTCATTTTGTTCTGTTTGACATTGGTAATGAATGCAATTCATAGCCCAAGTCTTAATGCCAAACCCATTTTGCTGACTCTGTTGCTGCCTCTGTTGCTGATGTTGGCGCTTGATCCTCAAAGTTGGCTTAAATAGGCTTGGCAATTAGCCACACGCCGTGCAGAGCTTTGCATTTTTGTCTTTCGACTGCATTTGGCTAAATATTTGCTCACAGCTTTTGTTGACGATTCTGCAAAAACATTAACAGCAAATGTGTGCACTGAGAGAAAATCAAATCAGAGTAAGTTACAATCATTTCTATACATTCTATAAACAATTTTCAATAGGAAACAAAAAGATATAGAGGAAAAATATTCTTCCCAAATATTTCAAATCAATCTTTAAGAAATCGAAAAACCTGTATACGGTACATACGGTACTTTTGCCGCAAGAAGACTTCTCAATGTTTGGTAATTTTTTGAAACAGAAGCGCTTGTGTCATTTCTTTCAGTGTATCTAGTAGTAGCTTCAATGGCTTCGACAAGTCGACTGCTCTCAAATATTTGCGCTGACACAACTTTGTCTGCGGCTGGCGCGCGCCCCGGCGATGGCGATGAGAAGGCGCTGAGTAGGGATCCATGGTGAATGAAACAGACAGAGACAGAGACAGAGAGAGAGAGAGTGAGTGAGAGAGATATATCAAGAGTAAGATGAGAAGTGTAGTGGAGAAGAGTAGCAGACGACAGGCAGTCGCTTTGTCTGCGATTCTCAATGTGTGAAAGATAATTATAACATGTGTGCACACACCACACACACTCACACACACAGAGTGGCAAACACACTCATACATTGAAGAGTGACAGCTGCACGGTTTGCTGGACAGAGCAGAGGCACGCTTCAAGCTGCTTCTGTTTTTTTTCTACTTTTCGTTTTTTATGCTTCTCGTCGTTTTTTGTCTAGCCAAACCAACTGCTGCAAAAATCGGCCTTTGCCATTGACAGCAGCTTCAACTTGGCGTCCAAATCGAACAAAGCCAACGAGTCGAGTCGAGTCGAGTTGAGTTGAGTTGAGTTGAGGAGCTAGTAAAGATGCCAACACAGCACAGTCCAGGTCAGAACGGGCCAGGTCCACAACAGTAGTCCAGTTGCCATTGTATGTCAATAGTGAAAAGTGTTTGCCAAAAGCAAAACATAATACTACACATAAAAAATCAAAACTTAACGAATATCAAATGCACTATCTATGGTATGTGTGTGTGTGACAATGTGAAATGTGTGAAATGGAGATTTAACTGAACAGTTTTGATGATGATTGGAAATGAAATCTAGGAACTTAATGGGATACAAAAGTTCAAGCAAAACATAATTAATAAGAAAAAAGATTGTTCAAAATGTTAAAAGATCTCACTTGACTTTAAATTTTTACTTATTTCTATATTACTTATTGCTGTATTTTAGCAAAGTTTATCCCGAAAAAAAGGAATTATACCATAATTATGCAAATCGTACCTCAACACAAAACTATCTAAGCCAGTTCAACAAATAACAAATCGAAAGAGCAAAGTAAAGTTGACTCAGTTGTTCCATCTTTTGGTTCTTTTAAAGCCGATCAAACAAGTTGTCGCATAATTTATGCAATCGAAGCCAAATGTCCCGCTATAAAAATGACATGCCTCGGCCAACCCACTTTAAACCCACTTCAACGCCTTTTGCTCATTCGATTTGCATTCGATTTTGTTGTTTTTCATTCAATATGCCATTTATATAGCATTTGCCAAGTGTTTCTCAATGAAGAGAACGTAGAGAATGTACAGAATGTTCTTTCGCTAATTATTTCTTTGATTCTTTTCTTGCTTACAGCGTGCGATTGCAATAATCATGCACGTCAATGTCGCTTCAATATGGAAATCTTTCGTTTGTCCAACGGCGTCTCTGGTGGAGTTTGTCAGAATTGTCGCCATTCGACAACTGGCCGCAATTGTCATCAGTGCAAGGAGGGCTTCTATAGGGATCCCAGTAAGCCATTACAGCATCGCAAAGTGTGCAAAGGTAAGTGAGGAAATCATTACTTCTACCCAAAATGCCAAATCATAACTTAATTAAGTATTGCCAAATCGAAACACAAACACACACACAACACACAAAAAATAAACACAGCATTCAAAATCAATTTATACACACTAATTAGGCCCAAATTATGACCCCCATATTTTGTGTGTGTGTGTGTGTGTGTGTGTGTGTTTCCCACAACAACAACAGAAACATTCAATCCCTTAACCGAGCGACCTTTGTAAATGCTTCATATACACTATAATTTATGTACGTGATAAATTTGGCGCGTTTATCAATTGATGGGCAATAAAAAAGAAGAACAACAAGTCCAATGATGAGTACGAAAGATACCCCTTTTAAAAGGGTATTGTGTAGGTACAATTGGCTATTGATATACCCTATGCATATCGGTCTTCGTACAGGGTATATGTGTAGATCGAGCAACATGAACTAAGCATTGTGGTCAGCTAATATATGATCTGGCAATAATTTTACACGAGACGAGAAAAAAACAACTCGGCCAAATAAGGTGGCCAAAAACAGAGCAACAACAACAACAACAACAACATGAGCGCAGATGGCTAGGCAATTACTATTTTTGGCTAAGACTTTCACACACACACACACAAGCACACACGCACACATCTAATATATATGTATAATCAGAATTGACGTCCGCAACGAACAAATTTCAAATTGCAAATTGAAAAATGTATTTTTTGTTGCTGTGGTAAACAAACAAAAGATTTACTTAAGTAGTGAAACCGGCAATGAAAACAAACAAAAACACTATTTTTCCCATTAAATGCATGTAATGGGCGTCAATTTGTTGCCGTTGTTGTTGTTGTTGCTGGTATTCTGCTCAAGTCCAGCAGGGCATCCAGCTGTGTATTGCGCATACGCCGCCTTATCCCATTTGTCATCATTTCTCAAAACCATATATATATATATATATACGTATATATATATGTATATGTATGTGTATGCGAAAGAGTTGAGAGTTGCTGCTGACTAAGCATCATAATTCTGAAAAGCCGTTAAATCCAAATCAAAATCTTATCGATTTTTAATTAATTATACGACACAGCACAAAAACCAAATTTACAAGGCCAACAACGCACAACAAACCAACACACACAAACACACACACACACGAACTGTGCGTACATCGTAAATAAGTGAAGCACACTAAGACGTACATGTGTGTGTGTGTGTGTGTGTGTAATGCCAAAGCTGTGCTGAGTTTTATCGTCGGCGGCTTCTCTTTGGCATTAAAGACATTTTTGTTGTATTTTTGTCGGAACTGATTTATTTTTGTTTTTGTTGTTGGTTTTTTTGCTGGTGCTGTTGAAAAAAATGAAATTTATTCATTTTAATTTTGACACGCGTGCAATTTGTTATAAAACATTTTTTCTTCTTTCATTCTTTTTGCATTTATTTCGGCATTGTTGTTCAGCTCGTTTTTAATTTTAATTGTTGTTTTGCTCCGCTCTGCTCTGCTCCGCTCTGCTCTGCTCTGCTCTGAGTATATTTTACGTCATGTTTTATTTGTTGTTGCTCTTGTTGTTGTTGGGTCGACCATTTGGCAACGTTGCCTTTCAATTAGTCAACTGTCTTAGCTTGTCTGAACTTGCTGCATTGCATGTCTTGAGCAGCCGTTGTGACGTTAATGCAGAACATTTTGCGCCACTTCAGATTTTGGGAAGACCCCAAAAACACAACATCTCAACAACAACAAGAACAACCACAACACCAGCAAAACACCCGTCATCCGTTGACGCAATAGTCTTCATATATGTAATATACAATCAAAGTGTATATGAGAAGTGCGTTGAAATGTTTCTTTGATGCAGCTTTTGCAACTTTCCCAAAACCCATTTGCACAGCTAAATATTTAGTAGTATCTTTGTTTTTGTATACCAAACTACTTACTATATACAAATACATATAATACCTTGAAATGGAAAAATGGAAGGGGGTGAAAGATGGGATTTCATGGGAATCATCTTGAATGCACACAATTACTGACAAACTCTGTTCGTGATGATTTTTATTTTTGCTGCTTTATTGTTAAGTAGAAATATTCGTACTTGCAATTTTACTATCTAAACAAATTAATTTGCAAAATGAATTTTCCTAAGAAAATGCCTTACTAGGAATTAAGAGTACCCCGAAAACTTTACACAAGTTCTGAAACGTTGAAAAATGATTGAAATTTATTATTAAGTCTTTTGAAAGTCAAAGTTTTTCGCAAGAAGGCGACTTTAGATTTGAAACAATAGCTTTTCTATATCAGAGACAAAGACAAGTTGCTTTCAAGTTATCGATAGCTCTTTGTGTTATCGATAACATGCAAATCATTCAAACTATTGATGAAATATTGACAAGTGAAATCGGTTAAGAAATATTGCAAGTATTGCAAGCACAAGATTAAACGTTCATGGAATCTCCTAGTCGAGCTTGTACAATATTTTACTCATATCTTAATCTATCAATAACGATTACATTGATTGTTGAATAGATGCTTTACGATACTTCAATTAATAGCCTTTAACAGAATAATTATGTCTTAAGGCGCAACTCAATGCCTAAAGCTTAACAAATCAAATTCCAATTATGTTTTTTTTTTCTCCTTATTATTATCTGCGATGTACAGTGTACATGAGTATAGTAGGTTTCGCTCACCCTCTGGTAACACTGAAAGCTTATGATTTATTTGTGTTTTGTGACTTTTTTCCTCATACGTACATATATGCATATGAGAGATAAGTTATAAGATTTCACGTAGATTACAAATCACGCGCTTCTCGCATGTCTCGCATTATAATTAACGCCTTAAAGGCAAATGTCGGAGATGCCGACGAGAAGAGTAGAGGAGAGGAGCGGGAAGGGAGGTTTCCGGAACTGAAGTGAAGTCAACATTGGTGATGCATAGTTTGTTGTTGTTGTTGCCGTTGCTCTTGCTGTTTGGCATGATTTCGATTTAATTTAAATATTCAAATGATTTACTTGTGAGCCGAGCGAGCGAGTTGAAGCCGACAGCAGCAGCAGCAGCAGACAGCAGAGCAAAATGAAGCAGACGTTGCCAGCCATAACTCATCAAGTAACGGTGGTGGGGGGGGGGGGGGGAGGGAGGCAGAGAGGCAGGGAGGAGGGTAGGTGCACACAGTCTTGTCCAAACGGATGCACACACACACACACACGAACACACACACGCACATGGGTTGACATGTTGTCAAAGTCATTTCGGGCTTACGGCTCAGCCAATTTCCTTATTTGCGCAAATATTTCAATGACCGGAAAATTACATATTATTTGTCCAATGAGGGATTGCACAAGACACACAAACACACAGACAGACGTAAATGACTAGCCATTATTCATAATAGTTTCGTTTGTCGTTGTTGATGTTTCTGCAGATCTTTGGAATAATTAAAAGCATTGCCCAGCATTGGCCCCAAAAAGTATGCTTTGCTTTTTATGTCACCAAAGTGACACATCATTAATTTAATGCAACACACACACACACAGACACACATAAGAGAATGATTTCTATATGTATCAAGTATTGATATAGTTAAAATAAGCTTTATACATTTTAATATCGATTGCATTTTAACATAAGCAAAAACAAAAGTTATACAAAAAATAATTTACAGTTGGCAAAATTTATATACACATATGAATACAATGTGAACAAAGGTTGCTCTGTTTTTTGGAGGGGGAATGTGGTAATGGTGGTGGTGGTGGTGCGAAGAGGAAGGTGTCGTTCATGAATACAATTAACAATATCCGTAACTAAATACGTGAAATTAAAAGCCATAAAATCACAAAGTCACGTGCGAAATGTAACAAGCGACAGCAACAGCAACAGCAGCAGCAACAGCAGCAGCAACAGCAATTAAAATAATGTCATGAATTACCTATGCGACACACACACACACATTGACACCCATACACATACACACACACACACACGGAATGGTTGCACGTAGAGAGGAGCAACTTTTTTTCATCTTCTTTTTACTGCCCATTTCAGCGCCAAGTTCATGAAACGCAGCCGCTGCCAACTGGATAACTGTAATCATTAAACAGACAGCAGCTGCGGGGGAGCGGGGCGTTGGTAATTGTGTGTGTGTGTGTGTGTGTGTGTGTGTGTGTGTGTGTGTGGTGTACGAGGGTGTAATCTTAGGGGGAAGATGTATATCAAACATCATTAGAATTTCATAAAATGCGCTTTTCGCAACTGTAACAAATCGCTTAAAGGTCACAAAGAGTTCTTTCTCTATGGTGTGGCTCTGTTGCTGGGGTTCTGGCCAACTTTATTTAATTGAATGCCAGGCTAAAATGCATTTATCATCACACACACACACACAGGCTAACCAACAATAGCCGTTGGGGGGTGGAAGAGGTGGAAGAGGAGGGAAAGTCAGTAAGCCAGGATGGTTTTAAAAACTAAGCTACAAAAATCTATTACAACTATGTGCGCATGCTGGACGGGGGCGTTGCCGGGCAGAGAGGGAGGGGGAGGAGGTGGAGAGTATGAACTAAGCGGCATAGCAAATTTTACGCTGGCGAAGCAATAAAAGTTAATGCCAGGCTACACAATGGATTGTTGTGGCAAATGCCACAGCTGAAAGCGCGACTAATAGTTATACCCTATATACATATATGTAAGAGGGAAAAACCCGAAATAAAATCAATATAATTGTAAAATAATATCAAAAATATTAAAAATAAATAAAAAATAATGAAAAATAGTTAGTCTAGAAGAACTTATTGCCTTATCACCACCGATCAACCCTTGTAAATATTCTCGAAAAAGGTTTTAGACAATATATTTTCATTGCACTGTACAGTAAGCCACCATCCAGCCACCCAATCCATAGCACCCACCCACTCACTTCTCGATGCTGGCCACACTTTTATTTTTTCGGCTGGCACTGGGTGCTGGGTGCTGGGTGCAGGGTGGGATGGGAAAATCGGTTTTTGAATTATGACATTTTGCATGCGAGTTGACATTTAAAGCTGTGCAAATTGTTCGAGCGTCAAATTGGCGCTGCCATTGACTTCGGGACCTGCTCCCGCCTCCGCCTCCTCCCCTGCCGCCACTTCCCCCCACCACCACTTCACCACCGCCGTTCAAGTTTCTGTGGCATTGCCTACTTTTATGCGCATCGTTTAATTTTCAATAGACTTTATGTCTGCACCTCAATTTGAACGCACAATTTGAGACAGAAAGTGCGACAAACTTTTCGAATACAATTGACCTCTTATTTCACTCTCTAACTCCTGCCTCCCCCTCTCTCTCTCTCTCTCTCTCTCTCTCTCTCTCTCTCTCTCTTAGTCGTGGTTCCCTTCTTACAACTGCAGCCAAAAAGTTTTGGGCCCCCGTGTCGTGTAGTACTCTTTAGTACTCTGGTACATGCAACAAAATTGTAAGATTGAAGGCATAAGACAACTTGCCCCGTCCCCGTCCCCGTCCCCAACTGTATTCATTGCCTTGGCTTGCGACACATCTTTGCTCATTTCGAGTTGTCGAAGTAAAGTTGAGGGAACTTTGTGAGCGCGCCAGTTGCAACCGCGATAAACTTTTTCCACTCAGCTCTATCACAAAAGGGAGTAGGGAAGGGTGAGGGGTAAGGGGTGTGTCAGGGAAACCTCCTACCATCGAGGGGCATAACTTTTGTCGCGCCGCCGTGCAAAGCCATTGATTTATTAATACTATGCTTGAAAGTAGCACCACCCAACCCATCCAAAGGTACAGAGTTTTCAGAAGAGGATTCGAAGAGGATACATGTTCAATGATTATTTAATTTGCATTGGAGCTTGGGACAAGTGCATAGCAGAGATATTGTTAGTACTTAAAGCACTTAAATGTAATTTATAGCGATATGAAGAGCGAGAAATAGGATTTGAATATGAACTTGCATCGAGGATTACAAAATACCAATCTATTAGAGAAAAGTAATAGATTTTATGTTATAATTGTTTTTTTTTTCAAGTAAAAACTACTTAATGAATTCGAATGAAACTTTACAATAATATAGTTAATACATTAGATCAACACATAGTCTATGAGAAGGTTCTTTGGTAGAAGAAAAAAGTGTACGGGGAACACCAACATTGCAGCTATTTGATCCATTTCTTTCAAATATGAATATTATGGAAACTAGTGAATGGAATTAAATGAAACTTTTCAATAATATAGTTTATACATAAGAGCTAGACATAGTCTATAACTTTTAAAGATATTGCATGAATGAAGATAGATTAGTTAGAACTGTAGTTAGAAGATAAATAAACAAATATTGCTGCTAAAACATTTTAGAGTCTAATACGCGATTGTTATGATTCATTTCGATATACATCAGCAGCTGCAAAATGTATCTGAATACATAGATGTATCTGTTTAGTGTTCACCTGAATTGTTCAGGTTGTAATCTTTCACTCATAGCAAATCATTCGATTGCGACTCGATTCGACTGAGCTTGTGGCAATCTTTTCATAATTCTTGTGTGCTGCTTGGTGCATGTTTTGTGTGTGTTAGAATGTGTGTTTGGTTTCTTTTGAAAATTGCATGATTTCTTATTTTGGATAATAATAACAAACAGCAGCAGTCGTACAGTCGTGTACCCCTCCACACCCTTCTTCGACCATCGCTTCGCTTCCATCCACCTTTGCAACGTTTCTGCTGACTGGAGGCAGCTGTGCTGTGTTTATTACTCACCACTTTTTCAGCTCGACTACGAAATTTTCTTTCCTTCTTCGTTTTTTTTTTTGGCTAATATTTTATGGCAATTGATGGGAAGTGGGCTGACGACGACGACGCACTTTTTGTTGCGGTCAGCTATGAGGAGTGCAGGGAGTGGGAGTGGTGGAGAGGGAGGCGGATGGGAGGTGGGAGGGGGGGGCTGTTAGCTGTTTCGTGTTAGTTGGTTAAAAGCGTAGGCGAACAAATACATATCTATGTATATATTTTTGTGTAGATTGTTCGCTTGCGCAAAGTTGAAATAAACAATAACAAATTGCGCTTGATTTGCTTTATGATGTTTACACTTCTTCACCCAGCGACGGCCGCGGTGTATGTATGTGTGTGTCTGTGTGTGCGAGAGAGTGCTGGCTGTGAGTGAAACTTTGGTTAATTAATTTTTGGAAAGCCAAACAAAATAAATAAAAGCCAAACAGATTTTCAAACCGTTGTAAATAAAAGTGAAACCCCCCCCCTCCCCCCCGCCAACGCCTCCACCACCACTCAAAAAAAATATGTATATATATATATATATATACATATATTTATATATATATATATATATATATTTATATATATATTTATGTATGTATGTAGTACATTGAATAAATTTTTAAGACCAAACATTGTGCAAATTAAATGGGCCGCCAAATGCTCTCTCTCTCTCCCTCTCGCTTTCGCTCTCTGTTGGTCTCTTTCTGTACACTGTGATTGATGGACTTCAAAATTTGTACAGGTGTCTACACACACACACAATAGAAATTGCGTGCCACCAAATGGAAAAGAAAAAAGAGGCAGGTGCACAAACAGAGATCAATAGCTTATTTGCTGGCATTTAAGGCATTTGCTTATAGTGCTTATAGATTTTTAATGGAGCATCGAGTTAAAAGTCATAAAAAAAATTACATATAACTAAATGATTAGGTGATTCAAGATTTTTCCTTCTTTGGGTTTGTGGAATGTTAAACTTGAATACCTTTGACTAACTTCATTTAACATTGGCAAATGATTCGCTTAAAATGTAAAATTTCCTTAGGTAATATTCCTTCTTTTGACTGCTTAAAGTGTTTGTGGAATGTTAAACTTGAATACCTTTGACTAACTTCATTTAACATCGGCCATTGGCCATGATTCACATGCAGCTCGTTGCCCTAATTAACACTCCCGATGTATATCAGGGAGCCCATCTTTAACGTAAAGCAACAAAACAGCAACAAAACAGAAAGAAATCAGACAGACCAGTCGAGTTGGAATAAGCTATTGGGAGCCGGAGATGAAATGCAACTCTTTGTGTGTACTTTTGAACCTTTTGAATACCTTGCAAACTCTGCTGTCAATTTGCTTATTTGGGTCGTCCTTATTCCCACTCTCTCTACGTACTCTGTGACTGTGACTCAAAAAAAAAAAGGCAAAGCGAAAGTCGACTGATTTGAAAGTTGAAAGTTGAATCATTCAGCAAATGAGTCTTTGTGCATGCAGCGCATGCACCACATGCGGCAATGTGGCAAAGTCTTATTAAACACTAGATAACCGAAGGAAGCTAAGCAAAAACAAAAAAAACAACAAAATGTGTTGTGCAGCTCTTCGACTACTACTCGATTACATTTGCTGGAGTAAATGCAGAACAGTATTATTTCAACTCTCTGTAATAATGACGGCGGGTATGTCTATGTGTGGGTGTGTGTAACTGTGTGTGTGTGTGTGTATTTACCTCTGTGCCTTGTTATAATGAAAATTCATAATCTCTCTTGCGTGGTCAGTGCACAAAAAAAGCGCAACACGAACCATATGGAAACCGACAGGGAATCAGAACCACATTCATTCATATGTACAGGAGGCAGACAGACATACAACTATACATTTACATACATGGTACACTGAAAGAAAACCTGAGAACACAAACTAACTAAGATTATAAGTGTCAAAGTTTCTATGAATGTTTGTAACGCTTGCTTGTGAAAAATACTGAATGGATTTTATTGAAACTCTGCCATAATAAGGTTTCAACATCAAAATAACATATAGGGTAACATTTTTAATAATATTATATGTTTAGAGTGAGTAATTGGTTAATTTGAGAATATTAGAATATGAGAAAATGGCTTTACATTTCATATCATATTTAAGAGCTACAAGTTACTTTCTAGCTTTTAACATCATGAACTCAATCTAGCTGAATTTCGAGCAAAATGATAATGCATTTCTCTCGGTGTATTGGTCGTACTGTACATATGCATATGTATATTTGTGTTAAGAGTGGGAACTGAAATGGAGTTCATATCCATATTTGTATGTGCAAACACACATACACACACACACACACACACATACATAGCTGATGATATGGGGCAGGATGCGTAATGAACTCGTTGTTGTTGCAAGCTATTATTTTTTCACATCTCTCTCTCTTTCCCTCTCCCTCTCTCTCTCTCTCTCTCTCTCTCTCCCACTCTCTGTCTCTGTTTTTTCTTTGTGCCTTGGCTATTTTAACAGGATTACAGTATGCAAGCAGTGCGGTGCTCAGATATCGCACACACACACATGCATACACAGAAAGGCATATGGTTAAGAGTGTGAGTTGGGGGGAGGAGAGCTGAGTTCGCCCTGCGGCCAAACAACAATGGACACACAAGCGCCAAATGGTTAAAGTGCTGTTGTTGTTGTTGTAGCAAGTTATTATTGTTGTCTGCTGTCGTTGTTGTCATTGTCAATGTCATTGTTGTTGCTGCTGCTGCTGTTGTTGTTGTTGCTGTTGTTGTTGTTGTTGCTGTTGTTGTTGTTATCTTCCGGATGTGTCGCTGTGTGCATATAAATCGCATTTAATTTATTGTAAATCGGATTAAATTACCAAATGTTGCACGCACGCTGCACACTCAGCTTCTCCACGCCTGCCTGATGCCACACATGCCACATGCCACACATGCCACACATGCCCCATGCCCCATGCTCCATCCTAGCCAAACTATGCTATGTGGGACGCACACATCTCGCGAGAGGCAGAGATGGTTAGAGCGAGAGAGTCTCAGTTTACCCAACGCCTTACAGTCGACGTCGTTATTGCTTCAAAAACACGCTAAAAGGCTCGAGTTGAGAGGGCCAAAAGCGGCTTATTAACCAAATACACACTTAACCCAAACCCATACGCAAACCAAATGCAAAATGCAGTGGAAAAACTTTTGGCGCCACATTATTAAGACCAGTCTCATTCTCATTCTCTCTCTGTCTCCCTCTATCTCTCTCTCTCTCTCTCTCTCTCTCTCTATCTCTCTCTCTCTCTTGGCCAGATGAGTGTATAACTGGTAGCAACCAGCTCCAGTTGTCCAGCTGTTCAGTTGTCCAGTTGTGGGTGGGCCAAGAAAGTGAGAAACATCCGAACACAACGGGAGGGCCAAAAGCTTCTTCTTCAATGTGACACAAAGCAAACGCAGTTAAAATTAAACGCAAAAAAAATAACAAAAAAAATTGAGATTAAAAACCGTTAGCTGTGATGCACGATATAAAATTAAACTCAAATTTAGATATGGGTGTATATTTTTTGCCAGTGTGGTTGTAAACTAATTAGATTCTAGTATAAAACGCAGCATGAAAGCTTAAAAAAAGAAACTGCAGCTTTTTGGGGCTGGCAGTGGGTTGGGTTCGTTATCCGTTAATGCACATTTCCACGGTTCATAAACGAACATTGGCCAAGAGGATAATGGTGTGTGTGTGTGTGTGTGGGGGGGGGGGGAGGGGCGGCCAATCCACAATCGTCACCCGCTGGCTGACCGGAAAAACGTCAATTGAAAACTGCAAAACTTGAAAGCAAATAATAAAAACAAAAAAAAAGAGAGAAAAAGATTCAAGTACCTAGCCATGGCCATAATGCCACAATCTCAATTAGCCATACGTGTGTGTGTGTGTGTGTGTTCTGATTGCAGATTGCATTTGTGATTGGAAGAAAAAAAAGGCTTTGAAGTGCAGCCAGCACAATTAAGCTCTCAACACAATGCTGCAGCTGCAACTGCAACAACAATAATCCGTATCTGTATCTGGGTAAATGTAAATGGGAAATGTATCTGTATCTGTATCTGTATTCGCATCTCAATGCCTTTCAACTGTTTTCTTCAACTCTGTGCTCAACTTGTTCGATGCTTCTTCCTTTTTTTCATATTTTGATTTTGTTCTGTGTTTTTTTTTCATTTTGTTGCAGCCTGCGAATGCCATCCAATCGGCTCATCTGGCAAGATCTGCAACAACACAAGCGGTCAATGTCCATGCAAGGACGGCGTCACCGGATTGACCTGCAATCAATGTGCCCGGGGCTATCAACAGAGTCGCTCCCACATTGCACCCTGCATCAGTAAGTACCTCCACATATATACATATATCGCTTTTTATATAGCTACAAAAAACATATAGAAAAGGGTTTTGAAATATTGAAGCACATAGAAAGTTTAAGTTTATAGTCAGATCTTATAAAAATGTTTAGGAAGACAAGTCAAAATCTTTACATCTTGGAACATTAAGTTTTTGACATATTAAGCTTGAAAGTAAATTGTTTTGTTGGCATATTTACTTTCTTTTTATGCATTTTTGTTTAGTTAAAATAAGATGAAGATGAATTAAAAGAAATAATAATTGGATTTGTTTGATTCATATGTTTCGTGGCTCAAGGTTTCATTCAAAGTGTATTTGTATGCGGATGAGAATGTTAAGGATACTTTCTTTACAAGAAAATAACTTTTTTCTTTTAATTGAATATCACAAAATAAACTTTTTTGGATTTATTCTTTAGAAATATCGATTAAGCTTGGTATACAACTCTGAAACAAGAGATAATGAAACGAGATCAAACAATTATATCTATAGAGGCATAAGCTAAGCTACCTTCTTACTTGTTTCTTAGGATTTCATTTCAAACATAGGCAATAACTGTGTCTAGTCTCTGCTCATTTAAACCCTTTCTCTTCATCGCTTCCATCTCTCTTTCTGTAGAGCAACCACCGCGCATGATCAACATGCTGGATACCCAGAATACTGCACCGGAACCGAATGAGTCGAATGTTGGTGGAGTCGTTGGAGGCGCCTCATCGGCGGCCGCCCAATCTCAATACTATCGCACCGAGGGCGGCAGGGGTAAGTAAGTGCTCTCCCTCTACCACTATCTCTTTCGCTCGTTTAGTGTCCCACTCACTCACGCACTCACTACTAATAGTTGTTGTTGTTGCTTTTGTTTTTGTTGCTTTTGTTGTAGTTGTGGTCGCGCTTGTACTAACTAACGCAGACGCAGGCAAAACTTTTTGCCGCGTCGCTTCACTCGCTTTGTAATCCTTTCAAATGGGTGAGAAAACACAAATCCGCTAAAGTGCAGTCGGTTGTTGTTGTTGTTGGTTGTTAAGCGATGGAGCAGCCCTCCTAGACAAGGGGAGGGGTGGTTAACTGTTAACGCACAACGACAGAGTAAGAGAGAGAGAGAGAGTGCATTTTGTGGGCGTGGCAGGAGCATGGCAGCAGCACTTAACAGATAGTGCAAATGTTTGCACGCAACTTTTAGTTACATTTTTGTTGCGTGCCACTAAAAGAAATGCCGGGTGGCGGCTGCAACAGCAAAACAGAATGCAGCAAGCAGCAAGCAGCAAGCCCGCAACATGGCAACATGGCAACATAAATCATGCTAGAACCGACCAAACCGAATCCAGTAAAAGCAGAAGCAGCAGCAACAAAACCCAAAAGTAAACTTTACACAAAGTGGCAAATGCGAATGGCAATAGTAGCAGCAATGGCAGCAAAAACTAACAGTAAATAGAAAAACAGGCAACTGGCAGCAAACCAAACGAAACTCAACTCAACTCAACAGAATTTTCGCCTAACTCCACGCTACGCAAATGAATTAAAAAGTTTTCTTTATTTAATTTGTTCGTCGTGCACATTTTGTTTTTTTAAATGGTATTGCTGTAACAACAGACGCCTGTTGCCACTGTGCCACTTGCCGCTTGCCGCTTGCCGCTTGCCGCTTGCCACTGTGCCACTTGCCACTGGCCACTCTGCCTGTTGCCGCTAATTGCTGCAAACTATTTGCCGAATGCATTTAGCCAACTGCACTGGCCAAAAATGGTAGAAGACCACCAAAAACTTGGGCCAATACCAAGGCAAAATGGATACAAGAACTTATTTACACAACTATTCAACAATACCAAAAAAGAAGCTCATCATTCTATAAATATTATTAATTGGAAAGTTTGTTTGTCACTTGTTTCTTACGCTAAATCTACTGAATAGATTTGAATGAAACTTTGCACAAATATATTTTATACATTCAAATAACACATAGTCTGTCATTATGAGAGATATTGTGTTGTTTGTGGTAGAAATACTACATTGTGGGGCATGCACTAAAGTGTACTAGAACTCATTTAAGTCAGTCAGTCAGTAGTTCCCATCTCATTTAATTTAATAACGTTATTTATTGATTGCAAACTAAATACGTGTACAAATATGTATCAAACATCATACACATTTCTTCGATGTTGATGTTTTTTAAGCCTTTGTCCTTTGAGTATGCATTTTGGCCATGCGTTATGCTGTAACACTGTCAGCCATAAGCTTAAATCACAGTCAAGACACAGTTGAAAGCCAAATCAAAAAGAACAGAAAACAGTATGAGAAGAAGAAGAGTGAGTAAAGAAAGAATATGTATTCCCTTTAGAACTAAATATGAACGCACATTGGGCGCCCATTCAGAAGAGCATCCATCATCAAATGCAAATAGGGCTTCTAGTTAAAGTGGCTTCTCTCTCTCTCTCTCTCTCTATCTATCACACTCGCCCTCTCGCTCACACACTCGCTCCTCTCTCTATCTGTTTCAGTCAGTGAAATTTATTTGTCAATGGCAAAGAAAAGCGCAAAAGTTGAGTTGCTGTGAGAAACCCAAGTTGAAGTTGAAGTTGAAGTTGAAGTTTGCACGCTTGTAACCAAGAAGCGCACTAGAAAGATGGACAAACTCTAACACACACACAGACAGACACACACACACACACACACATATAGATACTTTGCTCAAAAGTTTGTCCTTGCACAAGTGAGAAATGTGAGGCATGAAGTTTGTTGGGGCACAACATTTTGGAGGCGTGGACGAGACAGCTCGACATGAATATTAATTATGAATTTATAATTTGATAATCTTATTAAATTAATTTGAAATTCTGTCGAGTTTGAGTTAATTTAAAGTAAGTGCCTGCCAACAACACACACCACAGCTGCCACAACTACCCATACCTATGCCCCACCGCAAAAACTCATGCCTAAATCGCCATCGCCAATCGCCAAGGGCGACACCCCTTGTACCTTATCGTACCGTAACGGATTTGGCATACGAAATTTAATGACATGTTAATGCAATGCACAATTAAATGATTAACAAGTCAGTTTTTGCCAGTTGGCCTCAAGATAGATATACATACATACATATATAGTTTTCGGTGGGGCGTGTCCAGTGCCCTTTTAGCGCCAGTGCCACAAATAGATGCGATAAATATCGCTCGGCCATTCACTAGGAAATGAAATTTGTTTTGAATAACTAAAATAACACTCCACCTAAAAATTTCGCTACCTTCCCGCTGCCACCCACTTTGATTGATCAATCGTTGGATCAATCGATCGAATGCTACAACAAAGTATTTGTATTTGTATTTGTATATGGATTCTTGTTTTTGCATTTGCATTTGCATTTCGGCTTGCCTCAATTGTGTCACGATTTGTTTTGTTGGCAGTGTTGCTGACATTGACAGCTGCAATCGGTAGAACAACGAAAAACATCAACACACACAAAAAAAATCCAAAAATATCATCTTCAACTTAGGGTGCTTAATACGCACATACCCTGTAGACAGCTTTAGAAGAGAATTCCAAATGTTAGACTGTCGAAAAGTTAAGTTTAGGTTAACCCCTTTAGTCCCGATTTATTTGATTTTGCTTAACACATTGAGAAAGGAAGTAAATGAATACAAGATTGATTAAGATAAACAAACTAAGATAAATTTGATTAATTTGAGTCAGACTCATACATAAAAGGAAGGAAGGTATCTTCGGCAAACCAAATATTATATACACCTGTAACAAAGTCTACTTGTTTTGTTTTTTATAGCAAAATCTTGTAAAATCCTTGCAAATTGTAAGCTATATGATATGATATTAGCTGGATAGCTCTTAAGCTAAGGGACTAGGTTCAAAAAGAAATAGATAGACAGATGGGACAATGGGACAGACGTCGATGTCGACTCAGCTCGTGATATTAATCAAGAAGACATATATTCTTTACAGGTTCGGTATATACTTCTTAAGTTTTTGTATCAATGTATTGCTTTTCGCCTATATTAATTGTAAAGTAAATACTAACTTAATAAGGTTTCCGAATATAATCAAAAGTTAAGGTTTTCAACACTTTTCAAAGTATATAAGGGGCATATAAAACGGAGTATGCCACATTCAAACACACATTTATAATGGGTAGAAGATGTTGAAAACAGTAAAATCGCCACAGCAACAATGATTGCTACTAAAACAACAAACGATGCTATTTGCATTGGCAGCAATCGCAACAACAACAACAGCCCTCAGGGACAGCAACAAAAAGAGGCGCGTTGGTCTAAATTTAGTGCATGCAACTCAAAGGCGTGGACAAGGGGTGTTTGGAGGGGGCGTGTTAGCTTTAATGTAATACCGATCGCGCTTTAATGTTGTTATTGTTGCTGCTGCTGCAGCAGCATCTGTTGCTGTTGCCATTGCCGTTGCTGTTGGAAACGCTAATTGGCATTGGCCATAAAGACATAAATTTTGCAATTAAATTGTAAACACAAATACGACGAAACACAAAAAGTTGACCAAGACCGTTGTGGAATGGCGGAATAAGGGATTACATTAAAAGTCTGTCGCTAATTGACAAAAGTGCATTGAGGCAAAGAGATTCATAATGAAAAGAAAAACAGCAACTTTTAAGTAATTCATTAATTAATGTTTTTTTCTTTCTGTCTCTCTCGTTCAATCGTAGAATGCGAAAAATGCAAAATCAGCACCAAAAGATTAAATCTCAACAAATACTGCAAAAGAGATTACGGTAAGATATAAATCCTTTTTCAACCCCAAAAGAAAATCAACTGAAGAAAGTTTCCCCGAATGCAATAGCAATAATGGCAAAAGTAATTGGTCGAGATACGAGCAGCGAAATGGTCAGCAGCGAGCAGCGACGTCGCGCAATGGATCCAATGGACGTGGACTACGAAATGGATCAGCAGTATCATCGGTCAGCAGTTGGGGGCATCAACAGCGCCAGCGTACCGGACTATCCAAACGACAGCGAAACAATCCGCTACGATCTGCAAATCCAGGCAGTATTCAAGAGCAGCAGCAGCAGCACGTGCAGCAGCGGCAGCTGCATCGGCAACAGCAGAACCGGCGCCTATGGAATGCCGAATACAATGCTGAAACGAGGTCCTATGACCTGGATCATACCGAATAAGAATCTGGAGTGCCGCTGTCCCAAGATCAAAGATAATAGGTATGAATAATGCAAATGTATTTCAGAAACTAAGTTATTTCAAGTTTCTATATCATTTTCGATTGATGCAAGCAGCTCACTTTTCGGTTTTTGTGTACTTATTATAATTATGTCAACAAAACTTTCCTAATATAACTTTTTGTGTGTGCTTTCGTGAACTTATTGCAGATCTTATTTGATTTTGGGTCGTGACTCGGAGGCGCCGCCTGGGTATTTGGGCATTGGGCCGGGCTCGATAGTTATCGAGTGGAAGGACGATTGGTATCGACGCATGAAGCGCTTTCAACGTCGAGCGCGCAATTGTACGTAGAAGTGCCGTCCTGCTTCCACACAGACACAGTGTCCATCTTTGTCACACCTCTTGCTGTCTTGCTGTCAATTTAATTAACCAACTACCTTTGTCTTCTTCTATATATACAAATATCGTTTTTTTTTTCGCTAAACATATATGCGTAGACTGTATGTAGATCATAAGTGAAAAGTATGAGATAATCAAAAACGAAGCGTTACAACTCTAAAGAATTTTTTGCTTAGAATCGTAGCCAAGTTGTTTCTTTGCTTTGTTTCCAGCTACTTTATATACACACATATACATATATATATAATACACACATACATACATTTACATATAAACAAATGTATTTTTTTTTTGTCTTTCTATTTGTTTTGTTAAAGTATTGCGATTTTTATTTGACTAACCGCTGCATTTAATTTGATTTATTTAGCATATTAAGGCCTAAATAGCTGTATTTAATTTATTTAATTAACTTTAATTGTTATTTGACTATCAGTGAACGAAAGTATATGCATATATAATTATATATTTACTTGCTACAATTTATGTATGATTTGTATTACTCGATAAAATAAGAGCCCCAAATATTTATCCCCTACTTAACTTAACTCAGCTACACAAGCTACATTATCTATGAACAACCTTGGTACAATAACTACAATAGTCTCAAGTAAACAGCAAATTAGATCAATAAGCATTAACATGTACCATATACTAAGCTATGGAAACTGCAATAAAATCTATTCAAAAAGTATATTTATATGTGTTGTAAGGAACGTAATGTGAGAGCATAAACACACACAAATAAATAAATATTGTACAGTGCAACCCATAAATGGTTTTGTTTTATTTGCCTTAAATTACGCGGCTATTGCCAGCGCTGCCACTCTTTTGTTATTATCGCTGTTGCTTTAATTTCTTATCGCAATCGGTCGATGCGATAGTTCAAAAAACAAGCAAGCATCACTAGACCTTTCAAAACGCGCCAAAACAAGGTTTTTGCTCGAAATAGCAGCGATTTTATTCGCAAATGTGCGTCAATTGGCTCAACATAATTATAACATAAAAGATGAGCACAAGTCTGGATGAAACAATATGTGCTTATTTTGTCAAGAACACAAAGAGCTTAACGGATACAGACCGGGCCGTCGCAGAGCAATATGCCAATGCCTTAAAGCTTATGCGTGAACAGCTAGCTGATAGCCAAATTCGTGAGATTCGTCCCAGCGAGGGCTTTCCACTGATCGCCAGCGGGGGACTGAGCAAGAAGGATGTCTTTGTTTTCGCGCACTTCGAGGGCGATCTTTTTACGCAACTGCAAATGAGCAAGGCTCTGGTATTAGGTCCACCCTGTATTGTGGATTGCTTGAGCAATAGTGAGCCTGTGCCCCTGGGCACCAGTCCCATATATGGAACAGCGATGCGTGATTTGCAGATCTCAGCAACGGGCATTAGCAGCAACGAGAAGGAACAGCTGAAGCAGCTCATCCACTGGATGGGTGGACATTATTTTCAGAATTTTGGACGCAACGTCACACACCTGATCTCGAACACGATCAAGTCGAACAAATATGAGCATGCCACACTAAACGATGTGCCCGTCATGCACGCTGACTGGGTGCACTACGTCTGGGAATGCACACTGAACAGCAGCAGCAGCAGCTTGGGTATTCAAGCCGTCGATTCACAATTCGACAAGTATCGTTTGCCCACATTCTTTGGGGCAAATATAACGTGCAGTGGCCTGGAGGCGACACGCAAGGATGCCGTAATGCGTCTGGTCAATGAGAATGGCGGTATCTATCATCGCGCCTTTCGCTCCCAGCTCGTCGACATTGTCATCACGGAGCAATCCAAGACAGACTCCGAGAAATACAAGGCAGCCGTGCGCTTCAAGAAGGACATCCTGCTGCCCGAGTGGATATTCGATAGTCATGAGCGTGGCTATGCTCTGCCCACCAAACAGTATGAGGTGCGTCCACGCAAACAGTTCTCCACGCCCACCAAGCACCTTGCGAATCAAACCCAGACAGCGGATCACACTCAACATTCCGATCTATCAAGGATCAGTTTCTGTTCAGCTCCGGGTCGCCAGATGTGCGGTGGTAATACTACACTGAACGAGACAGTTTCAAGCAATTGCAGCACCGTTGGCAGTAGCAGTGCCAATCAAATGCTGAAACAGGCCACCTCGAGTGGTGTGCAGTATCAGCAGACGCTGGCCGAGATTAGTCCGCGCAGGGCGAAGCAAGCGGGCAACTTTCTCGATGGCTGCTGCATCTATCTGAGCGGATTTCGGAGCGTGGAACGCGAGAAGCTGAATCGTGTCTTGAATACGGGTGGCGCCATACGGTACGATGATCTGCACGAGGGCCTGACGCACATCATCGTTGGCCAGTTGCTCGATGCCGATTATCGTCAGTGGCAGGAGCAGAATCTTCTGTCCACCGTGCAGGTGTTGCAACTGGAATGGCTGCTGGAGAGCATACGTGCTGGTCATGTTGTGAGCGAGGCGAACTATCGCATCTCGTTGCTGCATGGCCAACCACCGGATGCTGCCTCGCCCGCAAGCAAGCGCACCTTGCGCTCCATGAATCACAGTTTCAAGCAGCCAACGGTGCCGGTCAAGAAAAAGCTGTTCGAGCAGCCGGATGAGCCAGAGGTACATCCCGATCCGGAGCCGGAACTGCTAACCCACTACTCGCAGGAGCAGGAGCCAGCGATGCCATTGCCTGCTGCCAGTTCCACACAGCTTTCGCTAACGCCTCTCCATGCTCCTGGTTCTCCTCCTCCGTCTAATGCTCCTCCTCCTGCTCCTTCATTGGCAGTTGCCTTGCCGGATCTGAGTGCCAGCACATTGTCTATCGATTTTGATAAGCTGGACTACTTCATGGGCGCCTCGGTCTATGTCCACGAATCCTGTTTCTGCAGCGAACTCTACGACCAAATGCTGAGCGAGTGTCGTGCTGCCCAGGGTTGCCTCGTGCCACCCAGCTATACAGATCTTGTAGAATATGCCATTGTCAGCTTCGATCAGGCCTTCGACGAGTCTCAGCTGCCGGTGCGGGCGCGTCATGTGGTCACCGAACTCTATCTGGAGAGCTGCATGAAGCAAAACAAGCTGCTGCCACTGGAGTACTATCATCGGCCGGTGCCGCATACTGCACAGGTGGAGCCACTGTGCGGCATGACCATTGTGGTGTCCATTTATGCGGGTCTGGAGCGGGATTTCATCAATGCACTGGCGGAGCTGCTCGGAGCACAGCTAAACAAGGCATTTGTGAAGAAGGAGCGACCGTTGCTAGTGTGCTCCAGTGCCGAGGGCTCCAAGTACGAGGGTGCACTCAAATGGGCATATCCGGTGGTTAATGCCGATTGGTTGCTGCAGTGTGCCCAACGTGGCGAAAAGTTGCCCTACGCACGCTTCCTTGTGGGAAAAAGTGCCAGCGAGTTTCCCATCTCTCCTGGACTCAAAGAATCCAACAACAACAACAAAACTTTGACCTCCAAAAATGAAATGACGCCAGTGGAGCCACCGCTGGATGTTCAGGATGATAAGGAGCAACATCCGGAGTTGACACCGTTGCGCAATCCACGCATATCGGAATTGGTCACTGGCATGCCAAGTGCCAGACGTGGCAGCTCCGGTGGCATTTCGCCGTCCCATACAACCGCAACAGCTTCGGCTCCAGATTCGCCACACACGCCAGTTAGCCAGAAGGGTGGCAATGGTGTGCCTGGTGCCTGTAATTTTGAGTTTCTGGAGCAAATGGCGCAGCGTCTGGACACGAGCCAGGCACGCAACTGCGTCCGCCAGATCATACGTGAGATGCGTGAGAACCAAACGCCCGAACTGGAGAGGATTAGGCGGCAGGCGTGCACGCCTGTGAATCGACTTCAAACCAAGCAACCTGCTCCCGGCATTCCCAACTTCTGCCTAACTCCAGAGTTCCAGCAGCGCATGGCGGATGATTTCGAGCGACGCTGGCGTCTGCCCAAGCAACCCATTACGCCGGATACACCAATTGCAGTAATACGAGAACGTGTTATGCGCATCACCTGCGAAACACTGGGCGTTGAATATATCGCGCCAGAAGAGGAGGCGAAGGAGAAGGAGGAGAAGCGAGCGCCTATAGTTGATCAGCATCAGCAGCCAAAGGGGCGTTTGCTCTTTCAGCCGGCATCAGTAGTTCCTTCCCCAGCAATGGGTTCTCCATTTGTGCCCAGCACACAGAGTCCGCGAGCAGCAGCAGCAGCAGCTGTTGAGGATCTGGCCAACAGTAGTACCATTAACTTTGACAAGATAAGTTTCGAGGAGACAAACACCACGACAACAGGAGCAGATGACAATTCACTGGAACTCAAGCAGATAACGGATTTCCTGAAGAGTCGCGAAACGCGACGCAGTAGCCTGAAGTCTGACCATGATGGCCTGGCCAGATCCGAGACACAATTTGTCCAGCCCTTTGAATCGGAGGGATTCGCTTTGGCCGGCAGCGAGGATATGTTGAAATGGCGTGATCCGGCCGAGTTCCAACCTGCCGGCAATCGCAAATCGGATGCGGATGTCTCCCGGATGCGTTATCCGGACACACCATGCTTCAGCATCTCGTGCAGCGATGATGACGAGAAGCGCACGCTCATGGAACGCATCCGCTCGCTGGGTGGCCAGATCTGTCAGAATCTGCACAACTATGATCCGTCGTGTACGCATCTGCTCTGCGAGCGACCCCATCGTGGCGAGAAACTCCTCGGCTGCATGGCAGCAGGCAAATGGGTGCTCAGTATCAACTATATTGAGCAGTGCCTTGCCCGTGGCACATTTCTCGACGAGATCCCGTACGAGTGGGGCAATCCCACGGCACTCAACCTGCCCACATTGACTCCAGAGGAGCAACAGATCGCTGCTGCTGCCCATCGCTGGCGCACCGAACTATACGCGACGGAGAGAGGAGCATTCAGTAATCATCGTGTCATACTCAGTCTGCAGGAACGTAATTTAGCGGCCATTCAGAATGTGCTGCGTGCCGGTTGTGCTGACATTCTCGAACCTTGCGCACCCTTCAGCTCGGATGCACTGGTCGCAAATGCCACACACTGCTATGTAGATGTGAAGAAGGCGCCATTGGCTGCCCCAGACTTTGCATTTCTGGAACAGCGTGATGTTCGTATCATGTCCCAAATGGCCATCAATAGCTACCTAATGGGTGGAAGTCAAAACAATTTGGAGAAATATGTGCTCCGGCGATAAGAACCATCTACAATATTTAATAATTTTTATTGTATAATTTGTTTAGTTTCCGTAATATTTATAAAAAGAAACTAAATAAATTATACAATAAAAATTATTAATCATTGGTTCTTATCTGATGTTCAGAAATGTTTGAAGTCTTTTACTTTTTTTGGGTTTCGTGGTCTTTAATTTAATTTCATTACACTCTACAACTTATCCATAAAATCAATTTAGTAATAATAAATAAAATGAAAAACTAAATGTAAAGATAATTTGTATTTGTTTGTGTCGGTACAAATCTCAGTAATAATCAAGTAAGTTATGAAGAAAATTTCGGTTCATAAAGGCAGCTGGAACCGCTTCGACAATTTTATAACCCTCCCTAAGTAACAGGAACGAAAGTTGATTCTTAGACAGAATGATTTCATCGAATTTAATCAACGTTTAGAACGATATAGTTCAGTTGCAGGCGGGTAAGCATTGTTTTGCAAAATGCTAATTTAAATCCCCAGTTTTTGTTATTGTAGGGGAACTGAAGCTATTCCTCCTGTTGGTTAAAGTATTATCTAACAAAGAGAATCTCAAAAATGCTTTGCTGGATGAGTGGAATAAAGTCAATCCAGAAACTATACGAAACAAGTAAGAAGGCTCTAGTCGAGTAAGCTCGACTAAAAGATATCCTTAACCTTAACCTTGACCATACAGACAGACAGACGGCCGGGCTAACAGACATACACATGTGGCTGTGTACTTCTGTACCAATGCTTGATGGTTTCATATCTTGTTTCTTAACCGGTTTTAATAAAAATTTTACGGAAGTTAATTATTTTCTTTATAGTTTCAATCCTATTTTTTTGAAATTCAAGATTCGACGCGTTCATACATACAGACATGGCCAAATAGATTTGGTTGTTGATGCTGACCAAGAATATATATACTTAATGGGGTCGGAGAAGCTTCCTTCTGCCTGTTACATACATTTGCACAAAATCATTATACCCTTTTTTTTTTTACCCATTTCATGGGTTAAGGGTATAAAACTGATATCTTTTCTGAATACTTTTGCACAACTTTATTTTATTGAAAATATTTTCTTAGGCCATAAGGAATACAACCAAAAACTGTATTTTTATACAACTATAAAAAATAAAACATTAATTGATTTTTCTTATATTTATTGATTTGTTTAATTTTGTGTTACACAATAAGGAATATTAAGTTGATGTTTCATGTTTCATGTGCATGCTTACATTTTGTATACAGCTAAATATAATGTATGTATGAATGTATAATGTTTGTTATGTATGTTTGTTTATATCATGTATGTATGTATGTACCTACTAAGTATGTACGGAGTATACAAAAATAAAGCGCTCATGGAAAAATAGTTTTATCGTTGAGCAGCTGCCATTATAACAGCGGCTAGCAAATTTGATGTTCGTATAGCCGGTGTCTTCGATTTTTGTAATATTTACAACAAATAATACATATGTGTAAATATGGTACAATAATTAATATATATATCTATATCATCTATGTATGAAGGTATGTGTATGTTTTTAAGTTTGAATGAAGTTACAAATAGTAATCGACGACTGGACACCAAAAAAAAAAAAAAACATAAAACAAATAAACACAAAAACTAGGCCCCGAATATAATCAAAAAATAATTACGATTAAACAAATAATTATCAATATATATATGTATATAACAATTAAACATGATTTTGCTGCCTTAGTCTAGGTAATCCATGGTCTTGATAAACTTGACAACGGAACCAAATAGCGTCCAATAGAATTCATCCTCGCCATCCAATTTCTTGCCCAAAAAACAACTGATATACTCCACAGTGGAAAGCAGATAAGGTGGATTGGCCTGTGGCAGTAAGTTATTATTAAGATGTATTGATTGATGAACAAGAAACGAAAATACTTACCATAATGACCACATAGATGAGCACGGGTAGAACATCATCAGCGGCTGGTACACGGCAGCTGGACATGCGCAGCAGGCTCATAATGCTAGAGATGCAGCTGCAAATGCACAAAAGAAACATAAGTATGCGAATACCAGTCTACAAGCCATTCAACTCACTTGATGATGCAGTGCAGCTTCTCGCGTGGCGTCTTGTAGGCGGCCATGTGGCACAGCTGCTGTTGGGCGAACGTCCAAGGCGCCTCGCCCAAATATTCCTGGGCAATGCATAGCGCAGGATGTGCCGGATGCACGAAACGTTGCAGTTTGCCAATATGCGCAGCAAGCACTTCATCTCTAGACAGATCCGCATCATCGTTGGGAAACATCACCTGCTCATATATTTGCTCTAGCAGCAGACGCTCGATGGCAACCCGTGCCGCCTCCCGCTGCCAATCATCTTGGAGTCCACCCTCACGCAACTCCTGCAACAGATTCTCTACAAACTCTTCGATCAGCTCCAGCCGCTCATCGCTAACGCTGAGCAAAGCGAACTCCGCCTGAAAGGCCTGCAGCTTCGACTGCTGCCGTCCCAAATAGAGCCGCACCAGAGACTGCAGCAGGCAGCGCTGACAGCTGCGTGCCTCGCCCCGCAAACGCTCCTCCAGTTGCTCGAGTTGCTCGGATCGCAGCAACAGTTGCTGTCGATGGACGAGCAGGTACTGCAGGTAACTTTGACGTCGCTGCAGATCATTCTGGAGTTCGAGAAGCAGCTGCGCATGTTGCGACCGTTCCAATTGAGCCAGGCAGCGCAATGCCTCTGACACATGCGATATCTGTGGCAAGCGTTGCAGACTGGTGCACTGTGCCAGCTGAATCTGCAGGTATGTTTGTAGTGGTGTCGCATCCAATGGTCGCAATGTTGTCTGTCTAAAGTCACCGCTATGCAGATCAGTCTTGGATAGCACTGTTCGCAGCTTTTGTTTAACGCTGGCAAACACAACGCCAGGCAATTTTCTGATGAGAGAGATGGAGAGGGAGATAGTGAGATGATGTTAGAGTGATTACGATTATTGCATGTATAGGAAAGGGATAGGAATAGTACTAACCCGCCATTGATTGCCTGGCCAAGGGCAGAGGGCAAACCAACATGTCCACCATGACCATTGCCCGTGGAATCGGAATTGGTTGCCTCACTGGAGCTGCTCACTTTGCGTCTGTATTTGGCCAGGATATCCTCGCTGCTATCACAGTAATGGGCGCCAAAGCTAGTACATGCGCCACTCGGATCGAAGCTAACGCTACGATTCTGATCATTAACAATAGGATTGTTATTGCTGCTGGTGCTGCTGCCAGCTGGCAAACGTTGGTTCTGTGAGGATTTTGCGTTGGTGCTACGGCGATTCTTAAAGATACCCTGCTTCAGTTTGTTGAGAATGCCAGCGCTCTGATCCCGCTGCTCACGCTGCGAGTTGCGATGCTTCTCCTTGTCGGCACTGGCATCGAAACTGATGCTCTTTGGTATCGCACCGGTCGCTTTGTTCGGTTTGGCCGTAGTATGAGAAGCAGCAGCTTCAGCCCCAGCTCCAACTAAACTTTCGACTCCGAAAGTTGAATCAACATCATGAAGCTGTAATTGCTGGGCACGGGCACAGAGCAGCTGCAATTCATGCTGCTTGTCATCGTCCGTTTTGGGTTCGGTGGCAACGGGTAGCAAGGTCTGAAGCATGATCTCATGATTCTCATAGTTGAGACTCTGATGGCGCCGCTCCGAGCCGGCCAGAATGCCATTGCGTCGCCCATCCACGCACGCCGAGCGCTGCTCCATGGAGATGCGACGATGCTGAACGCCGCCGCGCAAATGTTGCTCATCACCAAATTTGTCGAGTAGCTGCTGGACGAGACCGGGCGGATCCTCCTTGTCCTCGCTGTAGTCACTAAAGTCGATAAGATCATGATGCAACTGCTGCTTCTTCTTCTTGTGGTGATGATGATGATGGTGGTGATGATGATGATGATGATTCAGCTGCTGCTGCTGATGCTTACTGCTGCCGCTCGTTGTTGGCGTTGGCTCCTCCAGATTGAGGCTCTGATTTGAAATGCTGCTCTCGGCCGAAGTCTGGCGACGCATACAAGCTGTGCCCATGAGCGGAGTGCTCTTCCTGCCCTCGGCTGCACTGCATTTGTACTGCTGCTGAAAACTGCTGTCACCACTGTCACCGCCCAGGCCATGGTAGCTGGTGCGAACTGAGCTGCGCGCTAGCGAGGATGCTGCCTGATAATGATGGGCATCCTCGTACGAGTTGACCGCATCGAAGAAGGCTGAATCCTCTTGGCTGCGCTCGCTGGCACTGCCATTCCCATTTCCATTGCGATCGGCATCTCCATCTACATCCCTATCGCCATCTCTGTCCACATCACCATCCGCATCGCCATCACCGCTGCTTCCCGGCGTCTGTTCGCCATCGTCCAGGACTACGGCCAAGGCAGAAGGTGCAGCAATATCGGATTTGGCTGTAATGCTCACATTGTCATCGGTATCCATCTCAGCCAGTTTCTCCGAATCGCTGGCAAGTACATCCGTACTCCAATTGGACTCGGAACGCTGATCAGAGGCATCTAGCACGGGTGCACCACCAGCGGCACGTGCCAGTGCCTCCACCACAAAATTGTTATTATCACCGGGCAGGACTACAGCAGATGGTATCAGTGGTGTGGAGAAGTTACGCTCCCGCTCCCGATCTCTATGTTGCTCGCTGCTGGCATCCAGTGTATTCTCCGAGTCACTAGCCAGCACATCCGTTGACCAGGTATCCGAAATGATGCTCACATTTTCATCGCCTTCGAATTTCTTAAGCTCGAACTTGCAGAACTTGTCCTCGATGTCGGAACGCGCCTTGGACAACAGCATTTTTTGCATTTGCGGAGTGGGTCGGACCACATGATGGGCCAACTCACCGCCAGCACCGTCACCGTCTGTCACCTGGGATGAGGGCGTATCCCGTCCACTGATGTTGGGCGTACCCCGGCCGGAGACATTGGCGGATACCATGTCCGAGAGATTGTCATCGTTTTCGGCATCGTGGACATCACGTTCCTGTTGCTCCTCCAGATCCAACGAACTGGCCACCGAATGATTTGCCGAATGAGCAGCTTCACTAATTGCCTCCAGATTATCCGAATTGCCAATGGATGCATCATCATTATGTGGCCGACGCATTGCCTCCAAGCTGCTCACGTCATCGGCATTCGAAGATGCAGCTGCTGTCGCAACAGCCACTGGCACACTGCAATCCTGACCAATACAATTCATCTTCAACAGATCCTCTTCGGTTAACGGTTTTAGTTTATTCTTGGCTGCCGCATTATAAATGCTAAACATCAACACTGGCTCATCTCCGTCGTGTGCATCTGCTGCATCTGGTAACGGAGCAGCTGATGCTCCATTGCTAATGGCAACACCCACACCACCACCTGCGCCACCGCCACAGGAGCTGAGGCTGGTATTGCTGCCGCTGTGCGAGGAGGAGCATGGCTCCACATCACCATTTGACATGGCTGCCTGTCCATTTACAGAGCTAATCCCGCTGCCATTGCCAAGCTCTGGAGCTACATTACTACTGTTATTATTATTATTATTATTATTGTTGTTATGTTGATGATTATTGTTGCTGCTGCTGCTTGCCGTCGTGGTGAAGTTCATGCCCTTGGCCAGCTTCTTCTTGGTGGCTTTTCCCAATCGCATAAGTCCTTTGTTTGATCGTTTGCCATTCTTTTCGGGACTCGTGGCTGATGCCTCAGCAGCTCTCGCAGCTGCTACAATCATCTCCTGCTTGGGTATGCGTGAAAGAATGCGTCGCAGTCGTTGCCGTTCCTCCGCAGAAACATCGTACTCATCGCGAGCGGCGAGCAGGCGAAAAAAGTCGGCAAACTGTTGCAACTCCCGCTGATTGATCGCCAACTGGGCACGCTCAAAATCGCTCTGCTGCGGCAGAATAGCTACCACATCTTCGCCCGTCTGTCCCAACAACAATAGCTCCATCAGCTGTGCCAATTCGCTGGCGCCATCACTGATCGCCAGACGCTGCAGTAGCTGCACAATCTGATTGAGATTGTGACGCATCTGTTCGCTGACGTTGACATCGATGATGCCTAACAGATCGGCGCTAACAATGGCCGGGCAAATAAAGTGGGTGAAGACGAGATCGGAGAGCAGCTGGCGGATCTCATGGTCGCTGTACCGTTGAGTCTGCCTCAGTTGCTGTCCGAGCGTCTGCAGTAGCCAACGCAACGAACTGGGAAAAAGAGCCCAACTCTGTTGCAGACTACGCACAAACGCCTGAGCATGGGCATGCAGCTTGCCGAGCGTTTCGGCATGAAACCGTGCCACATTGCGCTGATAGGCGGCACTGGTGTCATCTTCGCCAAAGCGACGTTGACGCTCCCGCGCCGTGAAACTTTGCAGCAGCTTGTGCGGATCTATATCGAGCAGCGCCTCATGCTCACTGAGCACAGCCATCAGTGGCTCATGCAGTGCCGCTGTCAGGAAGATGCGTGCCGAGAAAAGCGACTCAACTAGACGCTGATAAAGGCGGGCAAAGGCGCTGCCATTGGTCCGTAGCAGACGACGCGGCTGATCGCTGTTCAGCAGCTGCAACTCAATGAGTTCCCGCAGCAATTTCAGCAGCAACTCCACATCCTTCGTATTGATGGCATTGCCATACAGACCGGTTGCAATTGTGTTCACAATCTGTCCAAGATGTGTGGGGGCAAGCAGGGCGAGGCGTTCCGCTGTGGCCAGCGACAGGGCCAACAAATATGGTGCATTATACAAATAATTGAACAGATCTTCATAGGCCAGGGCATGCTAAAAAGAGATAATACAATTTGTTTAATACATATATAATATGTATTCGTGATATGTGATTTGACTTAAGTTAACTTAAAGGTTTATATAAACTTTAATTGTTGAAGTAATATTTCACGGACAAAAGGACAGCCTTCAAATCTTTACAAACATATTAATTATTAAGCAGAACAACGGCAAGTGTGAGTTGAAAGTTTTGAAGTTCGGTCTTATCTCATTAATTATTTGCTTGCTTAAGAATTTCTAATTGCTTGAAGAACTTTTTAGTTGTTAACCAAACTTGCATTAAATTTACATTCGGAAAAAAAATCGGCTAATTCTAGTAACAGGAAACTATCGTTGTGTGGCAATGATAAATCACATGTACATATAAAACTACCACAATGGAACTTCTTATAAAAGTGTATCCTTGATAAGATGCAACATGAAAATTTCATCTATATACATAAATTTTTATAACGACAAATAGTAAGAATATATATGTATCTACTGATAGCAACCCACTAAACAATTTACAACTTAATGATACTGCGTAACAGTTACTAGTATGAACTTAAACTAAATAGTTTCCTGAATTGGAACGGAATAATCATATTAAAGCTTCCTCCATACGCTCTGGCAATCGTTCTTTGTTGTCTGGATGTGTCAGTTTATAGTAAGCCCTAAAAATATATAAACAGTAAGCTCTTAGCTCGTACCTCATAGGGCAACACCTGTTTGGCGTCCATGAATGGTGCATTGTCATAGGCACTGGCACGCCGACAACAAACAAGAGGATCGTGATCCGTTCTGTCCAGCAGCAGATCATGCAGATTTTGTCTTTGTTGTGCGCAGATGTATGCCAGCTAAATATAGAATACAAACATTCATTAAATCAAGCCCAATGCGACGTGACATCGTTAATAATATATGTATGTATTTGTGAATGGGTGTGGGTAAAACCTTTGTTATGGTTGCCGCATTTGTATCTAAAGCACCGGTTAACTGTGCAAATGCTGACTGTTCGTGCTGTATGAAGAGCTGCTCCTGACGCAGAGTGCGAGCCAAATCCATGATCTCCAGCAGATTTCCAGCTGCCGCTGTGGGCTCCATGGTCAGGCCCTTTGTTAACTGCAAAAGTTGATTAAGCACAAAGAATCAATATACATATATGTACAAAGTAACAGAACATGAGTTGTCTATAAGGTTTTTAGGGCCTTACTGATTGATGTACAACTTTCTCCACTGTGCCTCGCTCAAGTCTCAAACTGTTTGCACAGCAATTAGCACGCATTTGTCATGTCTTCCTATATATATATATATATGACAGGGCATAGACATGAGTATTTTTCTGGAGCTGATATAATACTAATATGACTTGAAAAGCAATAGCGTCATTGAAATCAACTAACAAGCTTATCAATCCGATTTTACACTTTACAGCATTTCAAGTCCGAAATCTATACAGATGGGCACAACTGTATACGACATACAGTTGGGCACAACCAAATCCAACAACAGATTTTCACTTAAAAAATTGTAACATTATTTGTTTATAAGCAATTAAATACGCAATAAGTACAGAATTACGCTCCAGGCACGATGTGTTACAGCAAATAACCATGGGAGTGCTATATACATATATACTGTAAGTACTGTACACCGTAGTGGATCAGATTATCAATCTGAAATCTGGGAAAAGTATTTTACAAACGCTCAATTGAGTCAACAATGAAGAAGCAAGTGATTGACTAGAATATGCCCTGTTTTGGAAATAACGCCAAAGAAAAGGGTAGCTTGTGAAAATATAAATTGTTAAAAAATACCTATCAATTTGTCATATAACTTTTATTGTAATCTTATCAATATCCAACTGTAAATACGGCGACTTCAAGTCTTAGCCTGCTACCAAATAACACGTACATACACAGACAAGTAACAGTATTTTAGATAAACGATATGACCAATTGACAATTGACAGTCTTGTACTTTGCAAGTGGTAAGTGGTGACTAGGCCCCATGGAATACGTTTCAAGTGGAGCTGCTGCTGTTGATTTAGTTTCCAATTTTACAATTGAGAATGTACTTATATGAATATGTATGTATGTATGTGTGTGCTTGTGTGTTCATATGGCGGAAAATGGCAACAAATAAAAAAAAATTGAGGAATGTGCAAACAACAAAAACAAAAACAAAACAATACTGATTTATAGTGCTCATTACACATGGTATATACATATGTATGTGTGAATATACAAATACACAGACACGCTGTCGCAGGAGGGGCGTTTAAATGTGCCAACAGATTGAGGGGGTGGTGATCTCTCTACATGTGTTTGTTTGTGTGTGTGCTTAAATTTGTTATTTCACGTACCATGCACTAAATACAACGAATGCGAATGACAATCAAAGCGTACGCGCTAATCGCCAAAATGAATGAAAAATGCAATAGCTATGATGCGGGTATGGGGCGAGGGAGCCAAAGACAAAGTGAGAGGGCGGAAGAGAGAGAGAGCGAGCGACCGAGCGCGCATTAGGCGAAGGCCAAATTGCGTTAATCTGTTGTGGTTTTTGATTTGTTGTTGGTCTTTTGTCTGGGCGTAAATAATGCCACCGGGGACTTATGAATGAAAGCGAGACGTTTCAACAAATACGATCACAGTGACGTCAAAAATAATAATAATAATAATATTGCGCACACAGACCAACATAAATATAATACGTCTTGCATTTGAAGACATTAAAATACACACATACTTTTAAAGTTGTTGTCGCAGTTAGTTGAGCGTGTAATTATTCAGTAATTATTGTCACTGAGACAAAACGGAGTGGGCGCCTCTGCAGTTACTGCAGTATGCGTGAGATGCTGCGTTGCTAAAGTTGTGTGGGTAAGTTTGCACTGTGGAGCGCACACTGTGGATTGCGCTGCATATTTAACACTCACATGCACAATCAAACACACACACATACACTGAAATTGTCTCGCTTTTTTTGGGCTTTGCTTACTTTTTGGTTGTGCAGCGACGATTGCGACGCTTAATTGCTGACTGCTGATTGATCCACTTGTTGTGTTAACAATTGATAATTGCTAAGCAACACAAATTGGGTGTTTAAAACGTGTACAGAAATAAATAGCGCAATAGCAATAACACGCTTGTGACAACGGAAAATAACATAAACAATCAACTTATTACTTCTACGATTACATATACACTGAAATGGAAAATAAACTACTGCCGTTATCGATATACTTAATTCATATCGATGTATTCATTTCTCTGCAGCTCTGACAAAACAGTGCTATGCGATACCTTATAAAATCCGTATTGTACAACACTATACGACTGTCAGCTGTTTTGCGCTTTATTTCATATTTCATAGCATTTTTATAAGTTTCTCATTTTGCGATTGCGATCTAAGAAATTCAATAATGCCGAAAGTTCGTCGTAGCCGCAAGCCGCCACCAGATGGTTGGGAACTTATTGAACCGACTTTAGAGGAGTTGGAACAAAAAATGCGCGAAGGTATTTGAAAAAAAAAGCCGCACTGTGCCGCATACTGTTGTTTACTAATCTAAACTGTTTCTAATGCCTATTGTATGCAGCCGAGACTGAACCGCATGAAGGCAAGCGCATTACAGAATCATTATGGCCCATTTTCAAGATACATCATCAGAAGACCCGCTACATTTACGACTTGTTCTACCGCCGCAAAGCCATCAGCCGCGAACTCTACGAATATTGCTTAAAGGAAAAGATTGCTGACAGCAATTTAATAGCCAAATGGAAGAAGGCCGGCTATGAGAATCTTTGCTGTCTGCGTTGCATTCAAACGCGCGACACAAATTTTGGCACTAATTGCATTTGCCGTGTGCCAAAATCCAAACTCGAAGAGGGACGCATTGTTGAATGCATACATTGCGGCTGTCGCGGTTGCTCCGGCTAATCTAATCAAAAAACCTTAAACTAAACTATTCCATTAGACAATGCAAAAGGCTTCTAAAGTAGTATATATTATAGTGTGCTAAATGTAAATGGTTTGCTTATTTATAATTAGATAGTTTTATTCTTGTAAGTTTTTGGGTTTTATGTGTATTAAGCTTGATATAACTTTTTAGCTTTTATTTATATTAGATATAATATACAAATAATCTATCAAACATAAACTAAGCGACTAATTAGTTAGAAGCCTATAATCGTTCATTCCAATCGCTTTATTGTCTTAAGCTGTCTTCTAATATTTAAGATTTAGGATAAAGCAAACATATGTTTTCAATTGTAATAAAAACAGTTTGTACATAAAACTAAAACAAAGTCCCACAAAGTAATTTAAATGACATTTTCAGCCCAGCTACATCCATTTGGATGTGGATGTATCCGCATTATATACACATATATAAAAAAACTGAAAGAGTTGTCAAGGATCATCAAGTGTATGCCTTAAAATCCTATTTTATTTCCATACGCTATACGTTTGGCATTTTGTAGTAAATTCTCGCCTCAAATCCAACTGGGTGTTCCTACTACTCCGCACCCACCCACTAATGGGTGTGTGTGTTGGGGTCCAGACACACACACAAACACATATCGTATCGTTTCGTATATATATTTTAATTTAATGGTCTGAACAATTTATTACTGCGCTGACATAATTCAAACTCAATGGCATTGGTGTTGCGGACTTTCTCCCCAACCAAGGCGACCAGAAAGAGAGGCAGTCAGCAGGAAAGAGAGAGGGAGAGAGAGAGAGAGAGAGAGTGGAAAGCATGAGGCATGTGCGTATTTGTGGCTCCTGTTTTTTTTTTTTGTTTTGCTACTTTTTAGGCACCCACTGTCGGAAATTGTCAGCGCTGGACTTGACTGGTCTAACGACTGGCGGAAAAACTTCAAGTGGCGTATGGGGGGGGGAGATGGTTGGGGGTTGAGGTGATTGTGTATGGTTTCTGTGGCCTGGGTCAACTTCTGTTTGCCCTCGCACAAAAATTAATATATGTATGTCAGTATATGTGTATAAATGTTTTTTTAATTATACTTGTGAGCTGCGTATTTGGTTTCCATCCCCATCATCATTTGGCAGTTGGCTGGAAATAGAATCGCCATTTTGCCCTATCATCATAACAGTTTCCCCTCCCTTCACCCTGTCGATTTGTAATATAATACATGCTTAAGCTATTTGGGGATCTCTGCGGCTGACAGGCGCTCATCTCCCAATGGAAGGCGTTACATACACACAACATATGTATTTTTAGACCATTTTCAATCCAACTCATCTCGCTACATTTCAATCCTTGCAATCCTTCTTTGTCCAATACATACTTACATAGTACATACACATCTGTTTGAAGGACCGTAACAATTAAAATAGCACAATGGGCACATTTAATGATTTTGGTGGGTGGAGAGGAGGGGCGGGTAACTATGTATGTACATTGTACGTATGCAATCGTTGGCCCAAGCTGGTTAATATGCTCGTTAAATTTTTAGATTTAATGACCCCAGTGGCGCCTCCAAAAAACTTAATGAAGTGATAATCTCTCATTCAGCATGCTCCAAATATTTCAACCCTGCGGAAAAGCGAAATACCTTAAATTGAATATAAATAATATCTAAAAGGCGAAATACAAAAGATTTGATAAATATGATGTATCAGTTAAGAGATTCTTCGTTTCGTTACTTCTGAAGTTAATACTTAAGAAAAATTCACTTAAATTCAGTTACCTTGAATTTAGTCTGATAAAGTTGTTGTATACATTATATATATAATGTACTCAAATAGTTTTTTGTTCCCTTAAATTAAGTCTGATAAAGTTTCCAGTTACCAGTTTTTCAACTAAAATTTTGTCAAATATCTGCCTTGAAATCTTGTGACATCAATCATACTAATATTATTATCTGGTTATAAGAATTAAAAACAGTTACAGTATACACAACCCTATGATTTCATTATTGGCAAGTTGTTTTTCGGTCGGTTTTGTTATTGTTAAGCTACAAGGCACTTAATTTAATTGTTTTGCCCATTTCACAGATCTTACCTAGATACATACATACATACCTTTATGCTTCGGCTGCAAACAGGCAACAACATGTTCGACAGCAACATGGCCAATGGCCCGCCATATCGCAATGACGGTCCATCCATCAAAACAAAATGGCTACCTGGCCAACAAAAGTGCCAAAGTTGCCAAAGCCGAATTGCAGCACTTGACCAGGCATCGGCGTGAATGCCTGGGCCTAACCACGCCGCAGGTAACAGCACCAGCACACAGAGAGAGATAGTATTGAGATTGGTTTATTATTGAGCCGATTTATCAGCCTGCAGCTACTACTATTATTACAGCGCCAGCATTTATCAGTGTGCGAGTACAAATGCAAATACCAGTTACTTACTGTACTTATGGCTGCTTCAATATTGACATTCAGATATGCACTGCACTTGAACTTGAATGCGACAAAAAACTACATATTTATTCTGGTACTTGTTTGCACTGTTTAAATTTCATTTACATTCACAATACATGTATTTTGATTGGACATCTGCTTCATGTTTCTTATCGCAATGCAAACATAGCATAAATGTTTAATCTTGTTTATTCAATGTTTATAAGTTTTATTTAATATCATACACTAACTAACTTTACTCGACTTCACATTTCTTGATATCATACAACGAAACAAAATAAATTTAATGAAAAACCATGTCAAAGGTACGAGAAAGCGCATTTCAGTTCACATGGAATTCGTCTTTAAAACAGATTTCAACTTTAACATCCAAATTTACAGCCTTTAACACATTTTGGCATTATATTTGAAAAAATGTAATAACCCAGCAGAACTAATAGTGGCGTTTGGTTATGCTTGAACTGCCTGCTCCACTACTTGCTA
This sequence comes from Scaptomyza parva, assembly GCA_035044645.1. Taxonomy (NCBI): domain Eukaryota; kingdom Metazoa; phylum Arthropoda; class Insecta; order Diptera; family Drosophilidae; genus Scaptomyza; species Scaptomyza parva. The sequence goes on from JAWNNT010000078.1 coordinate 685,153, forward strand.
CAAGGGTAGTGCAGTAAGTACACAAAAAACAAGACTTTGGATCTAGCTCAACACATAAGACAATACACCGCCGCATTATCGAAAGATCTCAGGTTCCAATCCCGCCAGAGCTTAAATATACCAATATGTAATAAACCTTAGACCATGAAATGGGTAAAAAGGGAATAAAGTTATGTTCAAATGTATGTAACAAGCAGATAAAAGCATTTCAGACCCATAAAGTAGTGCAGAGGTAGTGATTTCAACATTTACAAACTAGTACACAGTACTGTTTAATGGATTTCCACAATATTATGATATTTTTTCTTACCTTTTCAGTATGACATCTTACTTCTCCGTCTGATATTTGTCTGTTTTTTCACTTGATGTACACATAAGACAGTTTAATAACACCCAATATCAATACAAACCGTTCCACATGTATTTATGTTGAAGCTTTATTATTGTAAAGTTTGATTATTGAGTTGATGAGTTTGAAAGAGTAACAAACATTCACACAAATACATACTAATATTAATTACTAATTACGCTTCATGTATATAATTAACGCCTCTGCATCATTGAATAAGTAATATAAATCGAAAACTATTCAGGTAGTTTGAAAAGTAGTGATAACCGATCGAATGTCAATGAGGTCACAAAGGAATCGGTCACAAAGGAATCGGTCACAACGGAATCGGTCACAATGGATTTGGTCTGTCCCGCTAATCCGTTTGTTTACGTGACCTTTTCGTTTACGGTCAGTCCAGGTAGTTGAAGAAGGCGTTGCATGTGGTTGGGTTGCGGCAGGCTAACTAAAGCCAACAAACAAACAAGATCATAAAATGGCTTGCAAGTTGATTCATAAAAGGTTTGCAAATGCTGATTAAAATGACCTGCTGGCGATTTGCTGCTGCTGTTGCCTAAAAGCGCTATAAAAGTGATGCGTCGACAAGTGGCGGCAACAATTGCAGTTCAGATTTCGGGGCGAGCAGACCAAGAGTGAATCGAGTGAATCACAACGTATAAATGGAGCAAAGTAATCTTTATCTACACAAATTCTATACGCAACTGGGACATCGGTATGCAACAACGGGGCATGGCTTCGGTGCAGTGCAACCCGTGAAAATGCCATCAATGCTGACCAATAAGCCGGAGCAGATTGATGAGCTGGTTGCCGTCGAGTTGCAGCATCTGAAGACGCACTATGCCGACGAGGAGCAGCGCTACGTGGACCAAATGCTAATCGAGAATCCCATTGTGGTGGAACGACGTGCACCGGCACCAACCAAGGCGGATACAACACGACAACAGCAGCAACTGCAGCTGCAGCTACAAATCCAAAGTGAAACACCAACGGCGCCGCCCAGCAGTCGTGATGCACAGCGTCAGCGTGCCGAATCCTGTCGCAAGTCGCGCTACAACAACAAGATCAAGAAGGCGAAACTACGCTTCCGGCACAAGTTCGTCTGCAGTCAGCTGACGGAGAGCGCCGGCGCCCTGGACTATATGCGCGAGGTGATTGCTCAGGCGGAGTCGCAGCTCCTTTCCCGTGGCTTCAGCCGAGCTGCCTTGGAGCGTATGCGTCAGAATTTCGGCGTGGATCGCTTGGGTGCAGCCATCATGACAACGATGGAACATTGAACGAAACTCTTCCACACACACACACACATACAGCCGCTGGCGTTAAACTAAACTTAACCAAACAACTAGCTTTAAGAGTTGTACAAAGTTCAAGACAGTGTGAGAGAGAGAGAAAGAGAGAGAATCATACATATATAGAAAATTAAGTGAAGTTATCGTATTGTTAGTGTATACATAAATATTTTTTTTTTATTGTTGGCTCTAATATATATATTTAAATTTTTTTTTTAATAAATACGTTTAGAAAATATTAAATAATTATTTGTTTTTACATTATTTTTGGAATGACTCCAAGATATTAACTTAAATTTTTCAGGAGCTATATTTATAGCAAATTTGGAAGCTCTAGCTGGGGAATGTGGGAAATTTGTAAACTCATCAATATTCAGCTATCGATTTTAATCCATTTAACAGCTTTTCAATCCTGACACATAGACAAAGGCATTTGCAAATTTTTAAGTCTGTGGACGGACGAGCAAATGGATATGCATAAGCATGATGCATATTGCATACAAAAACCATATACTCTATATTTTCGGTTAAAATGCTGTTTAAATATGCAAGTGGCATACAAAAAAAAAGTTTGCTCTATTTTATGGCCTAGATTTCTGCTTAATAAAAACGTGATACTATAGTTATCTGCAGTACGGCAAGAAATGAGAAACAAACTGCTTAAGCAACTAAGTCGGAGACTAAGTCGAAGTCTAACTTGTTTGGCAAATGAACTGGCAACTGTTTGGTTTTGCATTTGAGGATTCGAGTTGAGTCGAGTCGAGTGTAATCCAATTGCAAGCCATGGGCATTAGTACGACTCAAAGTCGATTCCAGTCGAGGTCACACTCAGAGGGAGAAAAAGGGTAAAAAAGAGAGAGGCAGGGGATAACGCGAAGCTTGCAACCTGAACGGATGTCATTGCCATTGCCGTAGCCATTGCCAGGTGCCAAATCCGCTATGATTGCATTTTTGCCATTTTTATTTTGATTTTTTCTCTCGTTTTTTGCGCAATTTAAGCACCCCCCAAAAGATGTAAATGCAACGAAAGTTATGGCTCACAGGGCCATATAAATTGTATATACGCTATATGTATTGGGCTTAATCTGGCTTCCCTTTTGTGCTTTCACGTTTCTTCTGTTTGGGCGAAATGATGTGGAATTAAGTGCAAAAGTATATAAATATATATATTTTTACTATATATTCAAATGCAACTGCAAGAAAACACATTTTGTGCGTTGTTGTAGAAATTTCACTTTCACGTGTGTGCTGCAAATGTTTTCGCTTTCACGCCGTTGCGTCCGCATCTAAGCATCAAAGCAGCAGCAGCAACAACGAGTGGCATGCAACTTAATGTGACACGCACATCAGAGTGGATCGGAGTCCGAATCTCGGTTGTAAAATGCTGTTACTTCCAGTTCGACTATTATAACCGCTTTGTCATAATAATAATAATGGCAAAACGTTTTCAAATTTGATTTTTATCGCATCGGTCATAAGTCCTCAGACTCAGTTCTCAGTCTGGCCAAAATGCAACCAAGGAAATAATGGACAAAACGCTTTCGACACTTGCCATTTTGTGGCTCGTTTTATGGCAATTGTTCTGATGCATCTTACGCTCACGCTGGCTCACGCTGGGGCTGACGCAGGGGAGCCAAGTTAACGTTCAACTCTCAACTGGCATACCTGGCGTATGAGCGATAAAACCAAGCATAGCACGCTGATAGACAACGTCAGCGCGCGAGCGCCGCAGCCTTCAATTCAATGCACGTTTCTAATGCGATGAATTGCTTTTTCAATTTTCCAATTTATTTTTCATTTTGAAGAAAAAAATACCAACTGTGTGTGTGTGTGTGTGAGTGTGTTAGCGACAAAACAAGAGAGCGAGTTTATAAGTAAACGAGAGAGAGGGTGAGGGGAAGAGTAAGAGGGAAAAACTGTGTGGAAGCAGCGAAAAGAAAGAAGCTGAGTTTATTGATGGTTTTTGTTGGTGCATTTGGCAGCACTGGCAGCAGGAATGTAACGCATGCGGATAAGTATTGGAATGGGAATGTGAATTTGGATTTGTCGATGCGGATGTCGATGTGGATGTGGATGCGAAGGGTCCAAACAACTACAAAAACGTGCCCAAATAGCAACATGCACACACACACACATGACCCGCTCTTACACACACACCTACACATATGTGAGCAAAAGCAACACTCAATTTTTGTGGCAAGAAACATCGCACATCGCACAACGCACAGCGCACATTGCACAGTGGTCCAGATATTTTTGGCCATTTTTTACTGTATTTATTATACCCTTAACCCATGAAATGGGTAAAAAAGGGTATAATGTTTTTGTGCAAATGTATGTAACAGGAAGAAGGAAGCTTCTCCGACCCCATAAAGTATATATATTCTTGATCAGCATCAACAGCCGAGTCGATTTAGCCATGTCCGTCTGTCTGTCTGTCCGTCTGTCCGTATGTATGAGCGCGTCGATCTCAGGAACTACAAAAGCTAGAGACTCCGTTTTTGGATATGAGCTCTCCTAGTCCCTTGGCAGGACAAGTTTGTTTCAAATTTTCGATAACTTTTCAGGTTTACGATATACAGATGCAATCGATAACAAAAAATTCTTTAATTTAAAAAAACTGAAAAAAAGGATTGAAACTATAAGCAAAATAAGAAACACCGGAGATATGAAGCCATCAAGCATTGGTCCAGTAGTACATGTACATATGTGTATGTCTGTCAGCCCGACCGTCTGTCCGTCTGTATGATCAAGGGTTAAGGGTATCTTCTAGTCGAGCGAACTCGACTAGAGCCTTCTTACTTGTTTTTCAACTACAAAACTGTACGTTTGGTATGGAAACCATATTTTAGGAACCCGAATGTCAAAGTAAAAAGATTTTTAGTCGAAAAACATCTCATTTGAATTACGAGCTTATATGAAGAAACCTTAAAAATAAATGTTAGAAAACCCTTTTATGCAAAAGAGTTCGTTTTTATATTGTACTATATTGAATTGTACAATTTAATATAATACCACTTGCTAAGCATTAGTTCCAATGTGCAAGCAAACAAGTTCCAAATGGGAAAACTCCATTGAAATCGCGTGCAAGTGTTTTTCTTTCCGATTCTGTGTTCGGCAACACTTTGAATTGAATTGAGTTGATTTGGCAATGAATTGGTTTTTTTCTTGTTGCTTTTTTTGTGTCACCATTCCTTATTGACGATTTGTAAAGGAAACCCCGCTGGTGTCTATTTCTTAGCCCAGTTCCTTCTCCCACTTCTCGTCCTTCTCGCCCTTCAATAGCTAACTATTGTATATAAATCAGTGTCACATAGAATGAGAGTCGCAGAAATTTCCATTTCGATTCGCGTTCGCCACAATGAATGTGAACGAAAGAATAAACGAATAAACGAATAAAACGAACGAACAACCAATGTTGTTTGCTCAAGGCGAAAGGCGACACCAGCTGGGGAGAATGCCACCTGACATAACTAGTCTCTAATTACATTCAACGAGCAAACACAAACACAAAATTGCAGGTGTCAAAACATTCAAGTACTTTAGTTACCAAACTTGTCGACACTTCCTGCCTGCCAGCCTGCCTGATTTCTGCACTGCTCTCTCTGTGTGCTATCATTCCTGATTGCGATGCGATGGCGAACGGCTGGGCTCTGTTCCTGCTGCTAATGCTGCAGCTGCTCAGCATCGAGTGCAGCGCTGGACAATTGGATCTGCTGCTGGCGGAGTCCATGCGGGATATGCCCAGTTTGCATGTGCTGCTGCGACGAAATCATCTCCGGGCGGACGCCCGCAATCTGAATGCCGATTGGTTTTTAAAACTGCCAGATATGCCGCACAGCCTGCACAGCTATGATGAACGACAGCCGCTGGAGATGACCAGAGGCTTGGCCGGATTGGACATGCGTGATAGCTTGGCTTTGGTCATTAGCCTCACACAGCTTATCTCGAACGCTGGAGCCGCTGGCGCCACATCGCGTGCCGGCGTCTATTTCTACATTGTGGGCGATGAAATAGGTCAGCTGAGTGAGGAGCAGCAGCTGCAGCTGGAGCAGAGTTGTCGGCAGCTATGGATACGGCACAGAATCTACAATCGCTATATACTCACCGATAATGGTGTATGGATCTATGATCCATTTGCACGCACCAGCAAGCCAACTGAATGGCCAATGGCCAATGGCAGTGCACACGAGAATGGCTTCGGACGCCTAATTGCGTACACGGGTGGTCAGGTCTTGCCAATCCGTTTGTTTAGCGACATGAATGGCTACCCGTTGCGCATTCAGATATTCAAATCGGTCTATTCGCGTCCCCAACTCGATAGGGAGTCGGGTCTGCTGCGACGCATCACTGGCGTCGACTGGGAGGTGGCCAAAGTCATTAGTGAACAGCTCAATTATACAATGGTGCTCCAGCAGCCGGATATAAACTATTTTGGGTAAGCGACACAATAAAAACGTTACTTTCTAAAAGGATCCAAATATTTTCTTACTTTAATGAACTGGTGTTGTTTGGTTTTTTGTATCTGAAAGTACTTTTTCGAATATTGAAAATCCATTTTAAATTTTAATTTATTTTTCGTTATTAAACCCTCAAGAACTCATCTTGTCGTTGCATTTGATAATAATACAAATATTAAAAGTTCAATATGGCAAAATTTGCAAATGTTTGACTAGAACAATTTTATATTTGAACCCTTAAACAAATTATATAAATAATTATTATGAAGCTGATTTGATTCATTAGCATTGAAAAACTCTCATCAAATATAAGTGTTTAACATTTATTTTTTTTGGTTTTTTTTTCTGTTAAAATCAATTTTCCCTATTACTTTAACAAATATTTAAGTTCATTGGCATTAATGAATTATTTAAAGTGAATGCCAATTGGCAAGAAGAAGGTCAACATGAAAATATATAGACTACAATGAATTTTAAATGCAATTAAAATTGTTTACTGTTTGTAATTCCATTCGACTGATCCGTAGGGAGCGGAGTGCAAATGGTAGTTACAATGGTGCCATTGGTTCCATTATTGACGATGGCCTGGACATCTGTCTGACGGGGTTTTTTGTTAAGGATTATCTGGTGCAGGAGTACATGGACTTCACCGTTGCCGTTTACGATGATCAACTGTGCATCTATGTGCCCAAAGCACGACGCATTCCCCAATCGATACTGCCCATTTTTGCGGTTGGCTATGACATCTGGCTGGGTTTCATTCTGATGGCGTTTCTATGTTCGTTTATCTGGATGCTGTTGCGTGGCATTAATCTGCAGCTGCGCATAGTGCGGTTGAGTGGACAGCGGTTGTGGCAACAGGCACTGGCCATTCTTGTGGACACTTGGGTCGTCTGGGTGCGAGTGAATCTCTCCCATCTGCCGGACAGCTATGCGGAACGCATGTTCATTGGTTCGCTGTGTCTGGTCAGTGTCATATTTGGTGCCATATTCGAGTCGAGTCTGGCCACTGTTTACATTCATCCGCTGCACTACAAGGACATCATTACCATGCAGGATCTGGACGACAGTGGCCTGAAGGTGGTGTACAAGTACACCTCCATGGCCGACGACTTGTTTTTCAGTGAAACTTCACTGCTGTTTGCTAGCTTGAATAAGAAGCTGGTGTGGAATCGTGATCTCAATGCGGATGTCACTTATGAGGTGGCCACCGTTGGTGGCAAGGCCGGCGTCTCCCGTTACTCCTCGCTCATGATGGAGTCGGTGAATTTTTTGACTATGCGCCGCATTTGGGTGGTGCCCGAGTGTCCCAAATACTATACCATATCCTATGTGATGCCCCGGGATGCACCGTGGGAGGAGGCGGTCAATGCTCAGCTGTTGCGTATGCTCAATGCTGGTCTCATTGCCAAGTGGATTGTGGATCAGAAGTACAAGGTGACAGTCAGGACACGCACCGCTCTTGTTCAATCCGAGTCGGATGCCAGCGAGGTTCGTGTCTTGACTATTGGTGATCTGCAATTGGCCTTCTATGTTGTGATCGGTGGCACATTGCTGGCCTTGTTGGCCTTCATGGCGGAGCATCTTATCGCTCGACAACGTTTTCATCGTCTTAACAAAAGTCGTTAGAACGAGATCTTATTCATATCTTATCTTATATTATTTAATAAATCAAGTCAAACACTAGAGCTTTCACATGTACACTTAATAAGCTTTTGTGCTTTTACACGTACCGATAATGAAAGAAGCTTAACTTACACACACACACACACAATTGTTTAGAGCCTCATATCAAATTCACAGCTTGGCATTGGCCAATGGGAATATGACAAATGTTTAGTTCACAGCAAGCAATTGACCAGTTGACCAAATGACTGCAATTCGATGTTGGCGCAAAACGCTTAACCCGGATTGGGTTGGCTCGTAAATGTGCAGATCAGGTTAACACAAAACGTTCAAATAGGATTACAGTTTTGCAGCTGATTGTTGCGAGTTCTACCACATTGTCATTGTCGCTTTTCATGTGCGATGTTTTTGCAATTTTCATTTGCCATTAAAGCCAGTTGTTGCCCAAAATCAACCAACACACACTCACACACTCACACACACACACACGCATAACAGTTGAATCGTTTATATAATTTTGCCTATTTAACAATGATACGCGCCAACGGCAATGGGCAATGGCCAATGGGTAATTCAGACGGCTGACTGGGTAGAAGTGTGGGGCGGTGGGATGGGGGACGAAATCGAATTTGCCAGTCAGCCAAAATGTGTATGTTGCATCCAATCCAAGGCTGCATAACAAATGAAAGTACAGTAGTCACTGACTAATACAAACTTTACAAAAAATATGGCAGATACTTTATTGCTATATCTATGTGTAATGATACTAGTAAGTATGTATGTGTGTTTCACTCTAGTGTTTATTCACTGTAGACGCACACATATGCAGAGCATTTTGGGTCTGCACACTATTACAATTACAATTACAATTAAAGGACTGCTGCAGCCACGACTACAACTCATTTAGGCATTCAAATGCACACTACACAATCAAACACACACACACATACATATACATATGCCATATGCCATATGCAGAGTGTGCAACTACAAGAACACAATTAAATATTCGTAAGCTTAAAGCTTCTTGTGTCTGCATTAACTGAGACCCTTTGGCTCCATGTATAAGTAATTGCAACAATGATGCAGACTTTGATGTTTCCATTGCTATGCATATTAAGCGTTGTTATTGTTGTTGTTTTTGTTGATTGCTCTTTAAATGTAATTCATTTGGTTTTGTTAAATGTTGAATGTATTTGAACATATTTGCATATTAATAGTTTTGGGTTAATTGGTTTTTGTTTCAAGGATATTGCATTCGCATTGCAACTGTTTACACTTGCCAATAAATTAAATTACCAAATGGCCGAATGGCCAAATACGGAAATATGTTTGGAATCAAATTGGTATCAATTTATATACCAATTCTGATAGTTTAAGGTCAGTTTGATGATTTGATGATTACAAATTTGTACTTTTCTTAAAGTCATTTTGTAAGCTCTGACAAAAAGTTGACCTTTTGTTGGCCCGCTAAGAGCTAAGCTCAGCTAATGAGCTCTTGACACGCTCTTGTTGAAGACAACCTTAACTAACAGTTGCTCTCCAATTGAACACCTTATCGGGATTGCGATTGGTATCAAATAGTAATTTAACAGTGGTCCGAATTGGGCAGCGCTTGCACAAGCTGAGCACAAATACTGACACAAACGTGCCGCGCATGCTAATGAAGACAGATGAAGATGGTCCAGATGGATTCAGCTTTACTTTCAGTCCATTCAGTAAATTCATTCGACATTTGATTGTGTATGTGTGTGTGTGTGTCCATGGACTGACAGAAATGTCATTTTGATGATATCGTTAACAGCCAATTGAAAAACACTGGCAACCATGGTAGTTAAAGTAAAAAAAGTAAGATATAAAAAAATAAATATATATATATATAGAGGTTAAGGAAACGATTTAAAGGTAAGGTTTACGTTTTTTTTGTGCTTTCTATTCTCTCAACTATAGTTCCGTTTCAGCTTTGACTGTCATATTCTTTTCTGTCTATCCTTTTTATTACCAATCCCAAAAGTGGCCATCGGCAATTTTAGATTTTTTATTGATAATTAATAGCGTGAAGCACAGCGCTGGCCGCTTTGATCGTTTTTTGTGCAGATGTTTTGTATACACTCACATATCCATAAATGTTTCAAGCAGATACCATAAGCAAATCATAAATGTATATCCACATACATATATATGTATATGGATTCCCCTTTTCATGGGTTCGGCATGCATTCTACGCATTACGTTAAAGTATATCACCTTGAAGGTGAAATTTGACTTTGACATGAGCATTTTTCATTTCCACTTTTATTGGGAAAAGCAAATTTATTGCCTATTGCTTGATGTTTTCGGATGAATTAGAGAGAATTATTTGAGAGCTATGCAAATAAGTCTTTAACATTACTGTGTTATGTATACAACAACATTTAACCAACTTAACTACACTATTAAAGTTATAACAGAAACCAAGAAATGACGCATGAGATCGACTAGAATGTACCCTGAACCCTAGACCTGTACACGATGGTCTGCATTACTGAAATGAACTGAAAATCATGATGATTAAACACATGATTAGATTCATGTTCACAAATGTTTTTTAAATATTTTCATAAAAGTATAAGGATATCAAGCTTTTAATGTTATCGATAACATCGTAAACCCTCAAATTGATCGATTACTTAAAATAAAACGTATTTTATCTCCAATTGGGGACTTCATGGGTTAAGGGCATAAAGCAAAAAGCATTTTTATTCAAAATTCTTAGCAAATTAATTCGATTTAAAAAAACACTTAAAAAACAATAATGTTTACAAATATATTTAGAATCAAATTCTTTGCTGAATTAAAATCCATTTAATAGAAATTCTTCTTTCCCATATTTTCATATTTCAATACGGCTATAATATTCAATTTGTAATTAAGCAGCATGATATCGATTTTAATTTGCAGTAAAAATCCCCTTAAAGTCAGATGGGTTTATTCACAATCTGGCCTCTGTTGTCTAGTACGAAAAAGGCAGACGATTGGGTTTTCAGCAATTTCATCGTAAGTTCATTGATTTCGTTTCTGTTTGGAGTTTTAAACTTAAATAGTTGCTTCAATTCGTGGACCACACAACGGGTGCACTTCGTTATACATTTTGATACACACACATACTACATACATATTCGTAATCGTATTCGTATTCGTACATTAAGAAAAAATTCCAAAAAAGTTTTTGGGGCCGCATGTGGCAGGTTTTAAAAATAAAACAAGCATTGCGACGCGACGCGACGCAACGCAATGGAACGCGACTCGCGCACTGAACACATCAAATTTTAGTTTATTTCCGAATCATAACTTTTGTTTATCTTCAGCTTAGGTGTTCGATGCTGCTGGACCAGTGGAACCATCCCCAATGGACGCCAATGTTTCTGCTTCTTCTAGTGCTTCTCTCCTGTTCTTTCGGCGGCATTCACAACAGTGTTGTTCAGTGTTGCATCGTCTTTGTCCGCGGTCGTGCTTGCCATTCCACAAAAAACAAGATCAATTTATTTTCCGCCTAAGTGAATTTCAAATATATACACAAAAGTAAATCTAAATATATTTATATATATATATATTCATAATTCACTTGAGTGTACGCGAATGACGACAAGATACATTTGTTTGTTGGCCATTTGTATTTGCCATTTGCAGTGATTCCAAAAAATTTTTTACGGCCCAGTCATTTGATTAGATACAAACTACACATACATACAATATTTGTGTTGTGTCTTCTGTTTCAGTTGGCTCGCAGTCTCACAGCGCATTGCAGTCGCAGCTCCGCCACGTGCTATCCACCAACATATATAGAGTCTATATGGTCAGTCAGTCGGTTATACTATTTATACTACCAATACTATATAATATCTTAGTTAATTGACTCGTGCGCGCCGCTTTTGTATGCATATTTTGGAAAAGTGACAAAACCAAAAACACCAAAAACAACTAAAAAATAAAAAGAAAGAAAATTCGTGAGCATAAAATATACAAATTTTCATTGTTTTTCCTTGTTGTTGCCGGGAAAGTGTGTTTAGTAAGCAATAGCTTCGATGCATTAAAACAATAAATTAAGGCGTAAATATCAATTTGATTTTAGTGTGTGTTGTTTTGTGGTGAGTATATACGAATACGTACACTATATGAATACATACTATATAGGAAAAGAGTATATATATTTTTATTTATTTAGTTATTATTGTTTTTGTTTTTCCCAAATTTTCATTTGGTATCTATTTTTTGTTTGAGGCCGCAGCGGCAAAAACAAAAACAAGCTTGTTATTGTTATTATTGGCTAAGCACAATATTAAAAAAAATTTAATGCTCGATTGTGAAAAATGTTTGCCATTTATTTGGTATTTGGCAATTGGCGTTCGGCCACAGCGTTGGCAGTTAATATAACGACAACAGCTAACAAATAACAAATAATATTTAGTAGTGATAAAAATGTAATAAAAATACGTTTATCTGTTTGCCAATATTCAAATTGAAAATTAACCCATAGCCATGTGAACTTGTTTATGATATATTGATATATAGTGTATAGTGTATAGTGTATAGTGTATAGTGTATAGTGTATAGTGTATAGTGTATAGTGTATAGTGTATAGTGTATAGTGTATAGTGTATAGTGCTTAATGTACATATCGAATATACATCGAATCGTATATGAAATATGGCAAATGTGAACATTTTTATTGACTTCGGGAATAATAAATGTCTGAATGTTTTTTTTTTTCAGTTTTATAGTTTCAGTTTCAATGCAAATTGGTCTCTCCCTGCCCTGCCCTGCCCTTCCCTTCCCTGAACCTAGCCAACCCCAAAATAAACCATTGTCAATTTGTTAATCATCATTTCACAAAAGCCAAAAAGTATGCTCTTCCAAAAATTAAATTAATAATTAAATAAAACTATAAACAACTTTTTCATTTCGACCCAATAATGTATATATATCTTTTAATCAGCATCAACAGCCGAGTCGATATAGCCATGTCCGTCCGCCTGTGTGTCTGTCTGTATTTATGAATCTCTGGAACTACAAAAGCTATAGGCTCCAGATTTTGGAAATGAGCTCTCCTAATCCCTAGGCATAGCAAGTTTGCTTCAAATTTTCGATAAGTTTTCGGGTTTACGATATACACATAAAAATAGATAATAAAAAAATCTTGAACTTCGAAGACTCGAAAATGGAGATTGAAACTATTAACAAAACAATGAGCCTCTGTGAAATTATTATTAAAATCGATTCAGAAACATCGGAGATATAAAACCATTAAGCATTGGTACAGTGGTACATGTATTTGTATGTCTGTTAGCCCGCCCGTCTGTCCGTCCGTATGGTCAAGGGTTTAGGGTATCTAGACGAGTAAGCTCGACTAGAGCCCTCTTACACATGTGACATTACCGTGTACTTACCCAAAGAAAGAAAGAAAAAATGTGAGAGACCCATTACAACACTGTTAGCGACCAGTGTGAATTAAAATAATTGGTACTGGTACTTAGTGGCAGAGCAGAGAGTGGCAACAGCAGCACTGCGGCAGAACTAATTAAGTTGAGGCAATGGAGTCGACCTCGGGGTCATGGGCCATGGGCCAGAAGTGCCAACTGCCAAACTTAAAGCAGCCCTTGAAAATGATGCTTAAATGATATTGCCAAAGCCCTCAACTTTCTTTTTTCTTGCTGTGAAACTGCCCGGCTGTCAAACAGACAGCATGACGACTGGCAGTTGGCAGTTGGCATCTGGCAGCTGACAACTAAAGACTGACTGCTTGCAGGCTAAATTCAAGATGCGATGACAACATTCAAAATTTGGAGCTCGAGAAGCAGTCAACAGGCAAATGCTGATGCACGCTGAACAATTAAGAAGATATCTAAAAAGTTTTTCCAAAAATCATGGATTCAATAAATGAAATTTTGATTTCCTATTTTCAAATATTCCGATTTTTAAGATATCTTTTGAAGTTGTCTAAGTAACAGCTAAGAACTTGAGTTACTTTTCATTATATTATTATTTCATTCAGAAAATCTATCTAGCTTGATTGTTTTTTTCTGAGTGTTGCAACGCAGGCCTGTTGCAGCAAAGTGTCAAAAGTTTTGACTAGCACGAACAAAAAGAAAAAATAATCTGTCTAGTTGGATGCACTGCCAACAAATATGCCCAATTGAAAATCAAAGGGAGGCACTCACTCGCAAGGCAGAAGGGCATTTAAATTCCGACAATATGCTAAATAAACCATTAATGTTAGGCATATAACACTTAACGAACTTGCCGCGTGCCTTGAATGGCATTTGTCAACTGGCACAAGTTCAGCCAAAAAGAAAACGAACATGTGGAATGGGATCTGGGAAATGGGAATGGTAAACGGGAAATGGAAGGCAACTGCCTAGCTTTTAATTTAATTCAAATTCTTTTCTCTCTAGACTCGAGTGACAATAAATAATAGCAGAGATGTCAACACACACACACACACACACACACACACACACACACAGACTGACTGAAACTAGGGTCTTGGTCGTCGAATCGATATGCATCCAGTACAAAAATATAATTAACGAAAAACATTTTCTTCGCATGCAAAACAATTTGTTCGCTTTCGCTTTCGCTTTCGTTTTTCGTTTTACACAAAAAAGTCGCCACTATCTGCGTACTATGCGTGTCTGTTGGGGGGCGGGGGCAATTGAATGCAGGGGGCTTGCTTAAGTTTCACAAAATTCTTTTGCCGGATGTTAGTGCATTAACCTATAACTACAGCCCTGCCCGAGGCCACGACTACGTTGGGTCCCCCTGCTGTGTGCAGAATCAGTCGCAGCCACGACTTGTTTTACTTATTTGCATTGGAATTTGACTATGCTGGCACGGAATGCCAGAGTTGGGGAGCCCCAGCCCCAGTCCCATTCAGTTCATGTTGGCGTATACTAAATCGCTGGTCAAAGTGGGGACGATTCAAATGGAATACTACTCAACGGCCGGCCGTTGTTGAGGTCGATATTTTCAGATATTTTTTATTTTTACACATGAGCCACTATTATACTGAACTTCAAATTGGAGTAATATATTCAGCTTACTGTTTCAATATCTAATTTTGTTTTATAGTGCTAAAGCAACTCCCATTCACTTTTCCTAACAAGTGAAAATGCTTGTAACAGGCATAAACTTAAAGTTGGAAACTACCCTAAAAGTATGCAGGTTTTTCTGAAACAATTTACAGCTCGAGGGCTTAAGCCCGCTTACTTGTCCCGAGCTATGACATGAAGCCATGACATGGGTAAACAAAGGGTATTATGATTGTGTGCAAAAGTATCTCTCCGACCCCATAAAGTATATATATATTCTTGATCAGCTTCAAAAGCCGAGTCCATATAGCCATGTTCGTCGATCTTAGAAACTATAAAAGCTAGAGAATTCAGATCCCAGATCCTTCTCCTAATCCCTAGGCAGTAAAACTTTTTTCAGCATTTAATGAACTTATGGTACTCAAGTGATATCTATCTAATAAAAAAAAACATCAGCAGGTGTTGCAACATTAAAAATGAATAATAATAACAATAAAATAGAAAGCAATATAAACAAAATTCAATTAGCTTAATCACATTCTTGAATTCTTGCCGCTGGCCGCTGAACGCCGACCCCAACAACCCATCCAACCCATCAATTGAACTATACACTCATTCAGTCAACTAATCCAACTAGATTCTCATTGATAGATCCACTTTCCAGTTGTTGAAGATGACGATCTCACGAATCAGATCTTTCTCTCTCTCTCTCTCTCTGGGATTCATTGCACGTTCGGCTAGAGAAGAGCGAGCGCATGCACTGAAATTCCATGAGATGATCGCAGCACATACAGTTTTAGAGCAATTGAAGGCAATGTGTAGCCAAAAATACAAAAGTACATGTACAATCGTTTATGGGTGTGAGTGTGTGTGTGTGTGTGTGTGTATCTAAAAAGCACCTCACGAGACGGCCGAAATTGGCCGAAATGAGTTGGCCTGAAGAAAATGGAAAGTAAAAGCAGCACCAAAAACCATTTGCTGCATAGCCGTCAACGCAAACAGACGAGGCCAAAACACACAAGCATATCGTGAAAATATAGCTTACTATCATTTTTGTCTCTCTCTCTCTCTCTCTCTCTCTCGTTCTGCTCGGCGCGTAATATATCACATGAATCGAGATCGAGATCGAAATCGAAATCAATATACGATATATATATATTGCGTATATTATTTTGTTTAATTACGCCAAAACAAGTCAAACATTGAACACAATTATTTGTTTGTGGTGTGTTTGTGTTTGTGTGTGTGTGTGATAGTGTCCATTGTTCTTGGAGCCATGGCTAAGAATTATAAATGTGTGTGTGTGTAGATGGCTAATAGAATTGTGACCGAATCGCGCGGTTTTTGGCTCGCCTCATTTAGTTTTCTTCATGTGATATAATATATATATATTTTTTTTAGTGTTCATTTTTATCTGTGTTTGTGTGTGGCGCTAAACTAATTTTAGCCCTGGCTGGTGCATCGTATCGCAATAATAATAATAATAATAATAGTAATAATAATGCACTCAGCGGTATTTTGGAACCCTGCAAGCAACTTTTAAGTGCTGAGATCTATAACAATGCTGAGCGTAATGGCAACGCCACAGGATGTGGATGTTGATGTGGAGATGCGTAAGTTAAAGAAAGAATGAATTCAATTATAAATTACCTGACTTTACTTTAAAGTTGCAAACATTTGTATACATTTGCATATGTATCTTGATGTTGTTGTCTTCGGATATCGATAAACACATGTATCATATGAGAAACATCTTCAATGGTAGCAAATAAACATATTTGAGTTAGTTTCAGTATCTCAATAATTCCATTGTTTTAATTTCCGTGATGGGCTACATTTTGACCAGTGATGGACCGGATGAAATTGAAATTGAGACTTGCCCTTCAAATTACAAATTCATTCATTGTTTACAAACAAAGAAGTAAACACATTTTATATTTTTTCTTTCAAATGATATATGAAAATATTTCTCCATGTGTACTTGTGTGTGTCTGTGTCTGCGTCTAGGTTTATTGTACATACAATAACTCAAGAAGTGATAGATATGTTTTGTAAACAGAATATTTAAATGATTTTTATTCTTATATTTGATTTGAACTGTTCCAGATTCACAATTGTTCAACTCTTTCATTGTTAACCAAAAAATGGCAGAAGAAAGCTATGCCGACCACATAAAGTATATTTAGTCGGGGTAAACAAGTTTGAATAATATATATATATATATAATATATAATATTTCCTCTTACCGATAACAAGAAAAAACCTTTGAAATTCGCTGGGAAACACTAGATCATTAAGAACTTATGTTCCCGTATAGCCCGCAGAGGACAAGTTGAATCAATAATTCTATATATATCTCTTTACACATGTCATTGATAACAAGAAAAATCCGTTGAAATCGGTTGAGAAACACCAGTGATAAGGAAGATTGAAGCTTACTCCACATAATGATTACGGTCACGTTATGTGTAAGGTCTATTGTTAAGGGTATTTTTTAGCCGAGATTACGCCTTTCTTCTTGTTTATATCATAGACTTTGATGTTCACATTAAATTACTACCCCGAGCTTGCGAAAAGTGATTTCTATAATAAATTATTTTTGTTTCAGATGTATTAACTGTTCCCAACTCTGTTACAATGTTAAAGAGTTTAACTTGATTTTTAATGTGTGTGTTTGTTTGTTTTTTTTTCCAAAGTTTATTGGTTAGTTTGCTGGGAATTGGTTGTGCTGTGCCCCACTTAATGTGCCACCCATTGCGTTTAAATTGCTTCAGAAATAGCCGGACGATTCACATTAAAATAGATTTCCCAGATACAATTTCCACCCACACACACACTACCACACACCAACACACACCAGCACACACAAACATACAATGAAACTAATGGTGTTAAGATCCAACTGAAATTGCTGTGCGTGTAACACGTGCAAGCATTTAGCTTGTGGCATTAGTGTGGCACACTGCAAAAGGGCGTAACGAGAGGGGCAGTGTGGGGGTGGCGGTGGCGGTGAAAAGTTGGCCAAAGATGGCCAGCATATGGCCACAGTTGCGAAACCATTTTCCAATTGGTAATTTGTAATTAAATTTATATAAATCGAGCATATTATGTGTACATAAAATGGCGGCATAAAAAATAATAAATACGAGTGCAATACAATTTGGCAAATAATCAAGTACAAAGGCGGCGGCAACAAATTTTTCCATGGCGCACAACAAAAATAGCACGAAGACCAAGAAGCGAGAAGAACCACCCCTGAAATAACTTGGCCTCAAACTCAGCCAAAAACTGGGCCAACCATATGTTTCCCGAAGGAAACTTGATTTTGTAGCACACAACAAACACACACACACCCACAAAATATGAACGGATTCCCATAAAGGTGGCAATTTACCGTTTGATGTTACTTTTTAATGTCTTTTGCACGAACTTAAGATCCCCTGCATCCCCCGCAAAACAACAAAACAACAAAAAACGGAACAATGAACAAACTGAATGAACTTGAAAGTGGCAAACGGAAATGTTATTTTCATTTATTTGCATTGAAAGCTATTGAAAATGTTCACAAAAATTCACAAATAAGAAACACACATAAAAAGGCAACTTTTACCATTTCAGTTGTTGATTATTAATCATAATTATTAGTAATTGGATTTTAATGTTCTTTTAATTAATTACAATAATTTTGGGAAATATTTGAAGTTTCTTCATAATTATTAAAGGATTAAAAAAAATTATCTGAAAGTAATATTTCCAATTATTTAAGTCAAATTGTTCATTACTTGATGTCCCAATAATTTAAGTACTTTCATTGGCCAGGTCAACAACCGACACTTTATGCGGCTTGCAAAAGTCGCCGGATTTATGCATATTTCGATTTGTTTGGTGTTTTGATTGGGCTGTGTGTGTGAGTGTAACTTAGACAGCTATCAGCCATCAAATTGCAATTGGCAACAATTTGAAACCAAACTGTCGAAAGCAGAAGGTCGAACGATGAACGATGAAAACTGGAAAACCGAAAACAAACTGGGAGATCTAAACAATGTCTGGAACATGTTTTCTCTTGCATACAAAATTTGTTTAGATTTCGGCTCGTCATAAATATGTACATTTCTGCAGCTCTTCTCCGGTTCTCCGGTGGACTTTTTTTGGCGAACCTACATAATTAGATAGTACTAGAAGAGCAAAAACAGCTTGCATGTGCGTTTCTACGGGAAGAGAGACGTAGAGACGAGAGGGAGGGAGGGAGGGCGGTGGGAACCAATTGTGCTCGACTTATAGGCGGTATTTATGCATATCATAATTATAAATATTTTTGCTTTTGCTCGGCCTTTTTGCATGCGATTTTATGAGTTTTGTAAATTTGTTGTTTAGATATAAAATGACTTGTTTTTCGAAGCTAAATACAGCAGAAAAACGTTCATAACAAATACAATGAATAACACCGACCGACGACCGACGACCGACAACAATGGGAACATCGTCATGCGAAATTTATGTGCAGCCAGCAGGCAGTAAAAAAATATAATTGTTATTATTATTTTTATTATTATTGGTATTATTTTTAGTATGCAGACAATGCAGACAGACAGACAGACAGTTAGTACGAAAGTACAAAAACAGATCTTAAACAGAACCCAAAATCGGAACAGTACATAAGTATGTGCACACATAGAAATGTAAACAATATATGTTTGTACAGAACTGAACCATCTGCTAATGACACCTACATAGTACAATAAAGTTTTTTTTTTCGTTCTTCTAGTTCCTTTCTTGTTTTAACGTAAACTATTTTAATTGATTAAAATGGGAATCTAACTCGATTAGTTGCGACTTGTTTTAGAATGTTAAAAACATATTGAGAACATTTCAAATTTGTTTACAAATGTATTCAAATGTTCTTGTTATTATTGGGCGTATAATATGTGTTGTTTTTATTGATGTAAAATATTATTTGTTCTCTTAGGTGTAGTAAAGTCAAAGTAATGGCATGCTGCACATTCACAGACCCGGCACTTAACGCCTCCGAACGCCCATTAACAACAAGAATTATAAAGCTCATTTGTTTACATCAGAACGTAACACATTTATGCCACATTGATGACATTAATGATGGCAGTTCCAACGAAAATCGAATGAATACCGCGAATATTTTTGCTTTTGACTCAAACGAATTACAAAGTATTGTCTATGATTCAAACTAATCGGCAGCTAAAACAGAAAAGTTGTGAGAATATTTGATTTATATAATCTTAACAGTTTTTAGTCAAAAACAACAAAAGTGGCAAATAGTGGGATCAAAACTGCATTTCCCTCCCAGGAAAAATATTATTTTATTTGATATTGTAATCAGATGATATTGTAAGAATTGTAAGAATCGGACAGAATCGTAGTAACTTTATAAGATTGAACATATTTTGATGGCACTTTTTGGTAGTTTGCGAACATATCTAATCAGTTGACGACGTTTTGTACCCTAAACCGATGATGTGATGGGTAAAAGAGATTGCAAAGTATATCACAGCCTGAAGGAAGCATCGTAAAATCCTTAAGCTTAAAGTGTATATATTCACGATCTGCATCATCAGCCGAGTTGTTATATCTGCTAGTTGAAATTTCTTGACTAGAGCGTTTTTACTTCGATTTTTTTGTTCTGTTGTATTCAAGTTATCTTCAAGTCATGCGTTTTAAAATGTCTGCTTGCATGTGGGTGTTTGTGTGTTTGGGTGTTTGGGTGTTTGTGTGTTTTTCCGTGTGTGCGTGTGTGTGTGTGTTTGTTGTGGTTGCAAGGACAATTTAAGCTAACAAATATTGCGTATACGCAGACAAGATTGTTGTGCGATTTATTTTGCAGCAGTTGGCACTTTGACGCTGACATTGACACACTAACGCGATGGCCAACATATGCATACACATATACACACACACACACACACACACACACTCATACACAAACGCTAATACAGCAAGTGATGGATGGCCACACAATTGGTGGCTCTCTTCTCCTATCTCTCTCGTTCACTCTCACTTCACTCTGGTATGGTGTCCGGAAACTGTGCGTAAAATTTAGCAATGCTGCTTGTTTTATTTTATAATCAATCGTTGCCACTGCCGGTGCTGCTGCTGCTGCCGCTGCGCAAATAAATGGGAAGCAAGCAAAACAAACATATACTAAATAAATAAAATGATGGGCCCCAAACCAAATCCTCATCATCATCGTCATCGTCAACAGCATCATCATCATCATCATGATCATCATTATCACGGCATGTCGCTGCAATGGCCATAAAATAAATTAAACAAGCAAATGATGAATCACACGTGCTATAAAATTACACTCGCCCCCCTCTCTCTCCTCACCTCTCCCCGAACATCCCATGCCAACACCTACTAACGTTTGTAAAAGTAACAGGACAGACCCAAAAAAGAAAAATAAACAAAATCAACATATATATACATATATAAATACATTTTTATATGTACAAAAACAATTTGTTCGCCAATTGTCGTGTGCGATTTGTTGGCACTTTTGAGGCACGATAAAATATGCAACAAATAAACATGGCCAAAAAATAAAAAACAGATACAGAAAGCCGCATCAGATGCGCTCTGTGACACTGCAACACCATGTTGCCATCCATGTTTGGCATACAGCCAAAAATTAGCCAGCCTCGGTTAGGATAAGAGTTTTGTTCAAGCAGCCAACAGTCAACATGCAACATTCCAACAACACAGCAACTCGGCTGTTTTGATGACCTCCCTAGCCCCAACCCCAACCCCAACCGCGGGGCACGCCAGAAAACGAAAGACATACCGCAAGTGTCGTGTATTCATAAAAGTCTCACACACACAAAATGCTCTGTTGCACGTTGCACGTTGCAAAGATGCCAAGCAAGTAAAATGTGTCAACAGCTGCTGCTAAATAAATCAAATAACTTAAAAAGTTGCAGAACATTGTTAAGTCATCGCAAATCGCTAACAACCTGTTTAGTTAGCTTAGTGTTCGATAAATTCTTTAAGCTTTAGCGTTTTCTCTTCCTAACGAACTGAAGGTCAACCTGCAACCTGGTCAACATCTCAACAAGGGCTTGCCTTGACCTTTGCATCTTTTCTGCTCAATTCGACAAGAGTTCAATGCCCTTCAGTGCCAAGCACTAAGCACTAAGCACAAATGAAGCTAATAGATGATTTTGCTTACAGATGATTTGCAAAAGCAAGATATACAATCACCAAAAATGCAGAGCAATGTTTTTTGAAATATTGCAAATATGCTTTTCATTTAACACTTTCCCTTTTTCTATAACAAATATATATATGTATATGTGTGTACGTGCTTTGGTATATTTATAATTTTACACATTTTTTTTAGGAATGGCACGATTTACTTTCCAATTCGTTTGGCTCAAAAAAAAAACAGAATTGGCAATGTAAATAAATATTGATGAGTTTTTTTTTTATAGACTATTGACATAAAGTATGGTTTATTGTCTGCTTGGTTAAATTCACTATACATACATGTTTTTTGCTGACTTTCAGTGAGAGAGAACTCGTAAATACAGCTGTATTAATGGTATTACATTATTTATCTTTGTCATACTCAATTGGTAGACGAAATGAACAGCAAACAAGATAAAAGTCCGTGAGCACATTGTTAGAGGGTATTAACTAGTCAATCACCGGTTTTTTTTACTGAGATTGTTTAGCTGTTGAGTCCTCGACTAGAGTTTTACCCGCTTGTTATGTTTTGTGCGCCATTCTGCGCCATTTGGCACATTGCCTTGCATATATTGCATGCCATAAACAAGAAACAGTACAAAACAACAAAAAGAAATGGAAGAAGCGAAGAAATGTAAAACGCATACATTGAATGCAAATTTGAATGATTTACGACATTCGCAAGTGCAGAGAACGAACGAACGAACAAACGAAACGAACATAACAAAAAACCAAACCAGAATGAAAATGAAACTGAAAATATCACATACATTGTGCATGGGACGGCAAAAATTTGTCACAGATGCGTTGCGTACAAAATGGGTTATTTCCCTCATTTATTTTCCATTTAGCATTTTTTGTTTTGTTCTTGGTTTTTTGTTTTTGGGGGGTTTGGTTCAACAAATTAGCAATCAATATACATACAAATATTAGAACATATATTTTTATTTTTCTTGTTTTTCTTTGCAGCAACGACGACGACGACAACAGCCAATCCCAATCCAAATCCAAATTCAAACCAAAATCCAACCGTCAATGTCATTACCATCTTCAGCAGCAATAATAATAACAGCAACAATCATCATAATAATAATAGTAGCAATAGTAATAGTAACGATAACAGCAACATTACCATACCAGCAATAACAGTAGAAACACTACAGCCTGAACCTGGACCTGAACCTGAACCTGAACCAGAAGCAACAGCAACAGCACAAATAGACGCAGCAGCAGCAGGTAGAGGTGTTGCATCAGCATCAGTTGATCACAGTTTTGTGGCAATACCTTTACTGGAGCGTCGGCGCCGCAGCCGCAGCCACAGTCGCTGCCGCATCACACCGCTGGCGCCAATCATTTGCATACAGAGCGGTTCGCATCCCGAGGACTTAACACAACTCTCGCGCTCCGTTTCATGCTTTGTCCGGTTTCGCAGGAGCTTCGCCAAACGTAAGTGAACTCTATTTCAATTCCCCTAACTGCATTGGCGAGCGTTTCAGTTTTTTCCATTTTTTTCTTGACCAACATTGCATGCCATGCAACATTTTAAGCTTTTCATCGTATATTTTATCGACTATTACTATTTGCCTATCTACCCAGGAGATTTCAATTGAATTACTCAATTTCACATTTTGTTTGCTTTCTGCAAGTTGAACTTATTCTCGCTTTTTTTCATTTTTTGCAGTTTTGGGCAAAATCATGGGCAGTAATAATCCCAGCGAGGCGGATCGATATGATTATTATGATTGTGAGTACCAATATTCAAGTTATTTTCCTATGAATATTACTGAAACTACCAAATGGATTTAAATAAAACTTCAACATGATGCAGTCTATACATTATACAATAAGAAATAGGCTTTGAATTTTACATTTTGGAACTTGTAATGATATGAAAGCGCCTTAATTACGCATCGTAAACAATAATGTTTGAGTGGATTGTTTGGGATGGCAATGGCATCAAGTATACGCCATGTATACTAGCTGATGATGCAAAAACTTAAAAGGAAAAGAACAGCACATAAAGGATTTGGGGAGGAAGTTAGGGGTGGAGGGGCAGAGGGGGTCTGTATAAAACGATTGTAAGTGAAAGAACATGAATCCATTACAATATTTGCATCATTTGATTCTTTTGTACAGCGATTTCGTGTTTCACGTTTTCTGCGTATTTCGTTGTTTGTCTCTGTCTCTGTCTCTGTCTCTCATTCGCATTCTCTCCTCATCTGTTTATCTATCGGCTTGTGCTCTCTGTTTCTCTGTGTGTCGCTTGGGTCCTTTATGCGTGGTTGGCACTTCAAACCAAGCGGCAAGTGGCTGTGAAAGCCAGCAGAAAATCAATAAGACCCCAGAGACACTGGCAGCTGTAGCCGTTAGCTGTCAATGAGCGGGGTTGTCGTGGGGTGGTGGGGTGTTTGTCAAAATAAAAGAAGAAGAAAAACAGGCAAAGTGGTAAGGCACAGAGCGAGAGAACGAGAGAGTTAGAGAGTGACATTGGGCAAAAGTAGTATTTATGTTGGTATCTAAATATCTACAGTCATCTGTCAAACATCACGTTTCTTGCTTACACTTTTCTACTTCTACTTATGCCATTGCCATTGCCGTTGCCGTTGCCGTTGCCTTTGACTTTGACTTCGATTCGACTCCTTAACTTCTTCTTCTTCTTTGTACGTAACCATCTCTGTGTGTGTGCTGCTTTTGTTTTTCGTGTTTGTATTTGGCATGTTAAGAGTTGAGTGGCACTGTGGCACATTTGCCGTTACGTGCGCTGCTGCCAAATGTAAACAACAACCTCAAAACAATAAAAACAACAACAAGTCAGTCAGTCAGTCAGTCAGTCGGTTTACACTGACCAAGCCTGGCCACACCAATGAGAGTATAACAAACAAAGTACACGTCGACACCGAATAACCGCACAAATGAGTAGTAAAGCCAAAACTTTATAGATCTCATCATAATCAGGGCTTTATACATCCCATTATAATCAGTTCATAGTGCTCGACGCAAACGTTGCGTATACTTTATTTAACGTTTTGCAATTCGACAGTTGAATGGGGAGATGGAATTAAACTTGTTAATTAAATGAATTATTCATTTATTATCTTATATTATATCTTAATATATCAAGGAGGTTTGATAGCGTACTCAAGCTGTGGAAATGGCTAGGCCCTAGGTATTGGTTTGTGTCCGTGCTAAAAGTGTATATATTTGAATGTAACTAATGTATTTAAGCACAAGCTTAAGCAAGTTAAAAGGTGCAGTAAGCTCGACTAAGAGGTATCCTGAACCCTGATCCCTTGACCCCAAATCCAAAGTCAGAAGTCTTTAGCTCTGAGATCGACATTATCTCATTTACTTTTGATGCTGATTAGCACTATATGTGTATACCTTATGGGGTCGAAAATACTTTTATCTGTATATCAGCACCTTAGGATACACAATTGTTTATCCCAAGTTCATTATAATAATTATATTTAACCTATACGTATTGCGATAGAAACGATAGAACAAAAGAAATTAAACGTAATCGTGCAAGCTTGTAAGCTTAACGAAATCGTGCATAACTTGTTGCTATAAAGCCAGCCACTAAATGAAGCTGCAACTCGATTGTGGGTCGATGGGTCGAAGTAAAGTCGGTTTTAATGCTATTTTATGTAGAGTGAAAGAAAACTAGCTGTGGATTAGTGATGTTTAGCCCATCGAAGCCTTGAATTGAATCGTTTGCCTTATCTGCCATGTCAAGCACTTAAAGCCAAGACCGTTTCGTTTCGTTTTGCACCCTATCCGCACCCATAACGTTTCCCCCCTGCACCACCAATCCACCAATCCATTGCGTTGCGTTGATGATGCTGACAGTGCGGTGCGGTTAAGAGTCGTTTTCTAAATGCCTTTAACTGCCAGTTTGGGTATTTTGATGTGGTGTTGTGTATTGCGTGGCGTGTGTCAAGTGTTCAACTCTAATACAATCGATTGATAATCCCAGGCGCAATATGTTCAATTTTCAACACATACACACTCAGACACACACACAAACACACTGACACACATGATGCTAACATTTGTTGTGCTTTTATTAACGTCGTCAGCGTCTTTGGCTTTGCCTTTTTGGTATTCTACTTTCCCTTATATATATATATATATATATATATATATATAAATATATATGTGTGTGTGTGTGTTTGTGGGTGTCTATAGCTCTTTTAACACGTACTCTGTGCTGTATGTGTATTTAATTTACCATCTTCAATCGACGGCAACAAGAAGCAGCAATCATTGCCTACTTTGAGGCGCAAAAATGTTTCGTTCTTTCCGTTTCCGGAAAGGGGAATTTTAATACTAGTTTTGTTTGTTTGTTTGCGTAAAATTCCAACAGCTGTTCTTAGCGCTACTTTCTTTTGGTTAAATTCGGAGTAACATCTGTCACAGCAGCACCTGCCTGCCACACACATCCCAGCCCCGCCAACAACACCCGCCAACAACACCCGCGTGTGCCTTGTTGGCATGTTGACAATGATAATGAAGCGCGCGTCTGGGCGCAGCTGTTGAGTTGCTAAGCAACAGGTAGGCCCACATTTTGGCTTGGCCTGCAAAGCGTCGCCACACTCTCACACACATACGTATACGCATTCGCATACGTATGTGTATATACACGAAGAGATAATAGTACTACGGACGGCAGCATGCAGCTGTTTTTTTGCTTTGTTTTTGCTGCTCGTTGTTTTGGGACTTTCTTGTTTCGTTCTCTCTGTGTGTGTGTCTCTCTCTCCCTCTGTCGTGTCTTGTTTTTACGATTCGTTGTATTCGTTGCTGCTGCGACAAGAATAAGGGAAATTTTATAACATATCCCGGTCTCTCTCGCCGTCCGCCTCTCGCACTCTGTTCAGCAAGTTGTGCTTGCAAATTTCCCTAATTCAACAAATTTCCCCAATACCAAAATGCTCGCTAACCCAATTCTCGCATGCGATAAACACAATCGTTGCGAACCGTTGAACTGCTGGAAATCATCGGTTGAAACAGAAACATCAACGACGCCGACGATATCAACTGCTAGCCACAATGGCTAAAATGGGTGAAAACCCTCGCCAAACGCTCTGCAGTCGTCGACAGCGTCGCTGGGCTCTGCTGCGTTAGTGCTGTTGGCCGTGTTTCTGTTGTTCTGGTGTACTGGTGTACTGCTGTTCTGGTGTTCGTTCATTCGTTCGTCTCTGGCGCAAAAGTGATTTCAGTTTCAGTTTCTGTTTCAGTTTTCGTTCAGCATTGCCGACGGCACGACGTGTTTGTTCTTGTCTGTGTGTGTGGGGCGCGGGCGCCGAAGCAGCAACAGCAGCTGTAGCGCAATTTCAATTTGTCTTTTGCCTTTTGCCATTTGCCATTTGCCATTGCCTGCGAATCGTTTATCGGCGACAGAACCAATCAAAACAAAATCAAAATCAAAATAAAGCATCAAACAGTTTGTTCGTTTAGGTTAGTCCGTGTCCAAACATACGTTCTAACACACGAATTCCATTTATTTTTTTTTTGTTGTGTATTCTTATGGTGTAACATTCATACAAAACTATACTCTGTGTATATGCAACTAATTAAAAGATTTTTTTCCAAAAATCCAAAGTGTTATCATAATTGTGATTATGTGAAAATTAACTGAAAGAAAATTGAATTAAAATATATTTAGTAATAAGAAATATTTGGCAAGTAATTTAATATTATAAGGTAAATAAATGAATTCTTAGAAATCTTTCTTTCTTTTTTGAATGAAATTTTAACCAATTGTCCACACTATCGAATATATGTTTATGTGTTTGTGTATGTGTATGTATTTGTGCTTGTCATGTGTAAACAATGTTGAAGTATTGCGATTGTAATCAGTTTTAGACAGGTGCCATATTTGAACATTCGCTAAACATCAAGATAAGAGCTATATTGTCAAAAAATATGAATCCTTCAAATTTATTATTCATAACATCATGTTATTCGATTGCTTTTTATTAAGAATTTATTTCACGCTTGACAATTTTTTATTATCCATTTTGTCATAAATTAATGAAATATATATATAATAATGTATATATATTCTTGATCAGCTGAGTTGAGTTCAGTTTTTAAGCCCTCGAACTGTAACTTGGGGCAGGGTTGTTAGTTCGGTTGCCAGCTTGGATCACTTTATCCTAATCATAGTATCATCATACAGAGAAAAAATTTTTAAAGAAAAATCAAGTATCATGTAACTATTTGGCATGCTTTATATGATACATATTTTATCTTCTTAAGCAATTCTGCTTATTCCATTACATATTCAAATAAGGCAACTGACTTTTTTATGTTGTTTGGCTTACCCTTAAACTAGGCAACAACTTGATATTTGGTTTCAAATGTCCTCAAGAGCAAAAACCAAGTCCACGTCCAAGCTAAAGCCAAAGCCAAAGTCATTTGAGCTTAAAGTGTTAATTGCCCAGATGTGGCTTAGTTGCCTGAGTTCGTGTTCACCTGTCCAGAAAAATGGTTATGTCTTGTTTTTGTCTCGAATGTCCAAACAAGCCAAGTACATGTGTGGTGCACTCTCTCTCTCTCTCTCTGTGTGTGTGTGTGTGTGTGTGTGTGTGTGTGTGTTGGCATGAGTGAGACATTTACATTGCATAGGTCAAGTCAAATTAAAGTGAGAGCATTGCAGTTATACTTAGTCGACTAAACAATACTCTATTACCAACGAAAAGAAACTTTTAAGGAAAAGTTTATCACTGATTTATCTGATAAATGTTTAAAACTAATCTTGCTTCATTTTCTTACCATCTTATCGACTTCAACTTATTATACTCTAACACTCTACCCAACCTAAACAGAGTATCGAAAAATACGACAAACTTTAGAGACAAACGGCAGAGACAACAGCACCCAAAACGAAAGCAAATAGCTGCGCATACCAAATTACATGTTAGCCCTCGACAGCAATTTGATATACAAAATTAAACGGCAAACGCAGCTGTAATTGTTGTCGCAAATTGTTGTTGTTGGGTTAGTGTGTGCGTATTTTAATTTTTAATTTTCTTAAACAAAAACCAAAGACACAAATAGTTAATTGCTGCATTAGAAAAACAAAGAAAATTTGTCGACAAAAAACGGGAATAAATTAAAAGGACACTTAACAGCTACCTTGGCAAGTAATTCTAATTAAGAAAGAAAGAGAAAAAATATTGTGCATACGCCGCATTGGCTGCACCTTCTTGCCACATGTGTGCGTTTGTGCGTATGTGTGTGTGTCTTGGCTTCTTTGTGCTGAAACGTTTTAAGCACATTTCATTTACATGCACATTTCACATCTGCGAACCGAGCTTTTGCATTGCATGAGAAATATATTACGCATACGCCGCATAGGGTACGCTACTAAAATTGAAATGTGTGTGTGTGTGCAAATACATGCATACCTCATTCTCATCCTCAGAGCCGCCACGAGCACCATGTGTAAACTAGCTTAACTATTCACACACGTAGCTGCTGCTGCTGCCGCTGGCATAATACATTTCATGAATTTCTTAAAGATTTATTCGAGAGTTTTCCACTTGTGCTAACTAGATCTTGTCTATAATTGACTACATGTCTCTATATCTCTGGTTATATAACAAGCCCAAGATGTCTTTCCACTTCGCTTCTTCCTCCTCCTCCTGATCAGAATCTGTGTTTTGTCATTGCCTACAAGTTTTGTCGTCTTCGAATTTGCGTAGGTTTTTGGTACTTTAAAATTTTGCAGCGACCTTTTGTATAATGAAAATATGATTGCAAAAGTCGTGTCCTGTTTCTTCTCTTCAGTCGGACAAGGCTCATCAGTCAGTCAGTCAGTCAGTCAGGCAGTGAGTCGCTCGGTCGATGTGTCTGTCGATGTGTCAGCAAAAAGTTTTTGAAGGCTTTTGCCTGCTGCTCTCTTGTCTCTTGTCCGTCATTGCCTGCCTGGAGTGCAGATTGTAAATTGATGACAGCACAAATGGCGGATGGGGAGGGGGGCAATGCTTGTAAATGCTGACATTGTTATTGGTTCGAGGGTTCGAGAATGTGACAGTGGGGAAAGTACAAAATTTCTACTGCTTCCATGGAAAACATATGTGTGTGTATGTATGTATATATTGCAGCAGCATTGCAGCTCATGTAATCAATAAACATTACTTGCTGATTTTTCTAATGTGTTTGAAGCGTTACGCCCACACACCCACACACCCACACACACACACACATCCATACACCCATATGTATTCCATTCATAAGAATTTTTGGCACTGTATTCGCCAATTGTGTGGCATAAACAAAATGAGCAGCCACCAAATTGCAGCGAAAATCAAATTAAATGAGTGTAATTTGTGTAATTTGGGCTCAGGCTAACCGCAAGGTAGCCGCGAATTGCAAATTTTGTGTACGAAATTTATGTGCATAAATATTTGTACTCTACTTTGGTTTTGGCTTTGGCTTTAATTTAGCTGCAGCACAAACCCACACACACACACACACATACGCGTACGCATATACACTCTGTGGCCTTTTAAGCTGTCAGGTAACGAAAACCGCTAAACAGTTGGGACATTTAAGCGGAAACTCTTGTTTTGCATGGTATAAATCAAAAAGCCATTTATACAAAATGCCTTATTCATACTCTTGTATACAATATAAACATTGTTTACACACACACACACACACATATTTATTAATTAGATGTTCACACAGTTCAGCGTCAAAGATAAGAGAAATAAAGAAAAGCAAAGAACAAACCTTGAAACAAAAAACCAAAAAAAAATCACCAAACGTGCAACAAATCAATATCACAATAAAAGCAAATCCAAGTTCTAATAACAAAACAAAAACTACCTTTAACACAATTTCGTGTAAGGCAACGCGCAACATTTGATTGATTTGTGGCAGCAGCAACAACAACAGCAACAACAACAACAGCGAGCAACTGTTGGTGAGTAGACACACAAATAAATAATTAATGAGCCGTGTGTGCGTTTAAACAATTGCACAAACACAGCAACGAAAACAACACACACACACACACACAGACACACACGAACACTAACTTAAAAGCCATCAGCAAAGTTCATGAAAAAAAAAACCACTCAACAACAACAATAACAACAGCATTTAGTACAACACTGCAACTAACCAAAACCAAAATAAAAAAAATAGCGAAAAAACTAAAACTAAATAAATTCTATGCTTATTTTCTTGTTATTGTTGCTGTTGTCGCTGTTGTTACTGTGATTCTTACGGCATTCGACTGAACAACCATTTTTAGCAAAACCGCATTCACATTCCGATTCCGATTCCGACACAACTAAGTATTCATTAAATGATATTACACATACGTATACGTAACGTAAATAGAGCTGAACTGTGTTGTTGTTGTTTGTACTAGTATTTGTACACTCAATTTAATTAACTGAGCAGCTAAATAATTAAAAGTGTATCAAAGTGTATGTTACAATAAAGTAAAGTCGTTGAAACCAACAACCAACATCCAACAACCACCAACCAACAACCAAAATGCAAACCGAATTTCATTTGATTTGATTTGATTTGATTAAATGCATTAGAGCAATGACAAACAACAAACAAAACAAAATGTACCTTAAAGCAAATGTATACAAATGTTGTGTGAGCAATCTAATAAGTACTCAGTGTGTACACACACACACACACACACACTATTTGCAAGTTCTTACACACACAACACACTCAAAGTATCCAAATATAATTAAATACCCCCAGGCAGGCATCATGCTCAAATATAATTTATAAATACGACAAATACATTTTTTGTTTCTGTGTTTTTGTTTTGTGTTTTTTTTTGTTCACAAGTAACACAAACAACAACAACAACCGAACAACCGAAATCACAAGATCAAAATCATAGAAAACAAAAATATAGCAAAAAACGTTTATACAAGTTTTAATACACTTTGAAATTTGTCGGAAAACTGTAAGAAATACTCTCAACTCAACATTCACTCCAAAACTTATAGATTTGAGATCTTGATAAAGTTGCCAGACTACCGTTGCCAAATAAATGTTTGTAATTGTTTGAGCTTACAAATGTCTATTTGTTGTTGATTGATATGATATACCGATACCGATAATAATGATGTTCACGATGAATGATGGTGCTATCAGCTTCAGCTTCAGGCGCCATCAGCTTCTCACGCCGATTGGCCAATAAATGAAACGAATGTGATAGCTAATGGCCAAACCATAGACAGAGTCACACACACACACACACACAGAGAGAGAGAGAGAGAGAGAGAGAGCAAAACAAAGAAAGGACAAGAGCAAAGAGAGTTAGCAAAGCAAACAACAACAATACAATACATTTAAGAGCCAGCCAGCTAGGCAGTCAGCCGGGCAGGCAACAAATTTAATTTCGTAAGTGATTTTTGGCAAAGTCAGGTGAAGCCGTCCGTCTATAAATATATATTGGCGATGTCGGCATAAATTTCTTGGCCTGGGCGACAGGGCATGGCTGTGGCGGTGGGCATCAAGCTACCCGCTACGCAAAGATACCAAAAAAAAATACAAAAAAAAAATACCAACAAAAAATATCAAAGTGAATTTTTTGATTTTTTTTTTTTCAAAATAATCAAAGCATAAATACAGAGAAAAGGCAAAAAGTAACCAACAAAATTGTTGTACTTGTGGGCGTGACACTTCAGCACACACACACACACACACACACACAGAGACAACACAGAGTACATCAAATGGGCTGACTCGATGCATCAACCATAGCAAAATGCAAACACAAACAATATATATATAAAATGTTAAAGGAAAGGCGAGCCACGCCCACTTTTTGCAACATATCACAATATCACTTGAATAATATTATATTACTATTATTATGTGAATCTCAAACTGTTTCGATAAGGTTTTGCAATACCCCAAAAATATGTTTATCTACAATCTGATTGTCTCGTTTGAAGCAAGTGTTGCAAGTGAATGAGTGTGGCAAGCGGCAACTAACAGTTTGACAGGAATAAGGACAGGAAACAACGCTGTTGACCAAACGCAGCTGCCAATCGAGCGCCTCAGCCCCAGCCGACAGCTGACTTTGAAATATGAGAGGCATTCTGTGCGGCTTTTAGGCACGACATTCGACACTCAACACTCGCCACGAAAAAAAGTGACCCAACAGAAACAGAAACAAGTAAGAAGGCTCTAGTCGAATAAGCTAGAAGATACCCTTAACCATTGACCATACAAACGGACAAACGGTCGGGCTAACAGACATACAAATATGGCTGTGTACTTCTGTACCAATGCTTGATGGTTTCATATCTCCGGTGTTTCTTAACCGATTTTTTTAAAAATTTCACAGAAGTTCTTTATTTTGTTTATAGTTTCAATCCTCATTTTCAATTTTTTGAAATTCAATTCAATTTTCGTTATCGATTCCATGTGCATATCGTAAACCGGAAAAGTTATCGAAAGTTTGAAACAAACTTGCTATACCTAGGGATTAGGAGAGCTAATATCCAAAATCTGGACTCTTGCTTTTGTAGTTCCTGAGATCGACGCGTTCATACTTACCGACGGACGGACAGACAGACGGACATAGCTAAATCGACTTGGCTGTTGATGCTTATCAAGAATATATATACTTTAGGGTCGGCAAAGCTTCCATCTGCCTGTTACATATTTGTGCACAAAACCATTATACCCTTTTTTTTTTTTTACCGATTTCATGGGTTAAGAGTATAAAAAGAGACAGAAAAAAGCAAACAGAAAAGCAACCAAAATATGATAAGGCTGACCAGTCACAGACTTATGTACAAGCCGGGTCTTGAACGAACGCATTAACGCATTTTTTTTTTTTTTATAAATTCTTGTTTTTTTTTTTTTTTTCTTTTTTTGGGGTAGTCACTTTTTCGCAAAACACAAAAAAATATATGTATATAAAGAGACGAAAAAAAAAAATTGACACAAAAATTGATTTTCATGTCGTTCTCTGCTGTGGTGCACCATGCCCTCCCCCCCCTACCACCCTCTCCTTTCCCACTAACACAATTTTTTGTATTGTTGTTCTTGTTGTTGCTGCTGTTGTAGTTTCTCACACAGTATTTCACTTTTCTTTTTCTCGTTTTTTTGCTTTTTCTCATTTTTTTCTTTTTTTTTTTTTTTGGTTGTTTTGTGCGTGAGCCTTTCAATTTTTGGGCCGGTGCTGCTGCTGCTGCTGTCGTTGTTGTTGTCGCTTTGTTAAGCGTCCTTTTGCCCCACAGCATCACTCTTTCTCTCTCTATCTCTCTCGCTGTCTTTCTTTCTGTGTGTGTGTCAGCTGTGTGTCGTGGACAGGTTTTTTGCTGTCGCTTGCAACAGCAAATATTACGGCTTAGAGGCTTTCATGCCAACCTCATCATCATTCTACTTCCCGCACCCGCACCCGCACCCGCCAGTGCCAAGCTGCCTCGCTGCTTCTCGCCTCATCTGTGGCATTGTTGTTGTTGCTGCTGTTGCTGTTGCTGTTGTTTGCCTAAAGTCCTTTTTGCTTTGAAGCTCAGTGCCTGGTAAGCGGCTCGTTGTCGACGCGCCGTTGCCATTGCCGTTGCCTTTATTGTTGTCAGTTGATTGTAATCATGTGCTCGTGTACTCGTACTTGCTATACCGCCTCCTGCCACGCCCCCTACTCGCCGCTCGTGTTCATATTCACAGCCCATCCATCGCTGCCATTGAATGTTAATTAGCTATTTTAGTTGGGCCTCAAAAGTCAAGTAAATTTCATTAAAGTTCTTTGTCGCTGTTTATTGAGTGTCGCATGTTTTGTTGTTGGGGATTAAACGGAGAAGGGGGTGGGGAGTGGGGAGGAGGTGATGAAATTTATATTCGCCCCAATAAGTAGGCAACCCTTTTATCACTAAACACACACACACGCACATTCCTTCTCACACACACACACACATGGCTTCTTATTATGGTTTTCAGTTTGTCAGTCTTTTAGTCTGTCTTTTTGTCAGTTGTTAGTTGTTGTTCTTGTTGTTGTCGTTATTGTCGTTGTTATCGCTTTTGACATTCAACAGGCTGTAGCTGGAGTTTGAAAGCGAGGCAGGGTTGACGAGAGAGCGGGAGAGAGAAGGAGAGTGAGAGAGAGAGTGTGTGTGTTATTGATGTTGGTTAGAAACTTTACAGCATTTGCCGATTCTCCAAATATCTTGAACACAGAATATTCAATACCTACATATATACTGTATTTAAAGGGTATTTTCATTGTCGACTCAATTAAAGTGCTTCGATTCTCTTGTTATGTACATATGCTGTTAACAGGTAGGCGTCAACATACAATGTTTGTCCTTTGACATTTACTTTTGCCTCTTATACACATTCTCTCTCCCTCCCTCACTCAACCTCTCAGTCTCTCTCACTCTCTCTCACTCGCTCTCTCTCTCTCTCTCTCTCTCTTGCTTGCCTTTTTTGACCTAATGAAAGCGTCATTTTGAGTACGTCACACACACACACACACACACACACACACAATGGACGCGTGTTTAGTACACACATACATACATATACAAATTGAAAATCGATAAATAAAAAGCCGCGTTGTTGTTGTTGGTAATCAATGCGTGTAAATATATATATATATATATATATATATACATTATATATATATATATATATATATTTAATGTATTTATACCATTTAAACAACATCGAATCGATGAAAAACAGAGAGAAAACTACTTTTTCGAAGTGTTACTAATTTCAGCCACTGTTGTTGATGCTGACAACAACAACAACAACAACAAGAGCTCAAGACGCTTATCGATAATCGTCGTGATAAATTATTAATGAGGCCGGGCTGGCTACTCTGGCTGGCATTCGATATATATCTGAAAACAACATGCGAGCAGGCTTAATCTTAAGCTTAAGCAATGTTTAAACAGCTTATTCGTATTATGTGCTTACTAATTCCCTTACCAAAATACTTGTGCATTATTTAAGCGCTCACCCACACACACACACACACACAAACACGCACACATACACGGGTATGTTTTTGGTAACAAATTTCAACTGCAAGTCATTCACACAGCGCTTGACGGCTCTTTTATTCATCTCTGTAGGTGTGTGCGTGTGTGTGTGTGGCACTTGATTCTTTTAAAAAGACTTTTACTTAGACTACATGTAAGTATATACGTATGCACATACGTGTTTGTGT
The DNA here is from genome assembly GCA_035044645.1 of Scaptomyza parva. NCBI lineage: Eukaryota > Metazoa > Arthropoda > Insecta > Diptera > Drosophilidae > Scaptomyza > Scaptomyza parva. The sequence continues at coordinate 721,335 of JAWNNT010000078.1, forward strand.
ATGTGTATTTGACGCTGACCTTCATTACTTTCGTTTGTTCATTGAGTTAGCAGTTTTCTTTTATTTTATGAAAGCATTTGCCAAATGTAATTTTCAATTTGAAGCGCGCGGCGCCAGCTGTGCAAATGGGCATGACAAGGCTCTTGGCCTCTGCCCCCCACTCCCACTACCACCCCCCGCCACCCACCACCCATCTCATCCGCATCCTTATAGACCCCATAGAAGCATTAACAGCGCCAGCGCCAGCCTCATCCAGCCAGCTCCTCGGCATTTGGCAATGTTTTATGCCTGCCATAAAAAATAAGAAACAAACAAAAAAAAAACCAACCCAAAAGCGCCTTCAACAATAAAATATAATAAAAGTAAAATTGTTTTTCGTTTTTGTTTTTGCCCTTTTACTAATGCGACAATATTTTCAGCTTCAACCCCGCCACCCCCCAAAAAAAAGTCTGCACAATGCACACACACACACACCCCAACACACACACATACACATACACATCGAAGATGACGCGAGCATAAAACTGCTTATGCTTTCATTATATTTATTTTTATTTTTGTTTTTTTTTTCTCCTTTGCTGCAATAAAACTTAAATTTGTTGCTGGCCACTTTTTCTTGTCAGGGCGGGTTGTCGAGTGGGTGATGGGGGGTGGGTGGGGGTGGGATTAGGCTGCAAATTGTTAATAAACCATACAAAAAATATATAAACTGATTGCCGGTCGCACATAAAAAACTCTACACCGTCGGTCTGCCTGTATGTGTGTGTGTGTGTAGAAAACGAAATATGAACGTAGAATGAAACTGTGAACAAGCACACACACACACACACACACACTCGTGATAGTGTCCAAAGTGTCGCACTCGAGAGCGAGACTTATAAATAATAAACTTATGAAGGCATAGTAAACTTATGCGGCGTGCAAGGGGAATTTGGGTGGGGTTGGGGGATGGGGGCCAGGGGTCGGCAGTTGATATAAATATAATAAAATAGCAAAGCGGGAGCAGCAGCAGCAGCAGAGCCAGCAACTTTCACAACAAGTAGGCGAATGCACAAAAACATTCGCAAATAAAAAAACACAAAGCCGGCTCACACACACACACACACACACACTCTTACATACACACACGCATAGAGCGCGCGAGACAACAATGAAATCGGCCGGAAACTGAGAAAGATGGGCGCGTGTGTGTGTTTTTTTTCGAGAGGGAAGAGGAGTGCAAATGGCGACAAGCCTGCTTTCAGCTTTTCTCCCTTCCATTAACACACACCCCGCACCCCATACACAGACTTTCCTATGACATTTAAAAGCATATTGTAATGAATATTAACGCTCACGCACACACACACACATATGATATGGTATGGTATGGTGTGGCATGGGTGAGGTTATTCTACAATCGAATGGCCCAAACAAAGGCCGTTAATATATTGCGTTCAAACAATGTGCGAAGATAAGAAAACGAAACGAAAGGAAACGAAACGAAACAAAACATGCTTGCGAGATGCCATCAGAGAGATAAATGTAACCTATATCATGTTCTCGTCTAAGCACACATGATATAATACCAAATAACCTCGAAAGAGCGTATGAAAAATAATAATCTCTTATTTAAAAACTTTATACATTGATGATAGAATGAAGTTCTTTTGATTAAATTGCAATAAATAGTTTAAAACGTTTCTCGTTATAGCCAATTCTCGGAAAAGTAATTAGTACAACGGTCGATTCCAGTCACTTAACTGTGTGTTTGATTTATAGGTTCGATTGCATCTATTTGCCATTATTTGCATTAAGTTTTAATGCTAATGCCTTTTTACACCGAATTATCAAGCCACCACCAACAACAACTACACAAGCCCAGAAGCTAACTTTCGTTCCAAAATAACAGCAACAACAACTACAACACAAGAGCAGTGGTATTGGTATTGGTATTGATTGCCATTGTTAATGGCCAGAGAGCCATGAATGTGTAATGGAAAATGATATGCAATGCCAAAGGCAACATTGTGGGTGGCCTTGCCGGTCTGTGTGTGTGTGTGTGTGTGTGGCCTTAATCATAGCCTTTGTCTAAATCGCTATCGATGCTTCGCTGATAATGAACCGAGGCGAAGCAGAAGGTTCGTTGTTGGAAACAAGTAACAAGCAGCAAGAAAAAACCGAACAAGAACAAGAACAAGAAAAAGAAGAAGCATACTTAGCATTAGCACTGGTCCACAGTGTGATTGGGATTTGTGTGAATTTGACACGGTAATCTTTTAAATCATAATTAAAGGTTTGAACTTAATTAAATGCGCTTTTGTTGAGAGAAGCCGATGGTGCGGTGGTGCGATGGTGTCCGAACTTGTTCGTCGTTTGGCTTTGGCTTTGGCTTTTTCTTTTTCCTTGCCTTCTGCCTTTTACTGGTTTCGGTTTTGGTTTGGTCTTAACTGTGGTTGGGGGCGCTTGTTGGCTCGAGGGGCTATCAGTTAGCTGGTGGACCACCAGCATCAGAGCAGCAGCCTCAGCAGCAGCAGCAAAAAGTGCGCCTTCAGTCTGCGACTTCAACATAAATCCAAAATTATCTGCAACAATAAATCTGTTTTAATGCGATTTATCTCTTTCGCTTTCGCTTTCGCTCTCTCTTTCTCTTTGTGAGAGGACACGCAAGATATATATATATATATATATATGAAGAACTCAATACTTTGATTATATGAAAATTGTTATCGCACTCCCTCTGCCTCTGTCTCCCTCCCGCTGGCATCTGCTATTATTTTATGTTCATCAAGGAGTTTAAAAGTTTATTTATTGCTTCTTTACTTTCTTATATATATTTTTTGGTCTTATGATTATATTTTGATTTAGAGTTATGCCCAATTTAAATATATTTGCCATAAATTAAGATGACTATATACAGTAGATTAAGATTAGAACGGAATTAAGTTAACAAAAAACGCTTTTGTGAATATTTAATTTAACCATTTCGTATTCGGCTTTAAGCTGGAAACATATTTTTGAGCCGAACACCGAACATATTTTCCTTTTATTTGATCTTTTATTTCTGTAACTTTGCCAACAACTAAAACCCAATTCAAACTTATTGTGGTTACAGTGTGTATGTATTTGTGTTTGTGTTTGTGTGCTTGCCAGTTATTGGATATTTTTGACATCTTTCTTCTTTCTTCTTTCTCTTCTCTTCTCCTCGCCCTTCGCCCCTTCGCCCCTCTCGCATCTAGGTTGCTTTAATAATGACTGCAAAGTGTTTGCATGCTGACATGGTTGACTCGTCGTCAGCAAGGTTTATGGCTCTGCGAATGTATCTATGAGATACACGCAGCAGAAACAAGCACACACACTCATAGATACTTTTGTTGTTGTTGTTTTTAGTGTTTTGAGTGTTGGAAAACGTTTCAATTGGACGACTGCACGATGCTTTTGTATTCCACATTTATAGTCTGGCAGCTGCAATAGCATTAACTTGACGGCACTTTGACGCCTGTCAACCAACTCAGGGGACTGAAACTTTGGGATGCGTATACGCAATATTTATCCGCAAATGTACAGACAGACAGAGCGACAGATAGAGAGAGAGTGAGAGAGTTTGTGACTATATTTAGAATTGGCCACATTTTCGTATACTCATAACAATGCCCGCATTCGCTCTGTCAGTCTGTCGTCGAGTCTGCCAAGCAACCCGGATGAATTTTACATTTTTAATTTAACTTAACTCGACCCGCCGCTACCGCCGCCCTCTTGTCTCATATATTTGCCTTGACTTGAGTTCGAGCTCGAGCTAAACTGACGCTGAAGCTGAGGCTGAGGCTGGGCTGAGACTGAACTGAGCTGGATGCGTGCGATGCCAACACATAAAAAGTATGAAGGTGTTTTTACCTTGTGGCTTACAGCCTTAAGCTGTCATTCCACTTTCACTTTCGAGTGCGAGTGCGAGTGCGTGTGTACATAACTGTATCTCTTTGTCTAGGTGTGTGTGTGTGTGTGTGTATACTTAATTAACTGTGCGTCAACAAGTGCCTTGTGCTTGCCATACCAAACAAGCCAAGCCAAGCCTGATGGGCGGTATTTCGGCCCAAGGCAAAAGTCAAATGCCAACGGCTAAAAGCAGAACGCAGTCGAGTGCAGCTAACAGCTCTAACAGCCAAGTAATTTCAATTTGAAGTACTCAATGTCAACTTTAACACACACACACACACACACGTAGTATCTGTGTGTGTTTTCGCGAGTCCCAAGTTTTGCTTGCATATTAAAATGCTGTCAAAATTGCACGGCTAAATGTCATTTCATTTGGCAGCACGCTGCCTTCCTTCACTCGCCATATGACACATGTTTTCTAATGGCGTTTGCTAAAATCCATTTCCCACCACCATACACACACACACACACACACGCACACGTGGCACACGAACACACATAGACACGTATGCAGTTTGACAGCTGCATTGCCCTCGAAGATAATGCCTTATTAAAGCGCCCCCAAACACACAGCTACAACTCCCAGCTCCGTCTCTCGTGTTAAGGATACGTTTCATATTACGTATACGCTGCGTGTGCCAAACACACAGCTGAACAGCTAGCAGAGCTCTCACTTTCGTTCCCTCTCTGTTTTGCTTGCTGCTCGCTATCAATATTGAGCTTAAAGCAAGAGTATGTTAAGGTTTCTTCGTTTGCTTCAGTTTGTTTTGTCTTTGTGTATTTAACTTTTCAATATTTAAGTGCTTCGCCTTATTTAGTCGCATTGTTGTTTGGCCAATTACCAGCGCATAGCTTAGAGATTCAAAGTTTCAAGGCAAAAGTTAGGGTATTAAATATGCATTGTACCCCAAGGAGCAGCAAGGCGAGAGAAAGAGGCTTGGTATCGAGCTCAGTTTGTGAGTTTGAGTTGAAATTTGGGTTTAAGCTTGAATTTGCGGGCTAAAAACACAACACAAAAAAAAAAAAAAATTCTTTACCTTAATTAAAAAAGTTTACAATTTCTTGGCTGACTACTGCGACAACTTAACGAGGCGCCATTCCCCTAGCTACCCTACCCCTATCTCTCTCACTCTCCTTCCCTCTCTCTGTTTGTTTTGCTCTCCTTTTCTAACCATCTGTGTCACATATTCGTAATAAGCAAGCAACCAACAGCAAAACAATGAAAATATGACAAGTTTTCTTCCCCTTCTCTCTCTCTCTCTCTCTCTCTCCCGCTCTCTGACCCGCTCTCTCGCGCTCATTATCTCTGACTACATCTCGCTCCAGATTGTGAGAGTGAGAGTGAGAGGTGGTGTGGGGTAGCCCTCGGGAATCAGCTGCCAAGTATTTTGTTTTGTTGTTTTTGTTTTTTGCTGCCGAAGCGGCTGGCACAAACTTTGAAAATAAACTTGCGTCATAAAAATTTCAAAAAGTTTCATTCCACACACACACACACACAGAGAGAGAAATGTAACGCTCCTTTTTTTATTATGAATTTGAATTTTAGGTAGAGAAATTAAAGTAAATGATTTTAATTATTAAGATACGTTCTCTCAAATTGAAAATGGGAATGAAAATGCAAACGAAAAACCCGAAAAAAACGAAACTAAATGAATCAGTTACGGTAACTTGTTACCCATAAAAAACACAAAGCATAGTTAGTTGACAATTAAAAGTTGCATTCGCAAAAGTGAAACAGTTTCCGATCCATTGCATAATATTTGGCTAATTAAATGTGCAGTTTGCATGGAGCCATCGACGTCGATGTCGACAATGTCCGTTATTCGTTGTTTGGTTTGTGTGTAATTTAATTAACATAAATATGTCTACAATAATGTGCTTAGAGTTGCCGTAGAGTAGGGTTGGCTAACTGCATTTTAATTGGCAATTGCCACAGGCAATAACCAACGGACACACACACATGGGCAATGGGCAACTCTTGAAGTGAACTTGTACTTGCATTTACTCTTTACATATATAAATGTATATAAATTGTGTGTGTGTATGTGTGTTTGTGTGTGTGTGTGTGTGTGTGTATTTGTGGCATGCTCAACAAACAGAACAGAACAGAACGAAACGCAACTACAGCAAGCACACAGGGTGCAGGAAGGGTGTGGCGGAGCGGAGGGGAGCGCAACTACTAACTGTAAATGGAATAACACAGTAGTAGCCACGATGACGATGCAAACACACACACACACACACAACTAGTTGTTATTACCTGTTTTCGCTACTTTGCTTTTCGTATTCTCTTTTGTATCTGTGTATCCAGTATATAGAGTATACAAAGTAACTAGTATCTGTATCTGTATCCGTATCTGCATCTGCACTTTGTGGCAATCATCGCTGCATGCAGCGCGAGCAAAAAGCTGCAACACTCTAATTACCATGATGAACTTTGGCTCAATTGAGTTTGACATTCACCTTTGAGCGAGCGAGAATGAAAAAAAATTAACTCGATTTGCTGCCCTTTCGCGCTCGCATTTCAAATGGAATGAAATGGCTTGCGGCAAAAAAGGAAGGAATAAAATTGCTGTTCCGGCTATAATTACGCTTAAATACCGTTTGATAAACCAAATTTAATATAATTCAACGTAAAAAATAAGAAAAAAAACTATAAAATTTATGAAATTTGCCTGAATTTTGACATAAATTGCATATGCTAGCAATCTGGCAAAAGTTGCTTTAAAATTACATAAATTACACTGAAGCGCTGTATTTCTCTCTCTTTCTTTCTGTCACTGTTTGGCTTACCTTTTTTGCTGCGCATTAACTTAATGAGCAGGGAAAAAAAATTAACTTTTAATTATGTTGTAATAAAGATATTTCACCCAACAACACGGCGCAAAGCAAAAGGCAACGGCGACAACGGCGGCGGCGGCGAGTCAAAAGCGAAATGTGAAAATCGCTTTCACTGCCAGACCAGCTTCTTATTGCTCTCTCCCTGCTTCCATTCCTCATCCACTGATTCGTCTGTCTATCTCGGTTTGTTTTACTCGCAGTTTCTGTTTCCGTCGCTGTCGCTGTCGCTATCTCTGTCTCTGTCATTTCGTTTCATTTCGTTTTATGCTCCAACTTTGCTCGTTTGCAAATAAAGTGCAGCATACTTAACGGCGCACACAGAACAAAGAACAAAAGCCAGCCATTCATCCAGCCAGCCAGCCAGCATCAAGGCAGGCCAAAAGCGAGCATTTATTAATTGACTGGGTCAATTATGTACTGTATGTATGTATTGAGCATACAGTCCAAAGCCAAAAAAGTAAAAAAGAGAAATTGCCCTGCCGTCCCACCTATTCAACACGCAGCACACTAAATACGCTACAAAATGCCGACTTGAAAAATAATTATATAAAAATAATAATTACAGCTTGAAAATACAATTAAAAATCTAGTTGCGTATATAACTGAGGGCGGTGGCGGGGGCGGGAGTGGGTGCCTGGAAATAATCCAAGTGCAGCAAAATGAGGCCAACAAAGTAAAACGGGGCAAGCACAATGAGGCAAACAACCGGAAACCGGAGAGCCGAGAATGAAATCATATTGTACATTGTTGTTGCACACAATTTACTTCAACTTTTCACTTTTATTCTTCTTGTTGCTGTAAATCAATTAAGGTTTAACTGGCAAAACTGGTCAATGGGTGTGGTGGCAGGGGGCGTGGTCCATGGCCTTAGCAAAAGGATTTTCGGTCACTTTTTCTAATTGACTTTGGCCGTTCGGCCGTTTGTCCCTGTGTCCATTTGTCCGTTCGGCACAATGCCGTTTAACAAATTGCCAAAAAGGCAAACGGCTGCCGCTGACTGTTTTGCTGCTGGCTGCCAGCTCGTTTTTCAAAATGGCCTAACTATTTTTGTGACTCTATTGAAATTGTCCAACTGGCCAACATAAGCTTACGCCCGCCATCCCCTCGCACCCACTCCCCACTCACAACCACACCCACTATACTACTAGTTGACCTTGCTTATATTTTATGCACCACCACCAAAAAAAAGAAAGAAAAAAAAATAGAAAAACGAAAACCGCAGCATTGCAATTTGTTGGCAAAGCCACAGACAGACGTGCCCCAGAGGCAACAACAACAATACATACACAAATACATACATATGCATGCATTTGTATGTATGTATGTATGTATGTATGTGTTTGTGCATTTATTTACGTTGCGAGTGAGCTCTATAAATATTGTTGCGCCATTGGCCCATTGGTCTCTCAACTCAATCAGACAACGGCCAAAACGGTCAAAGACTGAACCAAATGAAAGCAACAACAACAACAACAGCAACAGCAAAACTCCAAGTAGATGCGGGCTTAAACCATGACCAAAGTCTGGACACAATCAACAGCAACAAAAACAACAACAACAGCAGCAAAAAGCAATGACGTTCAACATTCGGCGGCCCATTGAGGCAATGTCCATTAATGGCAACACTTGAAAAAAATTCAACATTTTTCAAATTGCCAAAAAAAAAAAAAAAAATAAATAAATAAATAAAAATACATTTTTTACTTAATTTATTTTATGTTCTTTATGTTGTTTTCTTTTTCTTGACTTTAACAAGTGAAAGGTGATACTTTTAACGAAGCATTTTACTTTGGGTTTCTTCTTGTTTTGACTTTTAACTCAGCTATTTTGCAGTGTAGTGTGTCAGCTTGTAAATAACTAGGCCCGTCAGCAGCACCAACGACAGAACCAACGACAGCACCAGTCAGTCGTCTGTAATGATTATCGACTCGGAATTCGTTATGAAACGCTTTTCAATTAAGTTCAACAACTTTTCCTTAATTGTCAATATGATATCGATGCTACGAGTATATGTATGTATGTATGCATATACATGAGTTTTAAGGAAAAGGATAAATGTTTTTATTAAATGATTTTTCTTGGAAAATGTATTTAACCTTTCTCACTTCACTTCTGACTCTGACTCGTATAATAATTAATTTTTCGAGATCTGTTTGTCTCTGTTGTAAACTCGTCTTCCACCAAGGAGAGTTAAGCATTACTCAATATCTAAAATATATATAGAAATATAAACCTTCACTTTAATAATGTAAAAATAATTTTCATTCTGCCTTTAAAGTTTCAATCTTTGAGGTTCCCTTTTCAAGTCATGTTTTTGGGGTAATGCAATAATTAGTTGAGTTGAGTCATGTGGACGAATGTCGTTGATTCGACCGCAAACATTTTCCCAAACCGCAAAATACCTCAAAATGTACATGGCAATATTCACACACCATTGCAACTCGTTCCTGGTATATATCGAAACCACAAGCTCGAAATTCCATTTTCAAAAGACTCAGTACTCAGTACTCGGTCTGGCTAATTTACCTGGCCAATAATGTGTGTTTTGCCCGTACAAAATGGTTTTCATGGTTACATAAATTGATTGCAATGCACGGTTCATATTCGTTCATAAAACTGTTTTCAATTGCCCACAGAAATCGCTTAAGATTGAAATAGTCTGCATAGACAGTTCTTTGGATAAGGAAACATTTTCGTTGGAACTTCTGTCAAATTACTCTCTAACTAGTAAATGGCTAACAACGTTTGCTCCACTAAAAAAAGAGTCGTAACTAAGTAAGTAAGTGGTTTGTAAGTAGTTACATCCTTCTATAGTTTCCTTTCTCCACAAACTCTCTTTCTGCGGGTTTTAGGCTTGCATTGCGATATTGATTTAGATTTTTATTCCTATTCCCGATTTGAGCAGACCATTAGGTGCATAAAAATTGCAGTTGCTCTGCGGCTTTTGCGGCTATGGGGCATGCTGAATTATTGATTGGGATTTAATAAATTTAATTGCATGCCCCATCGCTTGGCCAACGCTTTGTGGCCGGCGGTGGCTGGCGGTGGCAGGCGGCGGCAGGCGGCGGCAGGCGGCGGTAATGGGCCGTAAAACAATGTGAAAATGATTGGACCAAGGGAATGGAGAGGGGGCCTCTCCATGTATTGTGTTTCGTGTTGGTTTCTTTTTCTCTTTTTCGCATTTGTTATGTTTCTTGTTGTTGTTTTTGTGTTTTTTTTTCGGTTTGGTTTGGTTTGGATTGGATATGTCAACAATTTTGTTTTGTCCATCCGCTTATTAAACACATTTACTCTCACTACCTGCTGCTGCCTGGGGATTGGGATGACTGGGTTGACTGGCGGCTGGGTTGACCGCGATGACCAAACAAATAAATCAACAATTCGCCACAGAGACAAGGTGCGACAGAGATGAACACCGAGCGACAGAGAGAGAGAGAGAGAGAGAGAGAGAGAGAGAGAGAGAGAGAGAGAGAGAGAGAGTGAAACTGAGAATAATAATTTTAATTTCCGCAAATGGATTCATTTGGATTAAGTTGTGCAACGCGACGCAATAAATATTGCGAGCCGCACAAACATTGAATAATAATAATATTAATAATTGGCAAACGAATAACAACAATAGCTGAAATAATTATGCGGAAATTGTCGTGATTAACGAAGCACTGATGCTTCTCCACATACCCTGTAATCAAATTTCTCTCCCAACAACTCCCATACGTTTTTTTTTTGTCTTCACTTCTTCGTTTGGTGAATGTTCGAATGATGAATGGACTGTGCAATTGATAGTGTATATATACGTATGGATTTCCGCTTCCACTGCTTATTAATAATAAATATATTTTAATTATTGTGGCCACACATCACCCCCTTCTCCTTCTGCCAACTCTCTACTGTGCGGCCTTTAAAGCATTTATAAATATATTAATTTTGGTTTGGTTTCGATTGGTTTGGTTTGGTTTGGTTTGGCCCAATCATAATTTGCTTAACAATTGACACACCGCAAAGGAAAAAAATGTGCAAATTGCCACTGTGCCATCTAATAAGGCGCTTAATGCAATTGGGGGGGGGAGAGATAGAGAGAGAGAGAGAGAGAGAGAGGGGTGTATGTGTGGGGGGTGGCCCATAAAACAATGCCAAAGTGGCAAGATAAAAGCGCCAGATACACAGAGAAAAAACAACAACAAAAAACAACAACAACAATGTGATGTGAAATGAAAAAAAGAAAGAGGCAAACAATGAAATGGCCGCCGGCTGTGCGACGACGAAGGCCCAAGAAGAATGAAAACGCAAAATGAGCTGCGCCAAATGAAGACACACACACACACACATACACACAACACTAAGGGTAGAGCAGTGGGGAAAGGAGAAGGGATGGGGGGTGACGGATGCTTCCGCCTAACATAAAATGTATAAATATTGTATATTTTTTTTGGTTTTTTTCTGTTTTGCTTCACTCTTGTTTTGTGTATTTTTTCCTCTCTATCTGTGTGTGTGTGTGGCATTTTGCGCATACTTTGGCGCTTTGTTAGAGTTTATCAAAAGCTTTTGATCTCGACTGTCTGGACGCATGTTCCGTTGTCCGCTGGCCGATGTCTTGCTAAAAGAGATTAGAGTGAGAGATGCTCCAAGTCCTTGACATATATGAGCAAAAGATACGCACAAAATGCGTGGGAGTTCGAGCACTCCTTCTCTCTCTTTCTATCTATCTTTATAGTATATAAGCATATACATTCTATATAGAAATTGAGTAGGCGAGTCGAAGTTCAAGTTCTTGAGACTTTTGTTGTAGTTGTTTTTTGCGTATTTGTGATTTTTTGCAAAAATTTGTTTATTGTTGCTGTTATTTTTCATGTCTCTTCCCTCACTCTCTCTTTCTCTTCTTTCGCGCCCTCTTTCTCTCTATATCTGTCTTTCTCTGTCGTATTATGTCTGGTGTTTATCTTTATCTTCTGCCTTTGCTTTTGCCTTTTGTCCCTCAATTTGTTTGGCAAAATATTTGCCGTCCTGGCCTTTTAATGGTATATATCGTGCCTCAAATTGAGTTGCAGCAGCAACAGCACAAAGGTCACACAAGTCAAATTTCTGCCCCTCATTCCCCACACACCCACACCCACACACACACACACACACAATATCACTATAATATGGCATGAATATGCACAATTTTAATTTACCCAATGAGAAAATGTATGAACAAGCATATATGTATATGTATATGTGTGTGTGTGTGTTTGTGTGTGGGAGTATAGGTCAAGAATAGGTCACACACACATTCATACACTCATATACTCATATAAAGCATCTTGATTAAGGATTCCATTTTCTATTTTCAATTACTTCCCAAACCAGACAGAATAGTTAATAGCTCTCCCTCACTCCCTTTCTCTCTATCTCTATCATTTTTTCGTTATCTTCGCATTATTTGATAGTGAAAAGAGCTTTTCGGTAATATACTCAAAAATACATATGTACTTGTCAAATGTCGCCAGTTATCTGTATGTTTCTTAGGTCAGCTACACACATCACATGATGATAAGGATCCGATTCCGATTCCGATTCGAGTGCACGGAAACACGAAAACACGGAAATCGACTCAATTCAAAGGCCAAACTGTGAATAAGCTTAAAGTCAACAAAAACAGTTTGGTCTGTCTCTCAATGAGGTGTACCTGGGGCTAAAGATAATGTTTGTGGGATATAAGGCTAATAATAATGTTGCTTCTGCTGCTAACGACGACGACGGCGACGAGGATGATGATAAGGGAAAATCTGCAAGTGAATCCCTAAATTGACTCAGTAGTGCAATTATTGCTAATAGGGCCTAATAAGCACGTCTTAAGTGCTTCTTTTGCACAGGAACAGGAACAGGGACAGGGACACCCACAGACACAGACACAGTCACAGAAAGAGGGACACACGCAGGAGGCCGGCCAAATAATAATAATGTGATAAACTCGATTAAATTTTCGGTGGTCGGGGCGAGGTTTCGGGTTTCGGGTTTGGGGTTTACTGTGCTGTGCTGTGTGGAAACCGAGAGCAATAAAAACGCGCTATCATCGCAATTGCAGGGCATGAATTGCAGTTTAAGAAATCATTTTCAGACACACAGCCACACACATACACTTACGCACACACACATACATTTGACCATTAAGGTCGGCGACTGCGGCAATGGCGGCCGTCAACTTTGATGATGATTTTGCTAGAGGGTCGCACTGGCAAATGCGGGCAGAAGAGAAACAGAGATGGGGCGAGCGAAAGAGAGAGAGAGAGAGAGAGAGAGAGAGAGAGAGAGAGGGGGTGACACTTGCGAGGGTGTACACTTAAAACAAAAAACTATTAGAAAATCATACTAGACTAACAACAAGATATAAACATTTCACAGATTTCCATTACCTTATCCATAGAAATCAATGTTTCGAAATATTCACTTTCATTTAAATGTTATCCGAAACCGAATTTGAAACAAACTTGTTCTACCTATGGCATATTGGGACTTATATCCCAAATCTGAAGTCTTTAGCTCTTATAGTCTCCGATTTCGATGCGTTCATAAATATATGGATGAAAGGCGAAATGGAGAGGCGAACGGGAAAACGGACTTGACTTGACTTAATCCTAATGCTTATCAGAATGCTTCTCTTTATCTGTTTTGCACCAAACCTGAAAAACCTTTTAACTTATTTCTTTAGCCAATAAATACTTCAAATATATAGATTCATATATATATAAAAATAGGATTCTTAGGTTAAGAAATAACTAAATCAGAAACCTTTCAAACTTTCACAATGCTTTTTTCTAAGTGTAAGTTTTAGTGTGTGGTGTGCGAGTGTATGTGTGTGTGTTTGAATATGTATGTATGTGTGTGTGTGGTACACTAAACAGCCGATAGCGTTGCCCGCACAAAGCGCAGCCGTAACAACAACAAAAACAACAATAATAAGAATAACAGCTACACAGACTTGAATATAAGCAGAAGCAGCAAAACCAGAAGCAGCTACAGTAGAGGCAAGAACTGACTGAGCTGAAGTGCCTTTAAGGGACATTCAAATATGCATGAGGCAAGAAGTGGAAACACACACACATACAACACAACACAACATAGCACGAGAGAGGCGAAGGGCAGAGGGCAGTGGGCAGGGTGGCAGGGCGGGAGAGCAATCAGCAGTGAAATGAAGTAAGGTACGTATAAAATAAAAGAAAAGCCATCACACACATACCTACCATGCATATGTATGCATGTATCTGTGTATCTGTGTGTCTCTGTGAGTGTGTGTAGATATGGGGGCTATAGGTCGTGTCGGACAGCTGCCGGATTTGGAGTTGGGTTTGGGCTTGCTTCTTTTTCTTCATTTTTTCTGATCTGTTTTATGTAGTTGTATGTGTGTAGTTAGTATGTGTGTGTGTGTGTATTCATGTGTGTGGAGGCTGTAGTCGGAAATCTTAAGCGCAAAATGAAACTTAAGGCCGTATAAAAATGAGATCTGTTCTCCTTTTCGTTTGCGTTGTTGTTGTTAATATTCACATAGTTATACACTCACACACACACACACACGCATACAGATGGCACATGGCACATAGCACATAATCAGACCCAAGTTTCAGAGACTGACAGAGTCTGTGGCCAGCATCCGGTTGAACCTTTGTTTGGCTTCAGGGCATCGGGTTTGAATTGGGGCTTTGGATTGTTGTGTAGTGGACTGAGAGTTTGTGTGTGGGTGTGTTGGTGAGTGTGTGTTGGTTAGCCGCAGGGCGTACGAACGCAAAAGGCACAAAAATGTTGCAATAAAAGAAAATTTAAATTGTAATAAAGCACCCAAGGGGCAAAGCAACTACAATGATAACAACAACAAGTAAGTAAGTAACTACAATATAGCAGCAGGCGCGAAAATAAGAAAACGTTTCTTGTCTCATTCTCCCTCTCTCTCTCTTTCGTTTTGCAAAGGGCTAAGCAATTGCCATTTGTAGCACTATCTCTCTATCTCTCTTGCTCCCAGTCCGTCTCTCTTTCATTCCCACATGAAGGCACACAGACACACACACAGAATCTGCTACATTGGCCACATTTAACAGTAAAGCACTCGCAAAGGACGAAGCCGAAGCTGTGGCTGTGGCTGTGGCTGCTGCCAAGTCAGACGACAAGGAGACAAGGGAGAGATGAACTCGATGTTAAAAGGGTTTGAGGGCCAGTGTGATGGGAGTGAGAGGGGGGCACTGCGTCAAGGACTACACTGACTACACTCGGAACAACTGCAGGGCAGACAAGCTTGCACAAAAATTAAATAAGTATTTGTTGTCAGTCCTCGAGAGTCGCGACCCTACAGTCCTTTGAATGGTTATTTACGTCAATTCCCAACCCCAAACTCAACCAGTCGAGTCGAACCATAAATGGAGCTAAACGGGCTTCTTACTTAAACTTTTTCTAAGGTTCGCTTCGGGATTTGCAACAGACAGAGATCGAGAGAGAAAGAAAGAGAGAGTGAGACAGCTGCAACTACAAACGACATAAAACAGGTTTCAAATGTGAAGAAACTAAGACTGTAATCAACTGGTTTAGTTGCTATAAGCAATGGAAAAGTATCACGAAATACTTTCTATAAGTATATCTTTATCTTTTAACAATCGCTTTTCACTTCAATCGTACAAAAAGAAAAACTAAAATGTTTTTCTTGTGGTTTTCCTTTTTTTATTCTAACCCTTTATTTGGTCAGTGAAGGTTGATTTTGTTGGTGTGTGGCAACATCAGCAGCATCAGCTGCACTAATACTCACTTAATGTTGTATTTTTTTTTGAATAGGTTTCGGGTACGAGCGAAGCTGAGCGACATAAGCTTATTAAATTCCATAAGGATTTCACATATTATGTCAGCTACTTATGGCAAGGATCAAATGAACATGCCCGACTTTACAAACTTTCCCCACCACCACCACCCCAAAAAGCAAACCCCTCTCGCATACAGAGACTCACTCAGTCAGATACTTGTACACACACACTCACATACTTATTTGGATACACAGAAGACGAGACTAGGCAAGGCAAGGCGAGGCGCGGCAGGAGGTCAGACGCAAAGATGGAGACGCAAAGCCTTTAATGTTGACCAAGTCGTTGACACATATGCGGCGGCAGTTACTCCAACTGTGCCAACAACCAGCACATAGTACCAGACGGTACTCACCTCCCCTCCAGACGGAAACCCGCCGCTCTCCGCTCCCCGCTCCCTGACTCCTTCGAGGTGCAGTTGTAATCAGAGCACAGGATGGGTATTTAGGGTATTACGGCCCCGTTTTTATAGAGATTAACTATCATTAAAAAAAATGAATGTACATAAATATATTCAAGCCTAGAAGGCTGCCAGTTGAGTAAGCTCGACTAGAAGATACCCTGAACCCTAGACCACAGACTAAACTTCTTTAATCTTCTATATCTCCGGTGTTTATCAAACGATTTCCATAAAAAACTTTTAAGAATATCCCTCTTTTGTCTATAGTTTCAAGCTGCACGATATCGAAACTGAAGATTTTGCTGCTATCGATTATGTGTATAACGAAAATCGATAATGTTATCGTTCATTTGAAACAAACTCTTCTGCCTTTGGCTTAGGAAAAAAAAACCGTTCATTAACTCTGAAATTGATGCGTTTATACAGACATACAGCGGAACGAATGTGGCTGATAACAAATGTATATACTGAGATGCTCCGTGTACCTGGCTTCAGGGTATATCATATTTTGTAGTTTTGCTATATACCGTAATGAATTTTAGAGACCAGACCGAGCACAATAGAGAGCATTACTAAGTCGTTGATATACTATTATACCCTTTGCATATTAATATCAAAATTTACATTTAACCCAAACATCAGTTAAGAGCATTGGACTTGGTTCAACGTACAGCCGCTTGTCTCAGTTGCTCTCCAGGGAGGACGCCTACATTTCTGGCTTCGTTCTTATGTTTTGTTTTGTTTTCGCTTTAAATGCCTTCGCACACGCCCGTTCACGTCCATAAGCACCGTTATGTCTTTTCAAAATGGCCGCCAAGGTGCGTTGGCAGCCCCAAAAAAAAACGCCCCAATGAAAAAAAATGTATGACACATTTGACGGGTAATAATTTTTGACCGCGCTAAGAAGCCAATAGCCACCAACAGCAAACGTGCCAGAGAGCCTGTCTAATTACTCACACGCACACACACACACACACACACACAGAGTGAAAACGAGAGAGAGACAGACACACACACAGACAGAGTGAGAACACCTATTAGAAAGGTCGTTGTCCATTTTTTGGGGCCGCCGGAAATAATGTTGGGCAGCTCCAGCAGCAGTCGCCCATTGCGTGAAATTTGACGGCACACACAAAAAGTTTTTAGCATTTTATTAAATGAAATTGTGTTGTGTCCGGAGGGAGGAGATGTGAACGGGAAGGGAGGGAACGAGACGGTGGCACAACCGTTCTTTGTTCCGGCCGTGGGCACCTTTTTTTGGGGCCCAAACTGGTTGACGCTGAGGCATATTGAAATTTAACATTGCCATTGCCATTGCCATTGCCATTGCCACTGCCACCCGTCGAGCTGTCAATAATGGGTTAACAATGGCGACCGCGCGCACATAAACTCAGCTTCTGGTTTAGTCTCCATCGTAGATCTCTGTCTCTCCCCCCCCCCCCCCCCTATGATGAAGCATTTCACATCTCAGCCGCAACACGCAGATTCGCAGATGCGCTGATTTGTCAGGTCTGTCGTAAACGTGTCATGTGTTAGTCACGTGCTTTGAACAAACGCGACTTTAAAGCAGCAATCACAACAACAGCAACAACAACCCGTTGTTTCTCCCTATCTCTATCACTCACACAGACACGTACCACATTGCGTATGAGCAATATTTGCATACGCTCCTTGTTAGTTTTCAATGCTCGCATGCGGTGCCTGTTGAGCTGTCTGTCAGATTCGATTCCAAATGTATCTCTATCTATTCAAATGTTAAATCTTTGAGTGCTTTCGTATTCAATTTTCAACTTATGCTCAACTCGAGGAGACGGCTAACCTTAAATGGGTTCCTGATGCCTTTAAGGAACAAACTAAGGAAAAACCTTCTCCAGAATATATTATTAAATTCATTTAAATCTGTGCAGCTCAATTGGGATTTGCTGAGCTGATGCTATTGATTGGGTTTTCTCTCAATTATGCATTAAATAATTAACATAACTATTGCGCATGTTAAAATCAACACTTGATGAATAATTACAATGTAAACAATTGAAAACCAGATAATGATTGTTTTTGCCAATTAGTTGCATTATTTTGGTTCATTTATGTAATCCGATTACAATAATCGTTACAAGCTTGTCAGTATCTGTTTGTGAGTGTGTGTGTGTTGAACATTTCTAAGCTCTTTCTTATCGCACTTGCAACTGCAACTGTTGCCACAATTGCCACCGAACATATGCAACGCAATCAGAATAATATTTGATTTGATTGTTCTCAGCCAAATTGAAGACTTTGCAATTACAAAAGTCAACAAACGAACGCAATTTCGATTCCATTCTAATAGTAGAAAGAAGAGCTCTCTATAAATAAACTGATTGTGCAATCTACATGTAAAACATATCGTACATATATATATATATATAATTTGCATAACTAAGTATATATGTATGTGAACTGTATACGGGCCACTTCTCGGCAAACTTATTGATTTACACAACAATTCTTTTTTTGTAGTAGCAATAAATGCGTGTGTGTGTGTGTGTGATATGTTGCAATTTGCCATTCAGACTGTCTGTCAGCCGGTTTCTCTATCCGGCTATCGTTCTGGCCCGCCCATCTAACCCGTACTCTGCCTAACAGTCTGAAGCTCAGTTTTCAGCATTTTGCTGTTATATTTATGACATTTCGCATATCACAAGCACACGCGGGCAGTACTACTAAAAAAAAAAAGAACTACATACATATAATACACGGCACACAGATACAGCAGGTATTTTTATACAAAAAATGCACATACATACTTGTGTGTATATATGAACTTTTTATATGGTTAGATTTATGGCTGCACTCATGTAAACTCATTTACTCAAACGGACAAGCACGAGTTACGTTTGAAGCGTGTTACGGCAACCCTATAAATTGGCTACTCTACTTAAGTTTATGCCACAAAACAAATAAGGAAGCCCTCATATCGAATATTATATACACTTGCTACTAAGTATATTATGCTTCATTCGTAACAAACTCTGTATTACGATTTTGACAAAACTACTTACTAGAAGTAGTTGCCAACTATCTGGCAACGCTGAGTGCAGCCGTTAAGATTCAAGTGTCGATATTAGAGAAGATGAGAAATTTACATTAAACACGCAACAATATTCTAAGTTATAAGACTCGTCATGTACTTGAACTTTACGAAAACTATAAACACTTGAAGGTACCACAAAGCTTGGGCTTGATGGTTTGTTCTTTTCTCTTCTTCACTCTGTTTAATGTCCCGGATATGTTTGCCAGCCTTAGCTTAATTTTATTAAGACTCTTATGCCGTCGAACCCTGCTCTTTGTTTGGGAAACATGGCGGCTATTGGTCTCATAACTAATTCAAGTGAAAACCACCTTGCGCCTTATGCATATTCATTCACGCCTGCTGATAACCCTTCCAGCCCTCCACCCTTCCAGTATCTACCCATCAATTAAATTGGTATGGAGAAAAATGGTAACCTGGAACAGGAACAGAAACATGAACTGACACACAAACAAAAGCTGCTCAACTCTGTGACTTATTTGCACTCGGTACACTTACAAAAAAATAACAGTGATATTGACTGTGTGTACGAATGGAGTAAGAAAGGGATAGATAGACAGATAGACTGATAGAGAGAGCAAAAGCTTTTGAAGTGCGTTTAGAGTACTTTGTTTGTTTGTTATGTGAGCCGATACTTATGCCCTTTTCATATTAACAATCACTTGCAATTGCTTTGATGGGATTACTAGTTGCTTAATAGCTTCTTCGGGGTCAGCCGGAGAGGCTCGACGAATGACAATGGTGGACATGACTGGGAATTTGCTTCAAAATCAGTTTATTTACCTTGTTTCTGGTTGACATCATTGCCCCAAAGCACAAAATCAATGTTAATTAAATAAACAAGATGATTTTAAGCCCTGATGCTCTGATGACATCGTCGCGTGTTCCTCTCGCAAAACAAAAATGACACTTTCCCATAATAGCATCTGAACCTGAGTGCCCAAAGCTCTATAACTCTTTCTCGTCTCACATAATGAAAGATGTCTCTTGTAAAATTTGGCAGAGCGCGCTCCATTTTAACGTTTTAATGATTCTGTCACTGGTAGCCTAAGAATGGGAGTGTGTTTTCTTCCCGGCACTTAAAAGAGTTGCCTCAAGAGGCAACGGCAAGCCCATTTTCTTTTCGGGAGTCTCTTACACTCCAGTTTCTCCCCCTTGTCCTTACCCTTCGCTCACCCTTCGCTCGCTTTGGCTTTTTCGACTCTTTCTATCACCTATTTTTGATATATTCTATCTATGGTTGGACTGATATTTTTTTGTGCCAAAAGAATTATGAATCTGCTAGACAGTTATTGCAAGCAAAAGCAACAAAATCAAAATGTTAAAGTTACAAATAACATTTAAATAACATCATTGAGGAATTGAACTCTGGTCAGGCAAACACTTATACCATTGCGCCACGGAGACTTGTTTTAACTTTTCAAAACAACAACATCTTCTGCCCAGCATGTATAGAGAAAACGTGATTGTTTTTTTCGCTGAGTGTAGTGTATATTCTTGCACCTTCTTGGACCTATTGGCATCAACATCAGCATTGGTACGTGACCGGGGCAAAGGGAATGCTGTCTGTTCTGCTCGGTTCTGCTCTGTTCTGTTCGCAACTTTGCAGTTTAAATAATTTACATTGGGAGGCCAGGTGAGTCCCGCAGGAACTGAGCTGCGAGCACACGGCAAAAGCATACCTGGACTAAAACAGAGACAGGACGGGGACGGGGACAGACGGGGAGACGTACGATGTGTAAAGATGCAAAATGTAGATGGGAATTGAGATAAAAATTGCCTTGCAAAGGGCCAAGTGTGAAATGCGAAACAACAACAAGAAAACAGCAACAACAAATGTGAACACAGTGTGGTCGGGTGGAGAGAGGGGTTGGTATTTGGGGGCAGCAAGAAAAGTATTTTCAGCATATTTATAATGCGAAGTTAATTGCCTTTGGGTGCGCAAAGTCGGCTCAAAAGCCCAGATCCGTAATCAATATTATGGCCACTGCGCAAAATTGTAATATCTCATTTGCCAAAATATGTCTGTTAAAACTCAAATCGATCTCTCTTGCTCGCTCACTTTCGCTCTGATGTTATTCGTGGTTGAGTCGTGTGGCCATCAAAGCTTTGTTATCTGTGTCATTAGTCTCAAATACCAATGGGTATTAGTTGTTGGAGGTATGCGACTTAGGATTAGCCTCAAAAACTGAGACATACACACACACACACGCACACACACACAGACGACATGCAAAGAAATGTGTTCACCATGGAAATCAATAAAGTCGAATTATTTATTTAAATTCTGGTTTGGTTCTGCTATCTCTTTCTCATTCTCTCTCTCTCGCTCTCTCTGTCGCTGCAATTAATTTAAAATAAGCTGCCGTTTTTGGCCAGTGTTTGTGTGTGTGATAAATGTATGTATGTACCGTTAAGTTGTGTGGCACAACACCCGCGCCACCTCACCTTTGGGGATGTTGGGCCTTCCGATAATCAAAAGGAAGCGAAGCTGCCAAAAGCCGACTTTTATTACACCCCCCCCCACCCCCCCCCCCCCCCATCCTTGAAAATGTTGTTGTTGGGTTGTGTATTAGGCATTTAAGCATTTGATTAATGTGACCCAAATCCAAATCGTCGTAGCCCAAGCTCAAGGTCCACAGCACCACGACCTTAAAGTGAAACTGAAACCGAAAGAAGCTCCAGCTCCAGCTAAAAGCAAAGCCAACCCAAATAGTTGGCTAGGTCAGCAAGACGAAAGAAAGGCGAAGGCGTTGAACCGGAGTCGATTGATGCCCAGCTTTCCAGCTTTGCACACAGCTGCTGCTGTATTATTCTGACACAAAAGCAAAGAAAAACGCATAAGATGGTAGTTACTTAGACGAAGAAGAAGAAGACAAAAAAAGTCCAGTAGATAAACAACAATCGGACACAACAGTGATGAAGGTAACAAGCTGTTACTTTGACTTTGCGGACATTCTAGAATTACAAGTTCTTAAACACAGAAAATCGTTGCCCAAATACAAAGTCTTATGGTTTAGGCTCGTTGAGGCAGTCATTAACCAAATATAAGAAACTAACTGTAAATAAGCTTTATGCTATTAGCATTTACATACCTTCTTCGTTTCCCTTTAAAGTTGCCATTTTACGCGAATGCTGTCAAAATATTAAAGACTTTTTATTCTAGGTAAGCCACCTTAATATACATACATATGTGTGTGTGTGTGTATGTGTATTGGTTAGGTGTCAGAATTTGGGTGTGGCCAAAAGTCATTCATGTGTTGGTATCTTGTGACTATCAATTCACAAAGTTGACACTTTGCTCGCTTTTGTTTAGGGCCATTGCACTATGGGGCATTTTGTCGAAAATCGGGCATTTATTAATAACTCGAGAAAAAAAAAGAAAAAAAAGATATTTCGATTCGGTTTTTGCTAAATATTTTTAAAAATCAAAGAAAGGTTTTTTAGAAAAGAGGCGTGTCACCGCCCCTTTATTCATTATTTTATTGTATGCAATTTTCTTAATTTTGACCGTACTTGAATGAAACTTGGCAATTAAGAGTTCTATAATGATACTAATACCTTGGCAAAAAACAATTAAAATCGGTCAACTATATCCTATAGCTCCAATACAATCAATCGATCGCAATACGGTTTCTCACATAAAAACTTTGCTATTTTTTTAAGATATCTTCACGAAACTCAACAAAAATATGTTTTATGAAGCTTTTCGTATTTGTGCAAAATATAAGCAACATCCGATCACTATATCATATGGCTCTCATAGGAACGATCGAAAAATAATTTAATAAATCTGCGAAAAACTCGTTTCTAATAAACATTAATAAACATTTTTATGATATTTTTATGTTATTATAGTAAAACAGCATCATTAGACTTAGTTAGGTATTTCAGTGTGTGCCACATTTTTTACAATTTTGGTGTTTTTACACTGAGGTTATGCTCTTTAAACTTGAATTTCTCATAAAACGGCAAAAACCGGCAAAACTGGTTATATGCCCTGGATAGGGAATTAATGGCACTACAACATGGTGTTAACCGTTTTTGGAACAATTTGGAACAATTTTGTATAAGTCTATGCAAAGTTGAAATTTATTTCTAAAAATTTCTAGTAAAAGCACTTTTTAAATACACAAGAAAAAACAAACCAACCAACAAAATGTGAAACAAATGATGCAAAACGCATAGTGGAGACCCATATTAATCACTTCCATTACCAATTTGTTGTTTGCTGTTTGTTAACTATTATATTTATTGAATTTTCGATTTTCGGCAAAATGCCCCATAGTGCATTGTCGCAATCAATGAGCCAGAAATCTATCTCTCCTATGCATGTGTGTGTGTGTGTGAAATCAACACACACACAGACACAACAAAATGACAAAATATCGCCGCCAAAAGGGAAATAGAAATTCATTTGGCACACATAAACTGGTATAAAAAAAAAAATAAAAACAAAACAAAAACGAAAACGAAAAGAGGAAAATCACGATGGCAACTTCTGTGAGAATCTTGGCGAAGCTAATTAGGTATCGTCCCACATTGTTGTTCAGTTTATTGTTTTGCAGTATTAGCTCAGTGGGTGGGAGTGGGAGTGGGTGTGGAGGGACTGGTAGGTGTTGGCGCTGGAGATGTCAGCTAATTGGCATTTGATTAAGTTGAAAGTGCAACTATCCACATACATCTATATAAGGTATATATATAGAATATGAACTTAATTAGCGCTGTCCGTTGACCGTTGCCCGTTGGCCCGTTGGCCCGTTGCCCTAGCACCAGTTGTCTTACTCTGTCTTATCGTGTTGTTGGTGGGAACAACAACAATTGGGATGCCACATTGATTTATGCGTCGTAACTCTGGTTGCAGCTTTCCTGCTTCGTACTTCCTGCGTCCTGCTTCCTGCTTCCGGCTTTCTGCTTTCCCACTTGCTTCTTCTTGCGCCTTGTTCCTGCTAATTGAAAGCAATCCATTAACAAATATTTAAGGATTCAAGCAAAAGGACCGGGTTTTATTTAAAGTCTACCCCTCTACCTATAACCCCCCCCCCCCTCTCTCTCTCTCTCTCTCGCTCTTCCTCTTTGTATTGAGTTGCCGTAGACTGACTTTGCTTTTGGCCCAATTGGCTGCCAAAAAGAATGAAAAAGAATCGCAACAATTGGTAAAACATTATCAATTTGCAAGCAGCCATAATGCTCCACCTCTCTCTCTCTCGCGCTATCTCTCTCATACTCACTCACTCACTCAATTGTGGCTCAAACAAATTACAGGTAATACAAAGCATTTTTAAGCAAAAACAACAATGCCAAAAGCACACAAATACACACGAAAGAAAATCATTTGAAATGCGCATAATAAATAACACGAATGCTTCTGCCAGGTGAGTCTTAGCTCTGCTGCTGATGCTGATTGAGTATTTTCAGCATTACGTCGTTGCAAATTGGCTTCGTTCGCATTCGCATTGGCATTGGCATTGAGTTTCTCTCTCTCGAAGAATTCAATACTATTGAGATGTACTTTAACTAGTACGTGGACGACAGTGACAGTAAGCAGACACCCTATCATTATTTATATATACTATTTGAGTGTGCCATTTCATTTGTTTGTTTGTTTCTTTTTCTTTTGTCACGACACGACAGTTTTCTGGGGCAGAAACTAAAGCTCAGTGGTGTTTGCAACAACAACAAATAATGAAATTTTTGAAGGAAACTCATTTGCCCTTGGCAAACTTATTTCACATTTTTGTACAGTAATTTAATATTTCATAATTATATTGCACAAAGGCGTACGTGCGTGGTCAATATATTGTAAATCAAATATATGCAACCTCAAATCGCATGATTTATGTTAATTTGATTCAAACGGTTGAAATTGCATTTCTGTTCATAAATTCATATGAGTTTTATAATAATATCAAATTTAAAAATTTATATTTGACTATCTAACTAATATTTAAGAAGTATTGTTGAACAAAAAACTCTTAAAAGTAACACTCAAAGTGCAAAACCTAGCCTTTCAACAACTTTTTTTGTATTTTTTTGCTGTTCTTGTCATGGACGGGTACACGGGTACACAGCAATCATAAATTAGGGTGAGGATGTGAACAAGCTTTCCGCCTCAACAGAATCACATTTAGATATCCTATTTCAAAAGGCAACTCGATGTCCTAAGACTTGAGAATTCTATTAGATTGGTTTGTGTATCAAATAAATGAATGTGCGTAAATGCATTATCACATTGGTTTGTGTCTTGAATAACTGCATGATTACTCAACCATATGGCTGACATGTGTGAATAATGAACGGTATTGCCTGCGAAAAAAAAAAAAAAAAACACACACACACACACACACGTATGGAAATGTTACAAAATTTGAAACGAGTTAAGTCTTTTAATTAAGGCAGCAGCTGTGGCTGTGGCTGTAGCTGAGGGCTGCTCTTTAGCTGCTTGTGAGCAACAGCTGGTATATGCCACGCCCACGTGGCAAGTCTGGCATGGCAGTCGGCCATTAGCTAATAGGCAATTAAGTAATTAAGTGACCAAGGTGCAAAAACGTGACAACTGCAAATTGTCGTTAAAACAAAACGCACATAATCAAGAAAATTCTTCATGTTCTGAAAAGCTGAAAAACTGAAAAGTTGAAAAGTGTTTTTTTCGTGTATTATATTTGGGAGCAGTTTATGAGTCGCGTAATGGCCAATCGATTAGCTGCTCTGATGGTGTAATTTAAGTCACGTCTGACACATCTAATTACGAGTAGTTTTTGACCCAAATTGCCAGCATTAAGGAAATGAATTGCAATTTTATAATGCAAAATAAACGAACGAAAAAAAACAAGAACGACGCAAAAAAAACCGACGTTGGAAATCTGCAAGCCCTGAAACTGAAATGCGATATTAATAAATGCTGTGCAAAATAAAAAAAAAACCCTAGAAACAGCAACAGCAGTGGAAGTGGCAGTGGCAGTGGCTGTGGCTGTGGCAAGAACGAGAGACCGTCTCTAAAATTAGAAATTACAATTTGCGGCTGTTGGCTGTGTGTTGGTTGGGAAGGTCATGACACACATTACCACCACTGGCGCGCCACCTGGCGGCGGCTTGGGAGCAAATCTGCATGACTTGAATAATTGTCGAGCAAGAACCTGCTCCCCAAAGCAGTGGTACACATATCACCAAAACTGACGACAAACGTATTAAAAGGGGTTTCTCTCTATTTCTCTCTCTGTCTCTCTCTCTCTCTCTCTGTCCCTCGCTCTCTTTATACATGCAATATTCAAAGGAATCGGGTTACAACGTAGCTTAAACTCATATTCATATTCATCTTATGTGGAAACAACATAAAGAGTTTTATGATCAAATTTTATGTTTTATTTCGTTTCGTTTCGAAAGGGTTCTTTTCGGTTTAATTTGTTAAGTTGACAAAAACTTTAAGAGCAACATTGATTAATGGTTGACAGCTGCAAGATGAAACAATGTTATTTGGTGCCACTGTGCGCACAACACGGCCCGTAATTAAATCCAGCTTCAATTTATGATGGGGACGACGACGACGACGGCGACGACGATGGCCCAAATGGCAGGTGGCATAAAGAAATTACACAAATCCATCAACGTACGCAGTGACATCACAGTCACAGTCACAGTCACAGGACGAAGCCGGAGCTGCTGCTGCTGCTGCTGGTGCTAGAGCCTCTTACGAGATGTTGTTTGCGCGGGGGAGACGGGCTAGGGGTAGGGGTTCGGGCGATAATTACCAAGTCTTGAGGCCTACCAGCATACGTTTCCGGTTGGTTCTGTTGGAAATTTTGGTATGCACCGTGATATGCCCCCCTCCGTCATCCCAATCTTCCCCCTCCTCTGACTGTCACTATCATCACCGGATCCATCTCAGTTTTCAGTCTGTCTGTCTGTCTGTCTGTCTGTGTGTGTTTTGGGTTTTTACATCTCGTGTTCATCTTAATTTGGTTTCATGTTTTATTTTCAAGAAGCCATTGCCAACAACAACGAAAAATTTGCAAGCCAGCCAGCGGCAATAAAAGTCAACAGCAACGACAACAACAACAACAATCAGAACCACAACGAGAACAGTTTAGCATCATTCAAAATTGCCAGCGTCAAAACTCGGTGCCAGAGACCAAGTCACAACATCATCATCATTATGATTGTCATCGTCATCGTCGCCGTCGCCGTCGCCGTTATCGTCATTACCATTTCATGGTCATCGCCATCATCATGGGCAGTGACAGCGCAGTCAGTGGAGTCACTGCTGCTGTCAACAGCAATATGCCTACAACCCATCGCACTCTTGCTCCACTTCACTCCACACCCTCCATCCCTACGTCCCTTCCTGACATTGTCAGCAACACGTTGTGCAGAGTTGAAATTGGTTTATTTGGGAAGCGCTTTGGGCTTGAGGTTTGCCGAATGGGATTGAAAACTGGTGTAGGTCGGCGTTCTGGGTCTGGGTCTGATGTGGTGGGATTCTCTTCTGTCCATGCTGATGCTGATACTGATGCTGTTGCTACTGCTGCTCTACTTTTGCTGTAACCCTATGCCATGCTTGTTGTCATCGCTGTCGTTGTTGTTGTTGATTTTATAGCACTCGGCCAACTTCAATTTCATTTTCATTTTGTGCTATTTTGATTTTGCCCAACGACCTGCCCTCTCTCTCTCTTTTTCTTTCTCTTCCTACCTCTCTCTCTCTCTCTCTCTCATCTCATCTCATCTCATCTCAATGGCAATAGCAAAACAACCTTTTTTTGTGTTGCTTTCATTTTTTTTTTTTTGCTTTCTTTATTTGTTGTGTTATGCTCTTGTTCTATTTTATTCATACACAAATTTAATTCAATTTCTGGGGAAACACTTGAGTTGTGCAGCATTTGGGGGCGGTGTGATTGGGGGGAGGACTTTGTCTGCTACTAAGAGATTTTCTTGTTGTTGTCGTCTATTTTGAGGACATGGACAGCATAAAGCATAGCACAGGACAGGACGGGTCGGGACGGGACGGGACGGGACGGGACGGGACGGGACGGGACGGGACAGGACACGACATCGAACGCAGAGAGGTACTATTATTAAATAGAGAACTCTCAACCAAGTTTTTTAGTTCTTTGCTTAAAGTTGAGTACTATTATGTAAAGCAAGAAGATACATACATATCTAAGTGCAAAAGATCCTACCCAAAATGTCCCCAAACGCACACAGACTCAAACATTTGAATGTGTATTTGAGCTTTAGACAGCATTTGCATTGATAGTTTAAAAACTGTTTTTTTGATAAAGAAACAAAAAAAAAATCTTATAAGGGTTCTTCTTTCAATTAGGTTCGGGTTAGAAATGTTACTAAAACCGGCAAAATAATAAAAAAAATTCATTAATTGATCCAACTTCTGTTTTTTCATATAATGTTTCTTAAAACTTTTTAACGTTAACGTTAACGTTATCACATCATCATCATCATCATCGGCTAATTGCTTTATCTAAACGGCTGTTCGACAAGAAAATGTTACACATTACGCATACGCCATATATGCCACGGGTAGCCGAAAGCCCAAAGCACTTCCAGTTGAACGCGATTCGCGTACAAAGCTCATAAATTAATTTTTATATCCCTTTCAATTACATTAGACCGCCGTCGATAGGCCAAACGGGCAACTATCAATGCATACTAATGAGCAATTGGGGCTCGGCTTTGCTTGGCTCGGCCGAGCCGGCTCTCTCTCAGCTCAGATTGCTTATCAGCAGCTTGTGGCTCTTGTGCCCCTCTTTGTTGTTGTTGCGGTTGTTGTGGTCATTAAAATGTGTAATCAGTGTGGAACCAAAAGCAGAACCAGTAAAACCAGCAATATCAAGAAAAAAATGTCTGCATATAATGCATTAGATGTTCAAGTTGAAGGCATTAATTTTCGGCTAGGCAATCTAATACGAAATAGCCTCAAGATACAAGATACAAGATACAAGGTAGCTGGTGCTGAGCAAAAAAAAACGTTAATACAACACAATACATAATACTTATGTATGTGTTTGTATTTACGCAGCTGTGTCTTATTTAAGCGAAGAAGACGCCAACCTGCTGGTGGCAGCATGAAGTAGAAGTAGAAGTAGAGATAGAAGTAAATGCTATGCTCGTTTTTTTGAAAGCATTTGAATTAATTATACTAAAAGTTGTGAAAATAGAAAATGTTTTGCACCTGATGTCTGACAATGAATGCCAGACAGACTGACAGGCAAGACAAGGCAAGGCATGCTAAGGCTGACACAAGGCTGAAGCAGACTCCACGGATAGTTGTTAGAACAGTTGCCAAAGGCACAATTGTTTTTGGTGCTTCTCCTTACATTAATGTGAAGGCAGCCACCAGCAGCCAGTATCTCGAATGTTTTTTCCTTCGTTTTTTTCTTCTCCACTTCAGTTGTCTCCTTGTAAGAAGCAAACAAACTATTCACCTACATGTTATACTGTATACTGTAAGTAGTTTATAGTATATATCCCGGCTCGTCTTTGTGCGAGCTCAGAACTGTAGTACAACTACAAGTTATTACTTATGGGGGCGTTCGTTTAGCAGACTCTAGTTAGAAGTCTCGACAGATGTTTTACTTTCCACAAGGATCCTCCTCCTTTTGCGCTCATATGTCGTATGAATGTATGTGGTAGTAATACACTTATGTGTATACTTTTGCTGAGTGTACTCAATTTTTTCTATTTTTGTAACCTGCTTATTATCTTCCTTGATTGCATTGCAATATGGCACTACAATTTAGATGCATTCTATAGTATATTGTGTGTGTTTTGTGGTTTTGTGGTTTGTTAAGATTCTTTGCTATTGAAAAACTGCCTTAACAACTCGATGGGGATAACCTTTGGTCAAGTTGTAATGCATTACTAGTCATTATATTATGCTGGGTATCTATACTTAAAAACCTGAGCCACATTGAGAAAAGCAACTCTATTTTTGTCTTTCATTTAATAAAACAAACTATATATTCATTTATATGTTATTTTACAATTTAAGAACTGGTCATATTGTAATGCATTACTATTCATCATATCATGTTGGGATGTAAATACTGGTAGATCTCGAGCAACATTGACCAAAGCGCAACTATATTTTGTCTGTCTATCTACATATTTATTTACATATAGTATTTAACGATTCCAATATCATATTAGAACAACATTTTTGCCAGCTTAAATGGGTATAGGGTATTTTAAACGATTTTCGGCATTACACTCAGAGTCGCACACACACACACACACACACACATGAGCACGTGCATATAAACAAACAGCCGCTCACTTGAAAACGAAACCCCACTCGACAGGTTTTTTTTTCAGACTTTTTTTTTTTTTTTTTTCAAAGATACTCGAGCTCTTCAATGGCGACGTTGGCGACAGTAGAGACGGAAACACGTGCAAACTCATAAATACGATGCTGTGTGTGGAGGGTGGGGTGGGGTGAGGTATGTGGTGGCATGCCACAAAGCTGCTGCTGCAATGGCCGCGACCAAGGCAAGCTCACTTTCGAGTTTTCGCAAATAGACGTGTGAAAAACGCAGCAGCGTTCAGGAGAAATGCGATAAAAGTGTTTTGCCCGATGGCAGCAGTTTTTCCCACACCCACCGCCCACCCCCACACCCCCATTCATATCACTTGCAACGACGCAACGGCACACTACTTAAAACGGTTTCTGCATTCAGTTAACCTCAGTTGGCATAAGGGGCGACCGTTAGCCAAAAGTGGAAGTGCTACAGATGCCACAGAGAGTATCAGAGCATCAGAGCTCACGTGCCTCTCGCGCCTCTCGCGCCTCTCGTGCCTCTCGTGCCTCTCGTTTGTCGTGTGTGTTGCAACAGGCGGCAACAAGAAGTTCTTGTCGCACATAATATTCACGTTTTGCCACGAATGCCACATGCCACAACATTTTGACGGCCTACACAGAGTTAGACAATGTCACATTTCAATTTCAATTTCAGCCTTACCACATAACAATTATTGTGAAATGTTTCGTATTTCGACTATTGCCAATAAATTTAAAGCTTTTTTCAGGTATTTAATATGAATTTAAGGCAAAATACCAACTGAAAAATGTTTTATTTGTATCTAACTGAAAATGCATAATTGAAGCATAACAAGCTGTAAAACTGTCGGTTTTGTTTTAATTAAATTGTTTGAAACAGTTTTTGCAGTTTTTTGACAAAAATATATTCGCAATAAAAACACACAAAATGAATAAAACCCCAACTAAAAGCCAAACCGAAGCCCAACAATTGTCGCTTATCGTTCTGGCGCACACACACACACACACACACACACACAATTCTGTGACACACTCTATAAATTTGTATGGGTGTGTGTGTTGCTTATCTGCATATGAATGCTCTACACTGTGTTCTACTCTTTGCTGTTGTATGCGGCGTTATGCTTGCAATAAATAGTATTTATATAAAAATATTTGGACAGAAACAGGAACGAAAAAAAAAAAATAAAAAAATAATGTCTTTTAATTGAAAAAATATAAATCATTATTATACAACAAATTGTTTATTTGTTATTTCAACATGTTCATATTTCACGTAAACAGAAACCCCTTTTACATACTATATTCGACTTCGTCGACTTCTAAGCAAGAAAGGACAAGAAATTCTTGCATACCTTTCGCCGTTGTTGTTTTGCCGTTAAATACATCAAACAGTATTTGATTGGCATACGTTGTTGACGGGAAATCATAAATATGCAAGTTCCGGAATACTTGGAATCAAGTATTATTTTTTTTCCTTGGCTTGCTCAAGCATATGCAAGACGAGGAGGCAAATATGCAAAAAAAAAAAGAGAAGAAAAGTGCTAGACACAATCAAAAATTCCAAACTGGTAACTGGAAAAGTGCATCAAAAGTGGCTCAAGCAGCCAACCAGCCAACCAGTCAGCCAACTAGTCTGAGTATGGCAGAGGCATACAGAAACAAGCAGTAGGAAGTGTCTCGCTTCCTCACCCCCCGTCTATTTGAGTTGTGTTTGGGGCTTGAGCCTGTGCGCACACAGCAATTTATTATGCAAAATCAAAATATGTTTACCGCCATCATACACACACACATACTACCACTAGCAAGCGCTAGCACACACCATGCGTATACACAATGCTTGTGCATTTCCATTGAAATTGGCAAGGCAGCTTGAGAGATGCTGCTTCAGCTGCTTCCACTTTGGATCGGATGTGCTTGAGTAGCAAACTTGCAAATATATAAGTCATAGCATGCGTGCGTATGTGGGTGTGTGTGGGTGGGTGTGTATGTGTGGGTGTGTGTGGGTGTGTGTGGCTAGATAGGAAACTGGCCATAGCAACAACAAGAACAAGAACAGGAACAACAACATTTATGTTTGGACCATTGTTATCGCATTTTGTACGCCCGGATATTTGTAAAATAATGTCAACAAAAATCCAATTTCCTTTTACCTTCCCGTTTAAATATTGCGCATACGTTTCTTGTCACAAGAAGCAACGCGATTCGAGTCGACTGTGGCATCGTTGTGTGGCATGGCTGCTGCTCTCACTAAGGGTTGTGGCAAGACATTATGAACGACCCACACACACTTAACACACACATACACAAAATCATAGTGTTCATGGGGCAAAGTGCACTTGACATTTTTACTGTGTATTCGTGTGGCAAGTGGCAAGTGCAAGCACCACATTAAGAGAGGCTTGCTGCTGCTGGTGCTTGGTACTATCAATTAGTATCTTAAATAGTATATTGTTGGCAATAGTTGAAGCGGTTTTTGCGTGCAATTCCACTTTATTTTCCATCATAATTCTTAGCTGGCAAATTTCCGTCTGCAGTCGATGCCAAGAAGTTTACCTTTTTCTTCTTCTTCTCTGTTTTTTTTGTTGCTTTGAGCGGCATATCCGTTTTCCGCTTTCCGGCACTTCCGGGTACACTTCATCAGCGGTAGCCCACGACCTCAACTAAAGCTGAAAGCCGAAAGCAGAAGCTGATGATGAAAGCTGAAGTCGAAGCAGAAAGTCGGTTTGCCAACTGCAGCCGGGGCACATACCAAGACCGAGCGAACGAGTGAATGAGCGAACGATTACTGTGAATTGTTATAATACACATTTCAGCTTAATTTCCTAGCGTTTTGCGTTTGCGTTTCTTTTCTTCTGCTCAAGTGCGTCTAAGTATGCGGCGGAGCAGGGCAGAGCCGACCGAGCCATTGTTGTCCTCGCCATCATTTTTTCATCTTCTCTCTTTCTTAGTTCATCTCCATTCATTCATCTTCTTTCACCCGCCACCCACCATTCCCATCAACATAACACTGTCGTCGACATTGTCGTTTCTCGTCCTCGTCCTCGTCGTTCTTCTTCTTCTTTTCCATCTTCTCCTTCTTCTCGTTGCCATGCACTTAATTTCCTCTGTTCACGTCGTTGATTTTGCCCTGCCATCGAAGTGTTTGCCTTGCACTCCAGTGCTTGCCCAGCTTGGCTTAGCTTAGCTTAAGAGCGCACACCACCTGACCCTGAACTGAAATGTAGACTCCCTCTCTCTCTCTCCGTTTCCTTACTTACTGACTGCTTTCAACATCTGAGAAACACATTATTATTACCGCATGTGCTGCCTTTGCCTTCTGCTGCCGCTGCTACTGTTGTGTAAACTATAATTTATTTCAATCCCATTTTAATAGATATTTATGCATTGTTTTCCATTCGTTTCACTCGGCCCTAAATGATTGCGACACTTCCGACATGCCAATAAATTAAGTTTACATGCTTGATTTGTTGACAGTTCGAAATGACAGCACGCCGAAGAAGAAGAAGAAGACACGGAAGAGAAAAACCGAAAAAAAAGGAAGTAAATTATTTGCATTCAGCAGAAGTAAACAGGAAACCTTATGAAATGCTAATCAGGTCTCAGGCAATATGATGACCAAAGCTTAAATGGATATCAAAGGGACAAGCTCCAGACAATTTAGATTCTTCTTCTTGTCTGTTAATGGGCTTAACAGCACTTGTCTTTCAGTTAAAGACCTTAACAAACATTTGGCCAGGGCAAGGCAAGGCAGTCTTCAAATCTTCGTCCTTGATCATAATTGATGAGTCAACAACAAGAAACAGCTTTGCTCAAACGATTTGAGATTGTATTCAAACCAAAAAAAAAGAAGAAAATTCAAGTGCATGACGTTTTTTTTGAAGGGTTTTGGGATGCATTCAGAGCAGCAGTCGAAAGACAAGAAAGAGGAGAGAGGTGAAAAAACTTATACGCAAGTGCAGACAATTTGTGAAAATTAAAACTGGCAGCAAAATAGCAGTAAAGTGAGTGAAAAACGCTTTCCAAAGAACTCGTATTTACTATAAGAGATGTGTTTGTTTACTTGCTTCGCGCAGTGCAGTCTTCATTTAACAGGAAAATCACATTAATGGTTCTTCTTGGTGATGGTTGTTGTTGGTGTTTGCGTCGACACAACAAACGGTTGAAATGTATAAATCATTTTGTGAGGAAAGCAAAGGCAAAGGCAAAGGTAACGACGAATAAGGAACAGGTGCGCCGCCAGCAACAAAAATACAAACAACATGAAGTCAGAGCAACGTTAGCAATTTAGCCAAGTGCCACACACACACACACACACATATATATATATATGTGTATACATACGCATAAGTATATAATATATTGTGTATGAAGCAACTATAAACTGCTGCGTCTTTAGCTTCTCTGCCGTTGCTGCTGTTGCCGTTGCATAAGTTCATCAATAAATAATAAATGTTTGTGAATGTGTGTGTGTGTGTGTGTGTGTGTGTGTGTGTTCGTGCTCGTATGTGTGTGTTGCTTCATTCAGTTTGGTGTAGAGCTGAAACGCAACAGAACGAACATTTGCCGATGCCGATGCCGATGCCGATGACGTTGCCAATGCCAATAGAAATGGCAAATGCCTGAATGGTAAATTCAGCTGATGCACATTACTGCACATTGGCTCTGGCCAATGCTGCTGCTGCTGCTGGCTGCTGCTGTTGATAGCGATCCATAAAAGATGCAACAGAACAAAAACCGTCAAGTCATCTCAAATTTTGGCCAAATTTAAAAGTAGCAAAACACATTTCATGTCATGTTATTTATTGATGTTGAGAAATGAAAACGAAAAATGTGTTTTTTTTTATTTTTGCCCCATTGACAAATTGTTTATTATTACAACTGCTCTCCCCCCGTTTCCGCCCGTCTACCACTGCATGATCCTGACGCAGCATTAGCAATTTGTAAACGCGACCTTAATCTAATTTGCATTATAAGTTTGACATGCACTTAAACTGGGCTGTCATATTGAATTATGTTTGTTTAGGTACACACACACACACATACAGTGAGAGAGAGAGAGAGAGAGAGAGAGAGAGAGAGAGAGAGCGAGAGAAAGTGAGATAGAGAGAGAGTGAAAAAAAAGTGGAATCTAGATTGCTTTGAATTTCAATGTTGCATGTTTATTTATGAATGAATAAATTTTCGTATAGAAATTTCTGTTGCTTTTGCTGCATTTCATTTGTTGTTTGTTTTGTCGCCCATCCGCGCGCTACTGGCACCGATCGTTGCATGGATATGGTGCGCAAGGCTTCTCTGGTTCTGGGGCCGGCTCCCCAGCGGCCGCTGGCGCTGGCGCTGGCTCGGCGCGACACGGTGCGCATTGATTGGGCGCCGCTTCCAGTCCGGCACATGCCTGGCTGGGATTTTTTCCAATGTAGAAGGGATTGAAGGGTTTATCTTCACCATTGTTTTTGCTGTTGTTGTTGTTGCAGCCGCCGTTGTTGTTGTTCTCGTTGTTGGCCATGGCTTTTGATGAAAATAAAACCCTTTTAGCGCGTCGGATTGGCGACAAAATTTAAATAAATCAAAACAAAATTTTCAAAAAAAAAAAAAAATTTTATTTTTTTTTTTGCTTCGAACTGTTTGAGCATTTCCAAATAACTGAACGACTAAATTTTGTGTATGTACGCTCTCTAAATTCTCTGTCAAACACCTGCTTGGATCGATATACAAACAAAAATGTTGCTGCAGTCGATAACTTTTTTAGGCCCATCAAAAAATTAAGTTAAATGTGAAACTAACTCATGGCACTAAACACACACACACACGCACACACACACACACGCACACAAATGCAACGCTGCTGCAGGCTGTACAAATAATATAACTGTATATTTATTAACCACAAGCTTCTAATATATTATATCTTCTTCTTCTTCTTCTTGTCTCTTCCCATCTCCCATTCTCACAAATTCATTCAATCAGATGTTGAGAAGTTAACGAAGCTGAAGCCGGCTGCCAGGCGCAAAAAACGCTTAATGCAACTACTAACAATTAACAACAACAAAATCACCCAGATCAGATAAAAACTAAAAAGTAAATTTGAAATTAATCAATATCAAAACGAAGGTAATCGTGCAACATGTAAATAGAAATATGAAAGCAATGCAATTCAACCAGTTAACACGATTAACACACAAGAATCACAACTGCAACTGCAACTAGACAGAGACAGAGAGAGACAAA
The DNA here is from genome assembly GCA_035044645.1 of Scaptomyza parva. Taxonomy (NCBI): domain Eukaryota; kingdom Metazoa; phylum Arthropoda; class Insecta; order Diptera; family Drosophilidae; genus Scaptomyza; species Scaptomyza parva. The sequence goes on from JAWNNT010000078.1 coordinate 757,889, forward strand.
GAGAGAGAGAGAGAGAGGCAGAGAGAGAGAGAGAGAGAGAGAGAGAGAGAAAGAGAAGTAACACACCCCTCACACCACGCGTTTGTCAGCTGAAACGGGTTATCGCAATGGCTGGGCCGCAGGTGCAGCATACGCAGCGTCCAAACAGCGCCTACTATACAGGATTAAATGGCAGCGGCAATGGGTCATCCAGTCATCCAGGTGCAGGTGCTGCTAGCGGCATGGCCAGCAGTGCCTCGCACACCGGTCTCGGCCTGCATGCACTGCGTCAGGTAACCAACGAAACAGAGCTCATCTATCGTGGCGGTGGCGGTGGCGGTGGCGGTGGCGGTGGCGGCGGTGGAGGTCATCACAATGGTGGTAGCACCACGCAGCACCAACACAATGACCAGCTGGGTGGTGTTGGGCAGGCTTCCGGCAGACAATTGCCATCGGGTGGCGGCAGTAGTGTTAGTCGCATCATTCAACAGCAGCCGAGTCACAGTTCGCGTGACAATATTGTGAGCAGCATTGCGGGCGCGGGCATGGGCATGGGCAGCTGTGCAACGGATGCATTAATCGGTACGATTGCCACAAGCGCTGGCGCCGGCAGCTCAGGCAGCAGCAGTGCATTGGCCGCACTCAAAGGTAAAGGTGCAACAGGTGGCGCCGGCGGCGCACCCCGGCGCACCAATACCCAGCGCAGCATTGAGATCATTGTGGATGCAACGCAATGCGGCAGAGATGCAGCAGCAGCGGCGGACATTGATGATATCGAACAGGGCGAGGGCGGCGGCGGTCAAGATTCATCAACGGTGCGCAAATCGTCGCGTCATCGCCATCGGCCACTGCATCGACGCCTCATCAGCTATCTGCGTAGTCTTTTCCATGGCAGCGCCGCACAGAATGGTAAGCACACACAGAACACATTACACACTGCAACTGGGCAGATCGTAATCAACTCTAACTCTACGAATATCCACAAATAAAATTGTAACATTTTACAACAACAGCAAAATAATAATAATAAATAATTTCTTTACACTTTTTTTACGATTTCTGTATTTTAATTTTTTTGTTTTCTGTTTTTTTGTTTTTTTGGTATTTTGTGTAGCTTTGACCGAGCTCCTTTTGGCCTTGGGCTGCCTCTCCAAGCGTAAGCGGTCTCCTCTCTTTTTATCCGTTTTCCACCCGCTTATCGCTCAGCCGTTAACTAACCTGCCCTGCCCTGCCCTGCCCTGCCCTGCCCCCTTCGCCATGAAAAATATTGTAACTAACGTTTTTTCTAGATCATCCCGTAAAACGGATTTCCTATTTACATAAATAAAAAGTTATTAGCACAAAAATATATATATATTTAAAATCTAATAGAGAAAAAAAAACACCTGGAAATTTGGGCAGCCTTCACAAAATTCTTTCGCAATCCGCTACCCATTTTCATTTTGATTTTCATTGCCATTGTTATTGCTCAACATTTTGGCACAGAAAACTTGCAAATTGCATGCATGGCAGAGACGGCTTATGCCCAAAATTGAATGCAGATTTGTTCTGCATCAAAAGAGCAAAACGATGGCAAATGGTTAAGTTTATTCCACAATTGTATTGTGGGGGGCGGTGAGGGGAAGGCAGCAGCAGCAGCACCTTGACAATACCAGTTTGAAAGCTCAGACACCAAACGTGGAAATCGAAACATTTGAGCGCAATTTCAGCGAATCGAAAGAGAGAAAAAAAGTCAACTTTTCCAAACGAGTGAGACTCGCAAGATGCAAGGACATCCACCCGTCCCCCCGTTGTGCCACACCGATAAATGTATGTGTGTGTGTGTGTGTGTTGTATATCTCTGGCGCAAAGTAGACAAATTTTAATTCACTTTGGCCTCCAGAGAATCGGGCTGGGCTGGGCTGGGCTGGGCTGGGCTGGGCTGGGCTGGGCTGGGCTACTGTCATCGGTTTTGGCTAGCGGAAATAAGCGTCAAGCAGCTTTTGATTGAACAGCGATGAGTTAAGCAAAAGTTTTATTGAAAAACTTTGATGAATGACAACTCTCGGCTGAAGTCGGCTGAAGCCACAGGCCACCCGCTGACCATTTTTGCCAGCCTTCTGAACGATGACAAACTCGAACTAGATCTCGATAATATCTTTTTAATATGCAAAATGCTTAAATTTATGAATTTGCAAATTGCATTTGAATCTTACGCATTTAAATATTTTTCAGCAGCAAAAAATGATCACACAACTTATTATTAGAGATGAACCAAAGCTTTGTACCTCATGCAATAATATCATATTACTTGAGTTAAACAAGTAAGAAGGCTCTAGTCGAGTACGCTCGACTAGAAGATACCCTTAACCCTTGATCATACAGACGGACAGACGGTCGAGCTACAGACACACATATGTCTGTGTACTTCTGTACCAATGCTTGATGGTTTCATATCTCCGGTGTTTCTTAACCGATTTTAATTAAATTTTTACAGAAGTTCATTATTTTTCTTATAGTTTCAATCCTCAGTTTTTGATTTTTTTTGAAATTAAAGAATTTTTTGTTATCGATTACATCTGTATATCGAAAACCTGAAAAGTTATCGAAATTTGAAACAAACTTGTCATGCCTAGGGATTAGGAGAGCTCATATCCAAAATCTGGAGACTCTAGCTTTTGTAGTTCCTGAGATCGACGCGTTCATACATACAGACAGACGGACAGACGAACATGGGTAAATCGACTTGGCTGTTGATGCTGATCAAGAATATATATACTTTATGGGGTCGGAGAAGCTTCCTTCTGCCTGTTACATACATTTGCACAAAAACATTATACCCTTTTTTACCCATTTCATAGTTAAAGGGTATAAAAAGGGCAACAAATAATTGATATGGTTTTTAGAAAAAGGAAACGAGAATTAATACACAAACACTCATTATATAGAAGAGAGGAAGGCACAAAATGTTTTATTCTATATAAAGCTTGGAACTTGGAGCTTCAAATAATATAATATTGCTTGAGTTCGAAAAACAGACAAAACATAAGACTTTCGACTGATGTTTCGCCTACACACTAGCAGTATGTGCAAATTGACTCTTCGATTGCATACTTTTGAGGGGTGGTGTAGGAAGGAGAACGTTCGTGAACATTCTATCAGAAAAGAGCAGAAAATACCAGAAGTTTCCAGAACATATCAAAAATAGTTTGCAACAACTTACATTTTTGTAGTAAGCACAGCCACATAACTTTTCCTTGAAATATTTATTTATTTTGCTTGACTTTTACACTTTTGGTGCCTGTGGCGCGCTTACACTGAGAGAAAACAACGACATGCAACTATAAAATATGTTCATTTTACTAAAACTATAGTTGAGCAACAAAATAAATATAAAACATATTTAAATCAAAGTGCGCTTTAAACATGTTACCTGCTCAATCCAACTATACACGAATAGTCAAAACGAATATTTAAAATGCAATTTTTGATTCAATCTTCAGATTGCGCATAGTAAAAATTATAAAACATAACATAACAAAATAATAAAAACAAATTCATATTTAAGGCTTAATTATTAAACTTATCTCTACTTCGTTTTCCTCTGAGTGTGTTCTAGACTTAAAATGTCTTTAGGCAAAAGCAATTAAACTCAGCAGAGTAACAAACAGCTTTTAGCTTCAATTATTTTCAGATGCAAGCAAAAATATCTAAAAAAAAAAAAAAAAGGCAGTAAAGAAACAAAGCAACAATGATTAGCTCAAATATAAATAGAAATTGCAGCTCGTTGTGGCTTTTGGCCAATTCACTTCCTGCCTGCCACTTTTTGCCGCGCTTCTGGCTTGGTTTTTTGTTGTGTGCTATGGCAGAGCATTTTGCCGCTGGCTGCATTTTATTGTTTCCTTCAACCCGAGGCCAACGAAAATCACTGTTTGGCCGTTTCTCTATTCCCTTCCCTTCCCATTACTACGAGCTATCTGTATGTGCATCAGCTTCAGTTTTAGCTCCATTGGCATCATCATCATCTCAATTTTCAAGCGAGTCCATTGAATGGCTTTAGCCCTTTTACTGTTGTTGTTGTTTATCTCACAGTCTGTACATATATCCTTCATCATTCTGTTCTGTTCGTTCTCTTCGTTCTCCTTCTCATCTGGTTTCTGGACAAGATGGCGGCAGGCTGCAGGCAGCAGTTTGTCTCGACTTTTTGTTTGCTGTTGTTGCCTACTGCAAGTTGGGCTTGGCTTGGTAGGTTCTGCGCTTTACTGCACTTCATAATTTCTTCATTACAGTACCATACAATAATTTCCCATCCCAACCCAAAGCTCACTCTCTCTCTCTCTCTCTCTCTCTCTCTCTCTTTCTCTCCCTCCGCCTCTCTGTCTTTCACATCGGTAATTGAATTCTTGCTTCGTCTACACTTTGTGGCTGCTTCAATTTGTGCACTTGATGGCCAACAACTGAAAGCAGTACTTGCCCAGAACTGTTCTGCCTGCTTGCTTGTTCAGTTCAGTTCAGCTCGGTTCTGTTCGGTTCGGTTCGCTTCTGTTTGGTTCTGTTCGGTTCGGTTAGGTCTGGCGGTCTTTTATGTCCTGCCTGCATGCTTTTAATTATCATTTCATTATTCTCTGTTTGTTGTTTGATACATTACTTTACTATACATAATTTTTAATGGAAACTGCGACATTTTAAGTGCTTGTGCAGGCCACGAACAAAACGCTGCCGTCCGTGGCGAAGCGGGTGGCTTCGTTGGGTTTGTGGGTTGTGTCTCTGTCTTCAATTCTCTCTCTCTCTCCCAACTACTTAGTGACAAATATAAGAACACACAAGAGACAGAGAGAGAGAGAGAGAGACGTTGGCACCTTTGAGGCCTCTACTCACTGACTGACAGACAGGCAGACGGAATAACTGACTATCTTGACAGTTGCCTTTCGCATTTCTTTGGTTCACTTTCTTGGCGCACTTTCACTGCCTTTCACTGGCACTCTGCCGAAAGCGCAAGGATGCCAGGACACTTTGTCCTTTGTCTGTCATGTTTGCTTTTAGTGTTAGGTTTGGGTTTCTTCATCTTCTTCTTCTTCTTTTTTTTTTTTGTGATACCCTGCATCCATTAATAATGGGGTCAAAATGGTATAATAAAGATGTTATTTATTACACACAAAAACAAAATTTGCAGCTTTTCTCATATGAGTTTTCCGTTTACACTTACATACATACTATATATACAGATACAGATATAGGTATGAATGTTTGCTTATTGCTCACAGGGTATCGCTAAAGTTGAGCAATCTTCTCTGTCGTTCTTGTTGATTGTGTCATTTGTTTTCGTACGCTTTTTCTCTCTCTGTATAGATGTATGTATGTGTGTATATTTAAGTGTCAGGGCTACCACAATTTAATTTATTTAAGCGCATTCTGTGCGGATTGCAAATGAGTTAAGTGCATTTCGCTTTTCACACAAAAAAAAAACAAAAAAAAAAAAAAACAAAATATTTTTTGTGTACTCCTCATACCCTGGAATCATTAGATATGGCTTAAAAGTCAAGTCAGTAAAGTCAGTTTAAGTAGTTTTAGTAAATTTTTTTATAGGAACTTGGCATATACAACTCTATCTAAAATATATATCGATATTATGCTTTTTCTAGATGGAAATCAGCTAAATCCTTTTTACAGGGTATTTAATAGCTTTGCGCTAAATCGACCGAAACACTAACACTGTTTTTTCACAAATCTTTTTTCGAGTAAAAGTTTTTTAGTAATTTAATTTCGGCGTCGTACACAAAAGACACTCATGTGTTTTGTTTGGAGCCGGCTGAGCGGCGGACTGGTCTGGGGGCTGGGGGCTGGGGGGCATGCGTGTGTGTTATCTAGATAAGTGCAGCAAGTGCAGAAGCAACTGAAATAACTGCAGATTCCTTTTGCTGCTTCCACCCCCCCACCGTTCTTGGCGCATTCTGTCTGCATTTAGTTGGTAATTGTCTGGGAAACTCATGGGCAACAGCAACAGCCGCAAAAATGTGCAATAAAAGAAAGCATCTGTACAGCAAGAGCAACAAAAAAAATTGAATGGGGGGGGGGGGGGGGAGGAGGAGGGAGAGAGTATAACAATTGTTACATTATTGTTGAAGTTGTAACTTGCAGGCGGTGTTGCAACAATGTGACGAGAAGCGCACAGTGCACAGAAAACTTTGTCCTTTGCCATTTCGTTGGCTTGCTTTTTTGAAAATGTTGCGCATACGCCCCGTGCGTTTTGGCGAGCCCGCTGTTGTGTTTTTTTGGCTATGAAAAATGCGCAGCCGTAAATTACATGAAATTAAACGAGATATGCCCAGCCATTGTTTAAGTGAATTTCCCTTCTCCTCCATCAAAATCTCATTTGCCGTTTAGAGTGGCGGCAACACCAGAAAAAAAAAAAAAATTGTGGTGAAAGTGGTTTGGGCCTGCTGTTAAAAAAGTGCAGTTAAACAAACTGATTAAATCTCTTACAGAGTAATTGCTCCACATATGTTTCAGTTCCATTTGAGGTCAACACGATGTTTATAGTCTTATTTGACTCTAGGTTGTTTTTTTTAGTAAAGCTGACTTTTTATACCCTTAACCCATGAAATGGGTAACTATAAAAGCTAGCTACTTCAGATATTGGATAAATGTTCTTCTAATCTGTACACAGAACAAATTTTTATTTATATTTCTGATAACTTATCCATTTTACGATATACACATGTAATCGATATCAATAAAATACTGAATATTGACAATTAAACTTTAAGGTTTAAAGACATTAACAAAATAATGAAAATTTGTGAAATTTGTTTTTAAATCGGTAGAGAAACACCGAAGATATGAAAAATAACTGTTAAATCAACAAGCATTGGTACAGTTGTGCAGGTATGACCGTACTAATATAACCGTATTTGTCGGTCTTACTTGACTAGAGTCTTCTTACTTGTTTAAAAATCTTGAAAATGTAACATTTGCTGAGAATAATTTTTGTCCTTATATACAAGTACAAGTCGAAGGCTTAAAGACACCAAAAATAAGTTCAACGCATTTGGATCTTGGCACATCTGACAACTCATTAGGTTCTCCCGGACACCAGACAAAAGATTGGATTTAAGCTTAACCGTTTTTATGGGTTTTTTATAGTCACATACCATAATACCATATATGTACGTATGTGTAAAACTCATACATTGTGAGTTAGAGTACATTGTTCGCATATAATATCAAAGACCAACACGACTATGCATTTTGATAGCCAGCCTTGAAGGCAAGTATCGAGTTGGCTGGCAAAAAAGTTGTGCAGCAGCTGAAGCAGTCAAAAAAAATGAATATATATATGTATATATATATATATATATATATGTATATATATATATATAACTGATTGTGTTTTACGACGCAAAACACATTTACTTGGCTTTAACGATTGCATAAAAAGAAAGCTTCTTCTCTTTTTCGTCGTCGTCGTTTTGACTGTCATCCAAGTTATCTGGAAGCCGTGGTTTGTTGATATTTGTTCCTTTAGTTTTGCCACGCCTTTCATCTCCTTTTAATGATGACGACGACTTTGCTTAGTCTTCTCGTTTCTCGTATCTCGTTTCGCTCTGTCTCTGTTTTGCTTTTCGTTTATTTTTTGGCGCTTGCTTATCAAAATGAAAAAAAACGAAGAGCTATAAAACTGCCAAAGGCGTTACCATGTGTGTGTGTATGTATGTGTGTGTTTTTGTTTGCTTGTATTTCACTTTATGTGTGGGCGAGTCTATCTGTAAACGCTTCAATTGAGCGCGTATCTTCAAAGGATTCTTTGACTGTATCAAATGCTTTTTTGCCTATTTGTATGTACTACATATATACATATATTTTGGTTTATAGACTTGAAAACTGTTTATTATTTTGTCTGTGTATCTGTGTATCTATGCAAAATAGTTCCTCACTTTTGGAGCAAGATAGTTGAGGTACTGCTTCCAGTATATATCATATTTGATATGCCCGAATACATTTTATTTTCACTTAATAGTGAGTTAGCCAGTTTATTGCTAGTGAAGCTTTCTTCTTCTTTTTCGCATTGCACTTATCGACACACATACACACACTCGAGACATACATAGTCGGCACACTCGGAAATTGAACGAATGCAAATATTTTTGCAGTTTCAGTTGCAAACAAGTAAGAAGGCTCTAGTCAAGTAAGCTCGACTTGAAGATACCCTTAACCCTTGATTGTACAGACGGACAGACGGTCGGGCTGACAGACATACAAATATGGCTGTGTACTTCTGTACTAATGCTTGATGGCTTCATAACTCCGGTGTTTCTTAACCGATTTTTATAAAAATTTCAAAGATGTTCATTATTTTGTTTATAGTTTTAATCCTCTATTTAAATTTTTTGAAATTCAAGAGTTTATTGTTATCGATTCCATGTGTATATCGTAAACCTGAAAAGTTATCGAAAATTTGAAACAAACTTGCTATGCCTAGAGATTAGGAGAGCTCATATCCAAAATCTGGAGTCTCTAGCTTTTGTAGCTCCTGAGATCGACGCGTTCATACATACAAACAGACAGACAGACAGACAGACAGACAGACGGACGGACGGACAGACGGACATGGCTAAATCGACTCGGCTGTTGATGCTGATGAAGAATATAGTCGGAGAAGCTTCCTTCTGCCTGTTACATACTTTTGGACAAAACCATTATACCCTTTATTCACCCATGTAAGGGTTAAGGGTATAAAAAGCAGCAGGCGAACCTAATAAACAGCATTTTTACAGTCGAACGAAACCACACAGAGACTTACGCCCTGCGGTTTTCCCAGTAACAGCAACAGCAACAACAACAACAACAGCAGCAGCAGCAGCATGCAAAAATATTTGCGCTTGGCTGATGGAGCCAGCTGCTCTTCTTATTGTTGTTGGCGTTGGCGTTTGAATGCCTGCATTGCAATGATGCTGCAAACGGAAACGGAAACATGACACCTGCGCCACACACACATACAGAGCAGCCACAACAGTAGCAACTGTAGCAGCGACGTGGCAAACAAACAAAAAGACAGACAGACGGACGGACAGACAAACAAACTGAGTCGAGATAAACAGGAACTTATTATGCAAGCGCATGCAACATTGTAAGTTTCAAGGGATGCTCGATTTGAAAAGGTTGTGGCAGGCAGCAACACCTGCATCTATCTATGCGTGTGTGTGTGTGCTTTATCTGCAATTACACTGACAACAGTGTGAGCAGCGGCTTGAAGCGGCTCCACTCCACTCTTTTCACACCCTTGCCTTGTTTATAGTTATGGTTGCCAATTGCCTCCACCTGCAACTGCAACGACAAAATACTGACCACAATAACCATACTGACCACCAACCACGGCACGCCACGCCCACCTACCACCTATCGCCTACCGCCCTAAGCCCAAATGAGCTTGTTTGCATTTGGCGGCCCTATTCACGCTTTTCACACCTTGACCTCAGCAGCAGCAGCTGGCAACAGCAACAACAGCAACATAAACAAGTAAGAAGACTCTAGTCGAGTAAGCTCGACTAGAAGATACCCTTAATCCTTGATCATACAGACGGACAGATGGTCAGGCTGACAGACATACACATATGGCTGTGTACTTCTGTACCAATGCTTTATAGTTTCATATCTCCGGTGTTTCTTAATCGATTTTAACTAAAATTTTACAGAAGTTCATTATTTTGCTTATAGTTTCAATTCTCATTTCAAGATTTTTTTGTTATCGATTCCATGTGTATATCGTAAACCGGAAAAGCTATCGAAAATTTGAAACAAACTTGCTATGCCTAGGGATTAGGAGAGCTCATATCCAAAATCTGGAGTCTCTAGCTTTTGGTGTTGCTGAGATCGACGCGTTCATACATACAGACAGACAGACAGACGGACATGGCTAAATCGACTCGGCTGTTGTTGCTGATCAAGAATATATATACTTTATGGGGTCGGAGTAGATTCCTTCTGCCTGTTAGATACTTTTGCACAAAACCATTATACCCTTTTTTTTTTACCCATTTCATGGGTTAAGGGTATAAAACCTAACCAGAATGAAAACAACAGAACTGTGGCCTGTTTTTACTGTTTGGCTGGTATGGCTGGGCCAGACTTTTAGTCTGTTTGTGACTTCCACCCCCCCCCCCCCCATTATTGTGGGGGGCCCCATCGCACCCCTCCTGACCGCCCTAACCGCCTCACCACTCAAACAAAAATTCCACAAATATATTTTTGCTAAAACACGACCCGTCGAGGTCAGAACAAAATAGCTTTGTTATGCTTGCAAATAATTTAGACATTTTTTCGGGTAAATATATATATGTGTATATGTACATATATTTTTTGGCTGCTTCTTGTTTACTAACTGATAATAAAACGTAAACACACCCACACACACACATACATATCTAAATGGTAGTGTGTGTGTATGTGTTTGTGTGTTTGTGAATGAATGCCACTTGGGGCAACAAATGGATGGCTCAAAACGGCGCAGCTTGGCTAAATTAAAGTCAAACAAACAGAGAACACATGAATATATATTTAAATTAATGCATTTTGCTAACGGTTTTTTGCCCGTCGACAACTTTACAATTGGCAACTGTCAACTCACACACACACACACACACACCCAGAGAGGGAAACCTGACTTACAGTTGTGAAACGAAGTTTATGAATGCGAATGCTCTCGAGTGCAGCAGCACCAGAAAATAGTATATGGTAAAAAGAAAAATAATGAACAGCATTAAAACACATAACAACAACAAAAACAACAACAACAGCCATAAAGCTGATGGTGCAAGAAAGAGGCATAAAGTGCATTTCGCATAAAAAATTAACGAGATATAAGATATTCTTGCCCCCCCCCTTTTCAGGTAGCAGGTATATTTATAGCTGTTGTCCATTCAACCAATAAAACTCAGCAAACTCTTTAGTTGTGAGAGCTTTACTAGAAGATAACCGAATTGGTAAAGTCTTTACCGTATTTCAACAATAATGAGATTTTACATACGTATGAGTGTGTGTGTGTGTGAAAGGCTTCTTGAAATGTTCATATATTATGAAGAAGTTAAAGTTAAATTTTAGCATACGGAGAGCCTAAATCTGTTGTTATCGATAATTGTAATAATGAAATAAAACAACTAGACTAATAGTCAAAAATCTTGAACACTTCGTCTGCTATTGTTAGCGATATCGATATATTGTAATCGATTTATCCTGAAATATTCAAGGTTAGAGCATTTATTACTATCAATAACAATATTCTTCCCGAAACAACTAGATAAATAGTCAAAAATCTTTAACATTTTGTTTGCTATTGTTATCGATTTATTTAGGAATATAAGAAGTAAATATGAGTTAAACATTTTTGAACGCAATCCCTACCCATAAATGTTCTAAGTCCAAGGTATTTGCCACACATCATTATTTGCCAATATTTTGTAAATGTGTTATTGAAAAGCCCAATTTAAACGTCGGTTTTACACAAATAAAACGAAATTATTTCAGTTTATATATATATAGAATTATATATATGTATGTATATATATTATATATTATAGTTCTTTTTGGTTCAACTGCAGGCGATGCTTTTTACTATTTTTTTTTATGTTATCCGCTTTTTCTATTTTGGTTAAAAACGAAAATGCATACTAAACAATATGCATTTGCATATGCATGAAAGTGTGTGTGTGTCTGTGTTGGTATGTGGCTTATGCCAGCAGGCATTCGAAATGTTGTTGTTGTTGTTGTTGTTGTTGGACGATGCACCAACTAAAAAAATACCCGGCAGCTAACTTTTTGGATACAAATAAAAGATGCCTAGAATATTTATTAGCTTGCTGTATTTCCCATTTCGAGACTATGCAAACAAAGTGAATTTGAATAATGACAAAATGGTTGCACTTTCGCAAGCAAAGACTCTTGTTTTAGTTTTAGTTAAGCAAAAATGTTTACAAAACAACTCTGATTCTTTGCTTAGAAATATTCGGTGTTTCGTTGCGTTGCGTTGCGTTTCGTTTCGTTTTGTTAGTGAATGGCGGGGCGGAGTGGAGATTCTTCGGTCATGCTCATTTATGTATGCTCCACTGTGGAGTCACGCGTCTGTCTTTCATATTTTTTGTTCTGAATATCCCCAACCAACAACTAGCTGTACGCGACTAGTACTCATTTATATGCGAGCATACCTGTAGGCGATAGCCAAGCCAAGCCAAGTATTCGCGTCACAAGTCTTTTCTAAATGTGGGCACAGCTAACAAATAGTTGATGCGCTGGCCCGGACACAGTCTCAACCTCATTTTTCTCTCTCTCTCTCCGTCTCTCTCTGTTTAACCGGCGACCCGTTTCGCGTGCCACAATTCAGTCGCTGCTCGTGTTTCATGCATTTTTAAGGAGCCATTTGTCAAGCGCGTGAAAAGTGTTGCCTGCTTTTGGGCCACTTGCGCTCTCACACACACAGTAGCAGCTGCAGGCGTGTGTGTGTGTGTGTGTATTTATTTTAGTTGTGCAAAACTTTTAATTAACCAAAATTAAAGCTTCACAGCAGCCGCAAAGAGTTTGTTTCCGTTTCTTTTCATTTTTTGGTTATCTTGCTCCAAAAAGGGGCATTTACCTGCTCCAAAAAAAGAAGAAGAAAAAAGAAGAAAAAGTCACTTTGCCGTGCTGAAAAAGTTTCCGATTTTTGTTCCACGGCCCACACACACAAACAAAAACTTTAAAGAAAAAACACCAACAACAACAGCAACAACGACACATAAGACACAAAAGACTGACAAAGTTTTTTGGAGCGACAGGCAAAGTACTTAAGAATGTTGCAAGTCAATTCAGTGCTAGAAGCGACTCAAAAGATCAAAATCGCGCCAACTTCTGCATGTCATGTGTGTGGTTGTGATTGTGAAAGGGTAGACGGTAAGGGTAGGGTAGGTAGGTTGCAAGTTGGTTTATGTGTGTATGTTTAGTAAAGGTATGTGCAGAGCTCTTTGGCAAACATGATGCCAGGTTGGCAGCAGCACAAGAGACGGCCAATGAGATAAGAGAACACTCTCTATTTTGAAAGGAACACAGTGAAAGGGGGAAACAAAACGGTATTTCTAGGTCATTTTATGATTTATTTGAATAGTTTTGAATCTCTTTACTCTCAACTAATTCCAATCGATCTAAAAACCTTAAAGCTTTACCATAAGATAATATACATTGTCATTTATTCAAAATACTGTTAGTGAAATCAGACTCAATGTTGATTGCAAAAATACATTTTGTACTTAAATATCGACTACAAATTATTCAACAGCTTTTGCTTAATAATAAAAATACATATTCACTCATGCATCGCATTCTCATTTTATCTTTCTTTCTTTCTCTCTCTCTCTCTCTCTTTCTCTCTCTCTTTCTTTTCCTCTTCTATTCTCGTTTTCTTCGTGTGCTACGGTCAATGGTGGACTTCCGAACAGATTCCGAACTAGAAGAATTTGAGACGCCGGCACGCTACAGACCAGATTCATTGAGCGCCTTGAGTCGCTCCACCCGCTTCACAGAAGATGAAATCAAACGAATTTATCGCGGTTTTAAGGCTGAATGCCCCACGGGCGTCGTCAAGGAGGATACCTTCAAAGTGATCTACTCTCAGTTCTTTCCACAGGGAGGTTCGTGCGGTACAGTATAATTTGTTTCGTTAACCCCCATTTGTGACTTGAACATTGTAGTGTATTACTAATGCTTGCTTGTACATATAAATCTTGATTTAGATTCATTATCAAAACAAACATTGCTTGAAACAAACATTTATTTATTGATTTTCCTTTGGAAACGCAATTATTATTAGAAATCATTGACAATAAGAAAACAAAACTATTTTTTCATTCAAATTCTTAGTTACACAACTGACACACAGAAACAATAGTTGATAACAAACACAAAAGGTAATACCATTTAAGCCAATAACACACACACATACACACTTACAGCGAAGCACAGACAAAGGGCAAAGCCATAGACATAGCCAACATTGCCAAAGCTGAAACTTAATCAGTATTGAAAGGCAAACTATTCGAAACGTAATCCTTGAGATAGGTATCAGGCCTATCAATGGCCTGAACTCGAAATTTTGGCAAGCGACTTACTTGACTTCATGTATTGTTATCTCTTGCCAGCAATCAAGTAGAAGCGTAGAAGTCCTTCGTCTGGATGGCCCGCATTCAAATTGGTTCAAGTTGCTTTCGATGGCAGCTGATGCCAATTGACAATTGACAATTGAGAATTGCCAATTTCATTGTCTGTCAATGCCGCCGACATGTAATCTTATACATATGTATGTGTGTGTACGTACATACAGTATGTCTTGACTTGGCCAAAACAGAGAGGCAAAATGCTAACTCCAATGATTGAATATTGAATGTAAAATTGGACAGTATTTTTTTCAAATAATGAACATAAACTAACTAACTGCTGACTGTTTTTAAGGTAAGGGGAGGGTAGGGAGCAAAAAAAAATGAAACAGCTAAAAAGACCTTGCCTTTATTTCTTCTTCTGGCTTTCTGGCCAAAAACCCCTAGCGGATTCCGGCCGACCCTTTGCCGTTGCCTTCTGTGTAAAACTAAAATGTTGAGAGAGCAAATTAGCAAAAAGTATAAAAAGCTAAATCATGTTTCACAAGTCTTCATCTAAGGGGCCAGGGCAAGTGACGGAGGGGAGGGGAGGGGATCTGAAGGCATGGCCAGGCCAGCCACGAAACAAGCATATTCCACCCATTTTCACCCACTCGACCTCGTTTGAATAACAAGTAAATTTGCTCATTTACTTTTTACCACGCGCCTGCTGCCATAAATAAAAGCCACGTCCACAAAGCGCCCAGTCCAGCTTGGGCCAAGTTAAGGCGTGGATAATGAGATACAGGACACTATCTGACTAACCGACTAACTGACTAACTGACTGACAGGCTGACCTCAACTCAAAAATTCAAACAAAATTCATTAACCCTCAACATGCCGCCAATAAGCCGAGTTATGCTTGGTTTAATGCAATATTCCATTGCAACTATCACTTGAGTAAAATATGCGAATTTTTTCAATTTTTCCCGGAAACTAAAAATTTCACATTCCATGGCCATGATTTTTTTGCCGTTAATTGAATATAAAGTAAACGCGACCTTAGCTTAATTAATGTTAATTATTAAATATGTTTAAAATGAGTTCAGGAGATACAAGAAACAAGAAACAGAGGAGGCCAACTATACGTGAACTTGGTACACAATAAATCCTACTTAAAGTCCATGACTGTGTATTTTTACTGTACTTTGTGTACTTGGTGCTACTTGGTTGTCATGCACTAATACCCCTGGTCAGGACGCAGGAAGCAGGATGAATGAAGAAAATAAAGCAAATAATATACACAGCGCAGAGAACCTCACATAGAAATATTGCTACACATGTTTGTAACTAAATTATTATAATAAACTTATTTGGCTGGCTTCTGAGATATTGTGTGTGTGTGTGAGAGGGGACATGATGGTGTGTGGTGGGAGGGGGGGAGTAACTGCAGACAAGACCATGGGCAAACATGGTAAATGGATGTGAACATGTAGATATGTTGTTGCCTTGAGATGAAGGAGCAGCTCAACACAGCATTAGGTGGGAGGGGTTCAAGACTCTCTCTCTCTCTATCTGTCTGTGTGTGTGTGTGTGTGTGTGTGGGTGAACGGAGCGAGTAGTGGAGTAAGCTGACAAACAAGCATCGACAGCGACAGCGACAGCAGCAGGCGGAAATGCTTGTAAAAAGCGTAGTAAACACGAGACATGCTGCGCCTCAGTTATCTGATGAAAAATAAATAATGAAATCATTTTTTATTTTGATAAGCCGCTTTGCCACACCGACATGACGGGAGGGGTGCGGGGGGTGGGTGGTACGGTGGGTGGTACGGTGGGAGGGTGTGTCGCAACGCAACCTAATACAACGCGACAGCTGGGCCAAAGAAAGTACCAAACCAAACCAAACCAAACCAAACTCAACGAACCAAAAAAAGGAAAACAACAGCAGACAGGAGAAGAAGAAGAAGAAGAGCGACAAAAAAATCATCATCAATGTTGGTGATTTATCACTTTTGGTCCCAGTCCCAATTCCAGTCGCAATCTCAATGCCGTTCCAGTTGCCCACTGCACTGTTCTCAAACATTTATTTTGCCACTTGCCACACTTGCCACACACACACACACACATATTGTTTTCTTTTTGTTTTTCATTCGTTGTTTTTCTTAGTATCGTTTTGCGAATTTTCAGCGCAAAATTTTTATAACAATTTCAACATGACACATTTGCACTCATTTTTTGATTTAGCCCCAAAAGCACAAAAACATATACGTACACACATACATACATATGTACATTCATTGTATATGTATATGCATGTATGTATCTGGCAGCTGCTATCTTTGCCTTTGAGCTTTGACCTTGTTCAGTGTTGTTGTTGGTGTGTGTTATTTTGTAGGCGCTGATTGTGGGCGTGTCTGTGCGTCATGCGTCATAAAAATACATTAAGTATCAAACGGCGACAATAAACTTTGACAAATACTTTTTTTGGGCACTGCGAAATGGCACCCAAGAACATCCCCCAAACCCACATATCCAATTCACCACCCACCCCCCCTCTTTCTCTCTCTCTCTCTCTCTCTCCGCTCACCAATAACCCACGCCACGCCCAACTGCTTTGCTGTTGTTACTTGGGACTGAAACCGCGGAAAAGCCAAGCACATCAATAAATTTGCTCTTTGCCCACACAACACATTCACCCAGATGCCCGGATGCCCGGATGCCCGGATGCCCAGATGCCCAGATGAGCAAGTGGCATTTTTATGAACTGCATTTCTTCGACATTCGTTCGACTCTCAAGAAAGTGTGCAAACATTGTGTATGTCCATTAAGCTGTAAAGACACGAAGAGATCGACAGAGAGCGAGAGAGAGGGAGAGAGGAATGGGAAGGGTGAGAAGCTGTTGCAGTTGCAACTTATGAAGAAGACACTGAGAAAACCATCATCATCAGGAGCAGCAGCCGGAGTCGGAGCCGAAGCCGAAGCCGGAGCCGGAGCAGCCATGCCATAAACATAAACAGTACAAATGAGCCGCTGCTTGGCAATAATCTAAGTGTAATGTGATGGCCAGATAACAGGACATTTGCGCCAAGTGCCAACTGCCAACTGCCAAGTAGCAAGTACCAAGTACCAGAGGATGTGCCCAAGCGGTAGAATGAAATGTGATGATGCTGCAAAACGTGGCGATTCTTAAAGATGACAGAGACACACATCATGTGGCCTTTTATCGGTGTGTCGGTGTCGGTGTCGGTGTCGGTGTGTGCAACATTGTGTCAGAAACATCATCATAAACAAAATCGAATGCAATAAATATCCTGTAATAATTATTACAAAAAGACAATAGCTTGTATTAAAGATTCACGAACTGACATCATTTTCATTGTACCGATATAATTAAAAAATAAATACGTTTCATTTGCCGCTCATATGCTCAGATTGAACAGAATAGAAGTCCGACGGTTAAGGTTTTCGATAAGCTTTAAACTGCATTTATCGTATGGATAAGGAAATGAAAATTATCATTTTATCGACTCGATAAATTAACCTAATAAACTCTTTTAACGATATGAGCAACAAGCGGTCCTCAAACTTATAGTTAATGAAGTACAGGATATTTTTGTTTTGTATCTATTCACAAGTGGCTGGACGCTATCGAAGAGAAAAGAAAATAAGTTTGCCGGTAAAAGTTGTCGATAAAATATATTAATCACCTTCAGAGAACAAACAGCTAAAGAAACGAAAAAAAGCAGTTGCCACTTTATCGACTCGATAAAATAACACAACAGTAACAAACGTAATAGGATATATGTATATACCCTATGCAGCCAATTATGGTACAGGATATTTTTATATCTGATTTAGCACACATGCTGCATAATTTGAGTTGAGCATTCACCAACTTATCAGGATATAGGCACACACAACCTTACACAGACATAGAACATAGAACACACACACACACACACACGCACACGCACACATACGCACTCACACACATAATTAGCTGAGCAGAAGAGTATTTGTGCAGAAGATGAAGGCGGATGGGGAAAGGGGAGGGGTGAAAAAGTCGAAAGTCCCGATTATATATTTTCTTTTTATTTGGGGACATGTTGACTTTTAGCGATAAACAAAAACTTTGTGGCTGACAAAACGGAAAGTTTAGTTGCAACAATTTTTTTTGCCCGTTCCCCGCTCCCCGTTCACCGTTTTGTGCTCCTTGGTGGTTGTGGTGGCAAGCACGACTGTTCATCCTGCCACAAGTACTGCACACAATGTTCAACGGAGCCAAACAACAACAACAAGAGCCATAAGGGTCGGACCACCATAAAAGTTTTGACCCAATAATGACACAGCAGCGGTGGCGTTTTCCCCGTTTCTTTATGCTGGCATCCCAACCAAAAACAGGAAAAAACCAAAACCAAAACATAAACAAAATACTCAACATCAACAACAACAACAACGATGAAAAGTTAACTTGCACTTTTGCTTCACTTTGGGCTGTTCACTTCTCGATTTCATGGTTAAGTTTCGCATTTTCATCTGCCATTTGCAAAAAGCTCTTCACGCATGGTTTATCGAAATTCTTGCAAATGTAATCGCTTGTATCTATCCCTCCCACTCTCACTCTCACTCTCTCTCACTCTCTCTCTCTTTCTTTTTATAATGTGTTATTACAACTCGAATGTATACGTGTGTGTGTTATATATGTATGTTTGCTTGCATTTGTTTGTTTTATGTAGCGTTGACAGTTAACACTTTTCACTAATCAACAAAGTTTTCATCCTAATTGTTTAAGTCAAGTCGTAGACCAAACGAATTAATTTCTACATTTGAATGTTTATGTGTATGTGTCGACTTTTAACAGTTTTACTCTCACATTTAACGCAGTTCTTTTCTTGATTTCATTTACAACAACAACAACAACAACCAACCAACCAAACAACCAACCAAAAAACAACAACGATTTTAACAGCAAATCCAACACTATACGCACATTATGTATTCAATACTCTGGATCAGGATCACAGCGGCATTGTCAGCTTTGAGGTAGGTATTAATTTTACAATATATATATGTGTATACTATGTATCAAATATTAAGTAATATATTATTCGTTTCATAATTTACGTTACAATTAACCTAATGTTTTTTCATAACAACAAAAAAAAATATGCGAGAGCCTTCAGACATTTCCCAAATGTTGTTGTTCGGTTCGAAGCTGTTAAGCGGCACTCCAAGCAATCAAGATAGCGATTTGGGTCGACATAGTGCAAGGCAGAGCTTAGGGACCGATAAAAAAAGAAAGAAAACGAAGACCCAAGAGACAAAAAGAGAGAGAGAGAGTGAGAGTGAGAGAGAGAGAGAGAGAGAGAGAGAGGGAGAAAGAGATAGAGAGAGAGAGAGAGAGAGAGAGAGAGAAAATATGTCATATAAGATAAGCTGGAAATTTAGTAACCGAATCCTTTAAAGAACTCTTTACAAATGAATTAACTTTTTTTTGTTCGTTTTTATCTTTGTCAAATGGGACATTTTGAACATATTAATGCGCCTAAGCACTTGGCAAATAATTCAATTTAATATACTACTTAATTATGTACTCTTTGCGGAGTTTGCTTTTGATAGGAGTGGTGGAGGGCGGGGCGTGGAGGGCATTGTATGGGCTCAGTGGTCAGCGAACTGAGACGGCCATAGGCACAGCATCCATATCCTTCCCTACACCCTCAACAACAACAACAAGAACAACAACATGAAAATGCGCCTAAGTACAATGAAATTACTTTAGACATTTTAAGCATAAAATATGGCTGACAGTTGAGTTGAAAAACTTCACGACACAGTCGAGTAGCGCCCATTGACTTTCTCTCTCTCTCTCTCTCTCTCTCTCTCTCTCTCTCTCTCTCTCACTCTCTTTCTCTTTCTCTTCCTGTGTCTGTGGGCGTGGGTGAATTTGGTTCCATGACATTGCCAAATGATGCTGCAAAATGTTTCAAAAATAGAACAACAAGTCGACGCGGGCACAACTTTTAGCCACATTCTCTCTTCAGTCTTTAGGACCAAGAACAAGACCAAGATGCGTATTACGGCATAGTCATTTATTAGGCATTTGCGATTTACTACCAATGCCAGCAGCAGCAGCAACGGCAGCAGCAGCAGCAGCAACGGCAGCAGCAGCATCATACTATCCTTTGGGCTAGATAGTATTTTATCGCTCCATTAAATGCTGCAGACCAGCGTAACCAGTTGTAATAAGTAAAGTTTCAATTGAAACTGGCACATGCAACTAAATATTACGTATACGACACGTTGTGCAAAACTCTATTCACAAGCTCCATCTTCCATCGTTTCACACAATTTATTTTTATATATGTATTTCGTTGTTGGACTCTTCTTCCTCTTCTTTGTGCTTTAAAGTAAGTAAAGTAAAGTAAAAGTTTTTCGACAAGTTTTAAGGCCAAAAAGTGCTTGTCATTGATGGGCGGAAAACTTGTCAGGCAAACATGATTCAGTCTGTTGTTGTTGTTGTAGCCGACAGCGATTGACTGATTTTGCTTTAAACATAAAGTGCATAAAGATTTCAGAAACGAGCTTAATATTTTATTGTTGGGATTACAATCAAGTTCGTGCGTATCTTTTCTTCCTTGAACAAAAGGTGTAAAGATATTATATTACTTAATTGTTGATTTTTCACAATCAATAAGAATTCTAGATTCACTTTAACAGAATTTAGCGGCTTTCAAGCCAAATTACTTGCTCTCTCTCTCTCTCTCTTTTTCCAAACTGAATAGATGTAAGTACATAAAATGCCTGACAGCGGTTTTTATTTTTGTTTGAAATGGAGCCAAAGATTTTTGTTTGCATTTTGCCTTGGCAATGTGCAGCCGGCAGAAAACAAGCAGAAAACTACAAAACGACAAAAAGCGTTGTTGGCATTTCCATTTTCATTTTCATTTTCACATCCATTGCCTACTTTTAGGTATTTCGCCTGCAGCAGCAAACCGAACAAACTGAAAATGGCAGCGCAAAACGAGCGAAACAAAACAAAAACAACAAAAACCACAACGAAATCCAAAACCAAAAAGAAACCAAAGTGAAATGTCTCAAAATTGAAATAAAATGCATCAGCACAAGTGGTTGACAAGCGCGGTGCGGGTGGTCTGCTGCTGTGCACCGTTACGTGGTATGAAGCGGCGTGGTGTGGTGTGGCGTGGCGTGGCATGGCTGAAGGTGCTGCCACGGATGGTGCTGCTGGTGTTGCAGTCTCCTATCTCAATCTGTTTTCGCGTGCTGCTGCTGTTGCTGCTGCTGTCATTGTCAACATTTCTATTGCACAACAAGCAACAGAAAAACAACTAAAAAAAAAGAATCAAAAAAATGTATATATATATGCAAATATATATATATATATATATATATGTATATATATCGTATATGGTGTGCTGCTGGGCTAAAACAAAGCGCGAAGAAGCCAAACGGAAATCAAATAAATATGTACATGCAAAGCGTGGTAAAAGGTTGAGCGGTGGCGGCTCCACTGGACAGAGAAAGTGCTGAAAAAACGGAGGGGGGGAAGTTGAGCGGGGAAGAGAGACGGGGGGCTGTCCTGCCAGGCTATAGGGCGTGGCTGGCAGGCAAGCACTTCGCATGCAAATTTGCAAATAATTTTTGCAGTTTTGTTCGCTGCCAACGTCCGAACATGAACTTCACTTCCGGTGTGAGGGCCACGCCTATTGGTTATGCAAAATACAACGATGTCCAGGGGTCAGGGGCGTGCTACGAGAAAGGGGAAAGGTGCGACAGCAGAAGCAGCACAATGGCAGCACGTGTTAACTAGCGCCTGACTGCTTGGCGATGCCATTGAAACGATGAATTATGGCAATTTTAACGCCAACTCGCCGGGGTGTCCAAAGCCAAGACACAAGTGCGATACAAAACCAAACCAAAGACTCACACACACACACACACATTGGCCAAACAAAAGGCAAACAACTGCTGCAGTCACACACACACACACACACACACACACACACACACACCTACACACACACCTACACACACTCTCTTTATCTCTCTTTATCTCTCTCTCTCTCTCTCTCTCTCTCCCTCTCTCTCTCTTTTCTCTGTCTGTCTTGTAGAACTGCGAGACAGTCGCTTATCTTGGTAAATATATAAACTGTGGATAGAATTGGGGGTGGGGTGGGGGGCTCTGCCTCTGCATCTGCCGCTGCCTTTTTGCCTGTGCTCGCCATTTTCGTTTGTGAATAATGACCTAAAATTGTAATGACTACAAGGCACGTTCACCATATAAAGCATGTACGCACATATACATACATTCGCAAACAATTCTACACTTGGAAAAAAAGATTCAAGCAATTGCTGAAGTACATTTTCTGTGTTTAATATTTCTTTTAAGTAAGTTTTCTATTCAGATTTTGCCAATTTAACTCGAAATATCAAATTGATATCTTCTTCTATTCATTTAGTGCCAAAAGCTGCAAATTTACATCTTTAGTAGTTTTTTCGAGTACTGAAAGAATGAATTTTCTTATTTCTTTCTAATGTCAAACTCGTGTGTGATGTTCTTTGATTCTGTATATCAATATTGCAGAAAATTCAGTTATATTGCTTAAAGTTGGATTCGAACACACCAGGAATAGACTAATATTGTGTTTAATTAACAAAAGTATAGAAAAAAAATCCTTTTTCAATTCAAAAAGTTAGCTTAGTTCGTTTATGTTGAAAAATTTTCTACAAAACTTCATTTTTATCCCAAACAGTTGCTAAGTTTTATTTCTCAGTTTATGTGTTCATACATACACACAGAGAAACCTCTCGCTCTTCCAGCTGCTCTTGCTGTGGGTGTGTGTTGGTGTGTGTGTCGAGTGACGGTTGACTAAGTAGACTTCCGCTTTTCAATTAAGCTCACATATTGTTGCAAGGTGTTTTATGCACGATTTGCACGACAGTTGCTTTTATTATTAAATTGAAAACGTGGCTGTGAATTGCAATAACAGTTGCTTGCTGGATTTGAATTAAGTCAAGCAGCTTTTGAGCTAAGTAGACCCCGATTTCTCTCTTTACCAATTAATTTCTTTTTCCTTGGCCCAAAAGCTTCCTATTCAATCTGCAATGGGCTATATTGGAATTTTGAAAATTCTTAGCTGCTTTTCACATTTCTGTTGTACATAATCTGTGCGTAGCTATTCAAAGGAAGTTTACCAAAAACTAATCAGATTTTCACATGCAACTCCATTTTGAATTCACAATTCACAAGTTCTTTTCATTACATTAAAAGCTTCAATGATTTAATTTCTATGACTCGAGTCAATATTTTTTTGCAAGAATGGCAAGTCTCTCAAACTGGCTTAGAGTAGAGTTTTCTATGTACATTGATACAAAAAAAAATATCAAAATAGTATCTTCAGAGAGATAAAATAGCTGAAATTCTAATCAAACGTTCAGTTTTAATTGTGTTAAAGAATTTATATACTTTAAATGTTGATATTTAGCTCTTAACACATATCAAAGCGATGCGTTTATCAATGTCTTGCACAATTTGTGGCAGATAAGAACTTATTATATTGCACACCCCTCGCATTTCAACATTTTTTCACAGTCACTGCTCATTTATAAGCGCAGCTTTAAGACAAATCCAACTAGTTTTACTTGAGTTTGCTTCTTTTTTTTTTAGTATACGCATTTGTCAGTGTCCGGAACTGCAAATGTCCGAAACTACTTTTCAAATATTTTTTTAAAGTTTTTTTTATTTTTTTTTTTAGTTTTTAACCTTTTTATTTTGTTTGTGTATTGCCTCTGTCACGTGCTTTGCGCTCCCTCTCCCATTGATAAATTAGCCTAGCTACTGCTGCTTCTCTCCACAATTTGCCAAATGGTCCAAAAGCACAAATACAAATACCCAAAGCACAAGCAGCATGCAAAAAGGAACAAAAGTTTGTGCTTGGAGTTTTTTTTCTCTATCCTCTTTCCCCATTCCCCCAAAGACGTACATAGATCAGTTGAGGAGTTTTTGGAGAGCTTCTAGAGAACTTTTTCCACTTGCCAGTGCTTATCTAGGGACATTTGTCATACAAAGAACTGAAATAAATGTCCACTTCAGCAGCAACATGCTGTTGCCTGGTTGCGTTGCGTTGCGTTGTGAAAGTTTCATCTGGACCTCACTGCTGGACTTAAGATTGGACTGAGTGTGTGAGTGAGTCGAGTGAGTGAGTGGGTAGCGGGGATTTGGCAAAGGAGGTCGATACGTGCTTATGGGCTGCGGCTTACGGCCAATTTCTTAAAACATATTTTCAATTTTCGTATGGTTGGTTCGCTTTCTCTGTCTCTCTCTCTCTCTCCCTCTAACTGCTTCTCTTTCTCTTGGGTTGTCGCATTTATATTGCGAGCACCTGTTTTGTATTATTGTAGCTCTGTATCTTTGTATCTTTATATCTCTTGTAGTACGTACTGTGTATCTGTAATGCGTATTGATGTTGGCTTATTTTTCATTTGGCACAGGATTTCGTTCAAGGACTTTCGATACTGTCGCGCGGTTCGGTTGAGGAGAAACTACGCTGGACCTTCTCGCTATACGACATTAATGGCGACGGCTTCATAACGAGGGAGGAAATGACTGACATTGTGACTGCCATCTATGAGCTGATGGGCCGCCTGCCCGACGAATGTCCCGAGGAGGAGAAGATCAAGGGCAAGGTGGAACACATCTTTCAGGTGAGTGTGCATTTCGTGGTTCGTGGTTCAGTTGGTGGGTGAATGTGGCTCGGATCGGTTCAGTCGCAACTGACCGCAACGATTCACATTACTTATGTTAATTATTCAATTTCCAAATTGCGCTCTTCTCAAACTGGCGGCTTATTTACTCAGCATTATGCAAACCAAATTATGTATTTCTTTTGCCAGTCATTGCGCCACACAGCACATCGAATGCTAGCACTCTACTCAAGAGGAAAAAGAGAGAGCGAGTTGGGTGGAGGGTGGGGGTGGAAATGGTCTATCTGTACACATTGTATTCGTTTAGTTTGCCAGTCACGCAGTGTTATTAGCGGTTGTCGTCCTGTTGAATGCTCCATCTTGTCCCCTCTGCTCAGCTGGGGTACAGTCACAAGTGGGAAGTATAGAAAAGCTAAGTGTAGAGTATATACAGTTTGTCAAGAAATTGTTGGCATTCAGTGAACATTTTTTATATTTTCACTTCAGAGATATACGGTCACACTGGCTTTTGCTAAAAAATTTTTTTTTATAAATTATTCAGTTAATTATCTCTTAAACACATTAAACAGAACTTAAATAACATAAACATTAACAAAGAAACATTAAAAATACTAACAAGGGCACAAAATTCAACTGTCAAACAAGTGTTGGCGTCTTCCATTTTTGGTGTATTTTCGCTGTGAAATTCGTATGAAAAGGGCATAAGCTCCAAGGGCACAGCGAATTATAGTCAGAAGGATCAATAAAAGTCCAAATTTTTTTGGCCAGATCGCTTGCCAATGAGATGAAGTATATATATATATATCTCTAAAGTTAAAATATCAAAAATGTTCACTGAATGCCAACAATTTCTTGACAAACTGTATGTACATTGTATATACATATATTTGTGTCAGTATTTTCATACTTAAATTCATTTCAATTCTGAAAATCTATGACATAGAGCTCAGTTACTTATCATAGTTAGTATTAAGTGGGGCATACAAATTCGTTAGCAGTTAGTAAATGACAGGAAGTCTTTATCAAAATTAATAATAAACAGATTATAATTGAAATAACATTTAAAAAAGAAAACAATTTTTTATATGTTGTTTTGTTTTTTTGCGATAACTTATCGAAACTTGTCAATGAAAAGTGTGACCATAACAACGTACTTAAAAGCTGATATACAAATTACATCGAAAGACATATTTTACACAGTGCAACTTAATGCATGCAACGGTTTTACTGCAACACCAACATAAAAGCTTTAAATGCATAGCCAATTACATACATGAATATCGAAAGGTTTCATACAACTAAGTGCTACGTGTAAGCAACGAGTAGGTATATGATAGAGGTAAATTTTCATATAGCGATTTTGTGCCAAATTTTTTTTGAGATCAGAACCCACAGCTCTTCGGCTGTCGAGCCGAACGCGCTCTCAGCACTCTCATTCAATTGTAATATGCTTGCGATTAGATGCAGAGTGGCGGTCGACGGAGAAGGTTGGTTCGCGCCGCTTTGCTGTTTATATGGGTATGCATTTTACGTACGTGGGTTCTGATAATTTCGGGGTGGGTTTTCATAGCTCGCATTCAATTTTAATATGCTTGCGATTAGATGCAGAGAGGCAGCCGACAGAGAAGGTTGGTTCACGCCGCTTTGCTGTTTATATGAGTATGCGTACATTACGTACGTGGGTTCTGATATGTTCAATGTGGGTTCTGATATTTTCGATGTGGGTTTTCAGAACTTTACTTGAACTTGCCGCAATGTTTATGATGATGATGATGATTATTTTTTATTACAGGTGCCTAATTTTATTTTTATTTATTTTATTCCTTTTCAAAATTAGTAATAAAATATATTGTTAAAAAAATAAATTTAAATTTAATTATTAAAAAATAAATTTAATTTGTTTATAAAAAAATTTCATTTTAATTTTAAAGACATTTTTATTAGATTACAAAAAAAAATTAATTTAATTATTAAAAATTTCAATCGGCTATTATATAAGAACCCATTGTTATTTGCTGCTTGTTTGAAACACTTATTCAGTTTTAAAAGCAGCAACAACAACCAGAAATCTTTGCATCGATGCAGCAACACAAAACAAAAGTAGTATAATGAGCAAGCTTATTAGCTACATTATCCGGGTTGCTACCCAACTCATAAATAACATTAAAAGATTTAATGCTTTTGAACAATCTGTAGCGTTATCCGAAATGTTAATTAAGCGAGAATTTATGCCAATGAAATTATTTAATTTTTAAAAATGTATTGACAAGCTTAATATAAGAAAGTTCATTTATATTTTAAAAGGGTATCCAACTGTCATCTGTCAGTTCATTATTTTTAATGAAGCTTGCTGTGAGACTGTGTATATGTATGAATGTGTGTATATACGAAGAAAAAGACAAATTTTCAAGGGTTTTGTAATTTTGCTCATGGCATACGCGATGTTGTGTGCACACGCATTTAAATATTGAATGCGTATGTATATGTGCGCTTTGATTCTGCTGGAAGCGGTCAAAGACAAAACAAAAATGATATTTGAACTCATGGACGACAATTCAACTTGAATTGTTTTGACCTGCCTCAACATTTATAATATGAATTTTTAAGAGGTATCGAGTTCTAGGATTGAATATTTTTTTTATATAGTTTTTATACATCTGTACATATATGTATATATAAAATATATATAAGTTTGTACATATTAAATATTTTTTATTATATAGTCTTACATATTTTATTTTATTAATTTGTCCAAACAATTTACATTTTACATTAACAAATATACAATATCAAATTGTTATAAATTAATAAATATCGTCTCCCAATTCAATAGACAATTTGTCGCATATCAATATCTGCATTCAAGAGCCTAGAAAAAATACGAACTTCCAAGCCAGCCAAATTTCAGTTTTGCTATTTCTGGTCATACATACTCTCTTCACTTTTTATTCTATGACACAAGCAAACAATTTTGTCTACGCAACTGCCATGCACATGTATAAAGAAGTACATGAACTGCAAAAGAGTATTCAAAGTACAATTGCGTATCGAAAAATATTGCTTGTGTGCGTTCATGTAGGTTTTCTGTCACATGATAAACTACTACGGTCATCTACAAATACTCTTTTACCGCAATAGCAAACATTTTGTCAATGTGGCTGCCATACAGATGCACGTAATCTCCGAAAGCGTATTCAAAGTGCAATTATGTCGAGATCATTATTGCTTCTGTGTGTTCTGTATGCTCGCGATTGTTTGAGTATCAAAAAGATTCAAACAAGCAGCAAATAACAATGGGTTCTTATATAATAGCCGATTGAAATTTTTAATAATTAAATTAATTTTTTTTTGTAATCTAATAAAAATGTCTTTAAAATTAAAATGAAATTTTTTTATAAACAAATTAAATTTATTTTTTAATAATTAAATTTAAATTTATTTTTTTAACAATATATTTTATTACTAATTTTGAAAAGGAATAAAATAAATAAAAATAAAATTAGGCACCTGTAATAAAAAATAATCATCATCATCATCATAAACATTGCGGCAAGTTCAAGTAAAGTTCTGAAAACCCACATCGAAAATATCAGAACCCACATTGAACATATCAGAACCCACGTACGTAATGTACGCATACTCATATAAACAGCAAAGCGGCGTGAACCAACCTTCTCTGTCGGCTGCCTCTCTGCATCTAATCGCAAGCATATTAAAATTGAATGCGAGCTATGAAAACCCACCCCGAAATTATCAGAACCCACGTACGTAAAATGCATACTCATATAAACAGCAAAGCGGCGCGAACCAACCTTCTCCGTCGACCGCCACTCTGCATCTAATCGCAAGCATATTACAATTGAATGAGAGTACTGAGAGCGCGTTCGGCTCGACAGCCGAAGAGCTGTGGGTTCTGATCTCAAAAAAAATTTGGCACAAAATCGCTATATGAAAATTTACCTCTATCATATACCTACTCGTTGGTTCAACACACATGACCCAAAAAGATATATTTAAGAACTTTTTATGTGTTCTCCCCAAAAAAAACTTGGCAGCATTTTGCGTTTTCTGGTTTTCACATACTTTGACTCATTCTTTGGGCATGCAAATGCAAATAAACACATAAATGCACGCGCCCACTTGTTGGATTAAACTGAATAAAAAACCAAGACAAAAAAAATGGCACCCACAAGAAGAATGCAACGCTTTTGCCAAATTACCATACAAAACGTATTTTTTTGTTTATCAATGGGGTCGAGTTAAACACACCCTGAAAAATTCGCAAAGAAAAACAAGCGAATAATAGCATTTATCAACGGTATTTTGTAAAAATATTTCCAAAAGTCAAACAAAAATGTCAGCAAACCCAAACTCAAACTGGCATATCGACCCGAAACAATGTTGCTTTGGCTCAATTACAAATTTGAATTACAAATCCAGCACAAATGACATTTAAAATGCATTTTCAAACAAATTTTTTCTCTACTAAATAGTTGAGATTTTGTTTTTTTACAAATTGATGAATATGCGGGTGGCTTGATTTCATCAAAGTGATAAATATAATAAGCTAGAAATATTGTATGTTGTCTTAGACACAAGATTAATATTAAGATCATATCAAAAAGGATTCCAGAACTTAAGTGTTGTTTAGTTTATTTAAATAATTTTTCAAAATTTCTCATAACATATTAAATGTTGTTGTATCGTGTGTAATGTATTTTAGTTATTGTTGTGTATACAATATTGTTTTTGTATATACGTTTATAAAATTAAATGTTTTTTATCAAATACATCAAACGTATATTAAGTTAAATGTTAAAGCTCGATAATGTCAATATGCTAATCGATATAAATCAAAAGCATTTACTTCCTTTTATCAGTTTGATTACACTAAAATCGTTTGTTTATTGGTTTGTTATAATCAAACTAGATAAAAGGAATAGGAAAAGGTAAATGTACCTTTTTTGGCAACTTTTTATAAAGTTGTTACATAGTAAAATATGACATTATCGAAAACAAAATCACAACCAAAACAATGTGGAGTATTTTTTTGTGTTGTTTTCTAAAACTTTTCTGCTATTTTTAAATGTGTTGGTATATGATTCGTATATATGAATTTAAAATAAACGTGTTTAATTCCCATCTGGAATTAGACTAACATTTTTATGTTAAATGTAGTTTTTTTTTGTGTTGGTAAATGCTTAAAACACTAAGTTTAAAGTGTTGTTTTGTTGGATTGTGTACATATCTGTCACTTGTCAAGATAAAATTTGTTAAATGTTTGTGATTGTTTGAACATATCTGTTTGTTTTAAAAAGTCTGAAAAGAGTTGCTTCAAAAATCCCCCGAAGATAAATTTCAGTTGTGGGGATTTTTTTTGTAGATGGAGCTTACCTGAAACAAAAAAAGAAATAATAAAAATTAGAATTTTGTACAACATAACAAATTATGAGAATAAAAAACTTGTAAAAAATAACAAACAAGCTCGACTAGAAGATACCCTTAACCCTTGATCATACAGACGGACAGATGGTCAGGCTGAAAGACATATACAGAGGTGTACTACTGTACCAATGCTTGATGGTTTCATATCTCCCGTGTTTCTTAACCGATTTAAAAAATTCACAGATGTTCATGGACATGGCTATATCCACTCGGCTGTTAATGCTGATCAAGAATATATATACTTTATGGGGTCGGAGAAGCTTCCTTCTGCCTGTTACATACTTTTGCACACAACAATTATAACCTTTATTTGTACCCATTTTATGGGTTAAGGGTGTAAAAATAGAAGTAAGCAAAATTTCCAGGTTCTGAGAAAAAAAAAATTCACAAAACAATGCAAGGTCGTTTCTGAACTGCAGCACTTGCCATCAAGAAACGGAACAGATAAAATTGGTGAAAAGAGCAGAGCAGAGAACAGTTTTATTGTTACATTGTTATATCATTATATATGGTGTGGTTGGGTTATCATTACCTACAAATCTCATCGAGGAAATCAAAAGTGAGAAAACCAGCCAGTTCACAGGCTAAGACACGGTCAAGGTTAATTTAAATTTGTTTTTATTTTCTGCTATGTCCGACATAATAAAGAAGAAAACTTGACCAACCAGTCTCAAAGTAAACAACATAATAAACTTAATCATGATTGTACCATTTTTCCCAACAGGTTTGTTGTTAACTCCTCAAAATCCTTGAGTTTAGTGAAATCTGAGATGATAATCAAGTCAATTAGTAGGCAGAGCTAAATACAAATCACATAGTCATGAATTAAACCAATGCATAATGCATTGGCCACAGAGTTCCTCAGAGTACCTCATCCAACTAACAAACAAGCACAACTTATCAACTATGGCAAAAGTAATTGCTGTTCCAATAACCTGTAACCCGCAGGCAGACAAGTAAGCAGGCAGGCAACAACAACAACAATCAGCTCGTGCCACACAAACAAATACAAACACACGTAGGCAAATATATTAAACTGTCAAAAATGCAGAGAAACACAACTTGGCAAACATAATAATAAATAAAGGCAGGGTATAGTATGCTGATGCCACGCCTCCGCACAATTCGTTTCGGACATGCTGCACAAAAGATGTTTTCTGCTTCGGGATTTGTTGTGCACAAAATGCGGTTTACACTGTGTTAAGCAGAAGGAAGACATAGTGAGAACGAGAGGAAGAGTCGGAGAAGATCGGTGTAACGAAGGTGTAAGGAGATCTGCATATAAATTTATTACATGTATATCAATGCTTTGAAGACTTGAGTATACTCTATTTATAGTTTTTCAGATTTAAGACAATGAACTTGTTTTAATACATAAAACTAGAAGACAACTTTTGCTTAACCTAACAGTTCTTTTATGAAAAACTTTTCCACTTTCGAGTTCTAAACAACTTTCATTTCATATAAGGGCATTTAGACTTTGCTATGTTAACTTTTATTTTTGTTTCTCTCGGTTTGTAACTGTATTTCATTTAGTAAACTGCCAACAACCTACGCGACCCAAAGAAATCTACAAACAATAACCACTATGAATGACGAGCGTCGCAAATGAGTTTGCTGTTTTTGGTAATAAACGAAGCGTTAAACAAATTGCATTACAGCAACAACTACAAGTAACAACAAGTTGTTGTTGTTGGTGTCTTGTATGCAAAGCGTCATAAATGAGGGCGCTTTGACGGCGACGGCGACGGCATCGTCGCCAGAGACTTGGGGCGTAATTACATCAACTACCAAAAATGGTTAAAAGAGCGAAAAATTATCACATGAGCTGGATGTTGTTGTTGTTTGTTGTAGTAATGCCTGAACCAACAACAACAACAACAATAAACAACAAAATGCCAGGCCAAAATTTTAAATGCAAATTATTGCCAAAAACAAAAATGTGGTCAAGAAAAATTTCAAAACAGACATTTTTTTTTTGGTCTTTTAACATATTTTTGTACAGGAAACTACAAATTACCTCAATCTGAATGCAATTTTAATTATTGGGTAATATATTAATGGACAAAATTTTGAAAAAACCTAATAAAAAAAATATTGTGAAATGAATATTGGTTTAAAAAGAATGTCTTACTATAAGTTAAGGAATGCTGATATATGTAATAATAGGTACGTATTTAAGCACCTTATATGTAAAACAACATGGAAAACTTGTTCAACTTGGCTTTATAATAGTGCTAAAGTCTGTCTGCCATAAATCAAATGGGCCAAGACACTGGCAAGAACTCAACTCAAGATTGTAAAGCAATAATATCAAATAAAAATAGAGCTGAAATAGATTAAATAAAAGATAACTAAGCAACAAGCGCGCCTTACAAATCGCCAATAACAAAAAGTCAATTGCTAAGCAAAATAAAAAAAAACTATTAAAAACATTAAATAATTGCACAAATTGGTTTTACAGTTATAGATAAAAAGACTGATAGAAAACTGAAAATTAAGCAGGAAAGGTAAAGGGAAGCAATTGCAAATGTGTGTAAAGTATTAAAAATAAACTGAGGATGACGCATATTATGTATTTTTATGCGAGTGTTGACCAAGAAAAACTTGACAACATAAACCAACTATTTAATACTCTTAATTGTTTTTATTGCCAGAATGTCCTTCAAGAATGTTAATTTAATCCAAAGAATATTAAAGCCTAGTAAAATCTATGCATCAACTAAGCATTTTTAATTGTTTACAGAGATGTTAACTTGGCTCTTAAGTTTTATAAATTTACCAACATTATCGTCTTTTAACTGCCAAACATTACAAGCTATTTAAAAACGAAAAAAGGCAACCTTTTAACGCCCAATGGACTCAATACATGACCGTCATAAGTTTGTAAACAAAAAAGTCGGCTAATGATGTCTACTTTTACACGAAAAAAAAAAAACCATGCACAAGTAACTTGGCAGATTGCTGAAAAATGCAATAAGCAATCGTCAAAGAGTTGCTGCCAAATGACATTGAAATTGCACAACAGCAGCAAAAGTGGCAGCAAAAGCGACAGCAATAAATGGACACATTAGCTAAAGCCAAATTGTTGAGGCCGTCAATACCTCAAGTGCTACCGATTAGGAGTGTCTCTCTCTTTTGGTCCACACATCACAAGGTTAACCAACAGACAATTGGGATGCGGCTAGGGTAGGGTATATATCGATGGCTAAACATGTGTCTGTGATGTTTTTCTGCTCAATGTGAATGAACTGTGTGAACGCCCACAGTTTCTATGTTGTTGTTTTGATCGAAATGAACATGTCTCGGATAGAAAAAGATATAAGCCAAAATCCCCACTGCCAAGTTGCCAAAGCCGCCGAGTTCAAAGTGAAGGCGTCGCATTTTGTTGTTGTCGCCAGCTGTCAACAGAGCCAGACGATAAGCAAGCAAAAAAGCACAGCACAAAATAAGACAGTGTTTGCGCTTCATAACTTACCACGTTGATCTACACAATAAAATCTACGGCAGCAGAAATAAAAATAATTATTATTTTGCACTAGACGCACGTTAAATACACTTTTCTTTGTAGATGACACAACAAAAAATGAAAAGCACAGCTTACAAAAGTATCGACTATTTTATCGTTTCGCATAAAAAAAAAACCAAATATACAATTTGTTATCGATACTTTTCATTTTAAACATTCTTATAAGAAAAAATTTGGACGGCGTAAATCATTTTTTTCAGCACATAATTTACAATGTTCTATGAGTACTGTACACTACGGCAATTTGTCATTTGTAGCTAGACTCGCGTTATCAATGATATATGAAGATGCCATGGACGCTGCAGGCAGGTGCATAAAATCGAAGAAGTCACGAATGTAGAATGTACACACAAACATCGTACACACATACATACATACACATACTCAAAAATACTGTATATTGGCAAAAGTTAGCGGCGGCATTCACACGGCGGATGTTGGCGCTTTTCGGCCACATCGAAAGACGTGCAACAACATTTTCATGGCTCATGGCAATGCGAGCGCGCGTCGAACTGTAAAATTATGAAGATGTGTGTGCCACAAACAACCAAAAAAACGGAAGCGCGTGTTTAAGGTTATAGGCACAGGGCCAACATTTAGACAAGGCGGGAAGGGGGCACCAACCAATGTAGACACTACAATCAGATTTCTTTTTCAGCTTACCATCAAACTTCAATTTTGTTTTGGACCCGCGGAAGTTCAGAAAAGAACGCTAAAACATCGCCGGAGTACAAACTGAGCATATCCTTTACCGCAACCAGATCGTACTCTGGCTTTGATTTCCATTTCACTACCAGAAACGTTTCCAAATCGACTTTATGCGCGTTACATATACTCTCCAGTTTATCATCTGTATCGAGTCCAGTCGGGTAATCCTTGTACAAATTATGATCCCATGGAACTGGTGGCTTCTTGGGAAGGCTGCCCTTGCTCCTCTTGGTACCCTTGCTGTTTGCACTGCTGGTTCTGAGGCTGCTAGTAGTGCTGCTGCTACGGCTGCTAGAACCCGAGCCAGACCCCGATACAGGGGTCTTCTTCTTTTCTATGTTTGCCAACATTTGGGCAGCGTTTTTTCCAGTTGGTCTGACACCTGGACCTGCTGTTCCTGAACTGCTGGTACTGAGGATGCTAGTAGTGGTGCTTCTACGGCTGCTGGAGCCCGAGCGAGAAGCCGATACAGGGGACTTCTGCTTCTTTCCTATGCTCGCCAACATTTTGGCAGCGTTTTTTCCAGTTGGTCTGACACATGAACCTGCTGTTGCTGCACTGCTGATGCTGAGGTTGCTCGTAGTGCTGCTGCTACGGCTGCTGGAGCCCGAGCCAGAAGCCGATTCAGATATCTTCTTCTTTTCTATGTTCGCCAACAAATGAGCAGCATTTTTTCCAGTTGGGTTGACACCTAGACCTGCTGTTGCTGCTGCTGGTCCTTTGCCGGCGCCAGCGCTTTGATGTAGTGACTTGCGCTTTTCCTTACCCTTTGGTTCGTACTCGCTGCTGTCGCTATCGCTGCAGCTACTCATGTTTAGTTCTAGATCTTTGTCCTTTTTCTTATTTCCTTTCTGAAGAAGCAACTTTTTCTTAATATTTTCACGCAATTTCGCCTCATAGGCAGCGATCTTTTCCGGTGCATTTCGACCGTCCAACTGCTCAGGGGATTCCCATGTCCACATGTCACTTCCTTTCCAACGCACTAATACCAATGGGCCATTGTTACTGTCAATGCGTTTGCCCATGATTTCATCAATCACGCGTTCTGCTGTTTGATCAATGTTAGAACTTACGGCACCAGCGGGCCTACGCCTAACGCCCTTCTTTTTGCCATCGCGCTTTATACTTGACATTGCTATTGGGCGTTTTTCGAATACATGAAGAAAAATTGTGTGCAAGAAAATTGTGAATACGAAAATGAACGCGTTTGCGAATAAGTTGAGGGACACAAAACAGACAAACTAAACAAAAATAAAAACACAAATACATATATTCTGCTTACCAATTTCTTCAGCTTTCGATATTTGATTAAATTCGGTTGGTATTGAATTTTAGGCAATTCAACAAATTTTTTTGTGAATTGTGAAATTAAAACTTTTTTCACAACCAATTCTTGACGCCTTAAGAATCAGTTTAGAAAAGAAACAATGATCGGTGAGCTGCCAGAACCTAAGGAAATAACTATCGATGAAAGTAACGATATTTTTGCATTAAAGTGAAATAGCGTTTTAGCTTTTCTCATATATGACGCAAATTATCGTTTGTTTCAATTTAAGCTCAGTTGCTTCACATAAAATTTAATACGTAGCTTAAAAAGCAAAGTTTTTCGGATTGCATAAAAGCAAGTAACGATAAGGCATTATCCTTTTATTTTAGTTCCGGGTATATTTTAGTTTAGTTTTTTTAATTCCATTTAAATCATATGTAGTTGAATCAACGAGTAGGTATATGATATCATATATGATCATATACCTACTCGTTGGTGTAAGCGAGCACCATACTTTGAATAGAGTATGAAGAAAAGCAATTTGTATTTAGTTGCACTTGTAAAACAATTCAAAAACACTAACATTAATTATTCGAACAATTTTATGCTACTTATATTATTACTTAACAGAGTTTATAATTAAGAAAAATGAATAGCATAAGTCTAGCAACGTCAATATATTTTAAAACTGTCTGGCAGCATCAAAATACTAGAAGAAGCGAAGCAGAAACATAAACAAACTTCCATGTCCATGTTTATCTGTTTTATCTTGACAATAAGGGTTTCAAGTCAATTCCAGATATTTAAAAAAGCAACAGATTATCTTTATTATTCTTTCTTGGGCATCTGTTATCGAGATATTGTGTTACTCTAATACAACATTCGTTTCTATCAAACTGATTACTTATTACAGAAAATGGACATTAACCGCGATGGCGTTGTGACGCTGGAGGAGTTCTTGGAGGCGTGCCACAATGATGATGCCATATCCAGATCGATGTCCGTATTTGATACAGCATTCTGACCATATCCGACTGACAAGGGCGATGAGTACACGGTTCGCAGCAGACACCAACAACGCCAGCAACGTGGTCGCAGTCAGCAACAAAAGCAAAGGCAAAGGCAACGCCAACAGCAACAGAACCAGCACCAGCAACAACATCAAAAATCGGAACAGGACAAACGTAAGTCAAACAACAAGATGAAACAACATCAACAAGAACAAATGCAACAAATACATAGCACAAGTCATCAGGCAGCAGCGACAACTAATTGCTGTCTTGTCATTGACATCGATGGCGGCAGCACAACAACCAACAGCAACTACACACGCAGCAACAACTACAAGCAAAAGAACAATATCCAACAGCTACACAAAAACTATAGAAGTAATCATAGGCACCGAAACCTGAACAACAATGAAAAACTAAATGATAAAGACGACGACGACGAAGATGAAGAGGAGAATACAGATACGGATACTGATACTAATACAGATTCCGATTCAGAATACGACGATGCCAACAACGATGACAGCGATGATAATAAGAATGAATATAAATATGCTGATGATGAGGATTTGGATGATTCGTACAGGGGAGAGTACAACGCGCAATCACAGCCCAAGCATGTGAGTCGTGCCTATTGCCGTCACTGCCAACGACCCCAAGCCGAGCTGCAATCACGGATTGTGCTGTCCCCGCCGCCACCTCCGTTGCGAGTGCGCAAATCTCACTCGAAATCGCGTCAAGCACGTCAGCGTAGCAAGAGCAGGCAGCGGCAACGGCAACAACATCATCATCATAACCATAGCCATCATCATCATCAGCAGCAGCAAGAACAGCAGCATGAACAGCAACATGAACAGCAACATTCACATCCGCAACAGAAACAACCATTGCGTTGGCCCGCGCTTACTGTGGCCAATGAGCAGGCGATACGATTCCGTTGTCCACAAGTTGGTCCGCAGGTCGGAAGGGATCTGCATACACCGCAACCGATGCACTTCCATCATCCGCAACAGTTGTGCCCCGCTGCCAAAGGTTTGGCGTGTGTCCAGCCGCAGGCAAAGACCAAGCCGGCAAAGAGTAAAAACAGCAACAAGAATCACAGGCAACGCCAAAACAATCGCAAGCAAAAGCAGGCAGCAGCAGCCGCCGTAGCCACAGCCGCAGCAACCGCAACAGTAGACAAAGTTGCAAATGCAAAAAGAGATGTTGCAACAGTAACAGCAACGGCAACAACATCGGCAACAGCAACAATTCCGCCGCCACCGCCACTGCCGTTACCATTGAATGACGTTAATAACCGGGTCGGGCAACAGGAGGGTGGCAACGACAACAACCCTGAGCTACCCCAAACACCCGACTCACCATCGCTGGTAACTGTCAGCACTTGGTATACGGTGGCCAAGCAAGGCGTCTCCTGTTAATAGGCATTTACGTACATATATGTGTTAGATGTTTCAAATCAAAACTCGTAGAACTCGTATCCCTCGTAACTCTATCCGCTCTACACATCTAGTGTGAGTACAACACACAACACTTTGATATCAGCAATAAGTATTTACGATATTTTCATGTTGCATGCGGGTTAAGTCTGAACTCAAATCAACTCAACTCAACTCAACTCAAAAAGCACTTCAAAACCAACAACAGCAAAAAACAAAAAAGAAAATTCAACAAAAACTAAATTATATATACAAAATACAAAATTCTTCCCGCTCTTTCGACTCAAATGAAGATGAAAGAGTCAACAGGCTGGACTTAATTATAAATATATTAAAGAAAAAAATACAAGTGTTTTAATTTTTAAGATTTACATTAAATGTAATTTACTTCTAGTTCGTTGGTTTTTTTTTATATTCTTTTTTTTTTTGTATTTATTTGTTAAAAAAAAAACAATATAATTACACATACCCAGTTTAAGAACTGACATCCAAAAAATCTGTGTATGTTATTTATATATATATATATATATATTTATATATATATATTTATATTTATATATATAAATATATATATATATATATATTGATGTTAAAAATGTGTGTTATAGTGTTAATAGATTCAATAGAAATTAAAATGTATAACAAGTAAAGCAACTGTAGCTTAATTCAATTTTAATCTTAAACAAACAAAACATATACAAACAAACAAACAAATTAATTATTATATAAATAAACAACAAATAATTTATTATAAAAAATATATATTTTATTTGATTTCTATTTTTATTTATTTCTCATTCGAATTGGCAACAAAGTAATCATACCAAAAAACTAAAAGAAAAAAACAAAACAAAATTGACGTTAGCTGTGATGAAAAT
Organism: Scaptomyza parva; assembly: GCA_035044645.1. NCBI lineage: Eukaryota > Metazoa > Arthropoda > Insecta > Diptera > Drosophilidae > Scaptomyza > Scaptomyza parva. The sequence continues at coordinate 796,938 of JAWNNT010000078.1, forward strand.
TGAAACTACTTTAAACACACACAAACAGAAACAAAGGGGTGGGGGGAGGAACGAAAGCAACAGCAAAAACAAATAAACTATAGGCATAAAGTTAGATTTATGAATAAGGTCCGATAAGTTGCTCAAAAACATTCTTTATTGTGTGTGTGAAGTGCGTATACGCAATATTCAGAAAGCTTTTTATCAATACCAAAATATCATATTCCCAATATATATTTGATTATTATATTTTCTATATAATAACTAACATCTGAGAGTACCCTCACATATATTTATCTGTATTTTTATACTCTGATACCGAAGGTAAGGAGAATATTGTCTGTCCATCTGTTCGAAGGCAACTTTCGACTTTGACACCCGTTAAGCTAATGACTTGAAACCTTGGAAATGTCTGGTCTATAGGTGGGTTGTAAGACAAAGTGTCAAGATTGGTCTGCTACGAACACTCAGGACGTGGGAAATCGATAAAAATCGATAACTGAATACTGATAAATCCTTATGTTGTCCACATTCTCACATCTAGCACTACCAAGTATGGTAAGAAGATAGCTAATGGTGTTCCCTCCCATATCTTTTAGGCTGGAGTCACACAAAATTGAAACTCCCATGACTTCTTTTTAGCACCCGTTGTGTTTTATAGTGATATCAGAGTATGTCATAGTCGGTGTCTCTGCGACTGCGACGTTTTTTTTCTGTTTTTTTTAGTAAAACATTAAAATAATAAAAATTCAATATCACTCTTTATAAAAGCACATCACACACAAACGCACACACACACAAAGAACAACAAAAATTGCTCGCTGCGTGCATGAATTTTGCGTATTTTTACTTTTGTTTTTTTTTTCGTGTAACTTTCTCAATTAACGTAAAAATTGGTAATTAAAAAAGATTAAAGATTAAGCTCTTCATTAACATTTTATGCGATTACACGCGTAGAAAACAGAAAGGAAAAAACACGAAATTGTGTACAAATAGCTTTATCGACTTTGTGGTAATCGAGATAATAGTAATTGAGATAATAAAAATTAAAATAATGTTGAAAAAAAGAGAAACAATTTTAAACACATCACAAATTGGGAAAATTGTCATAAATTGATTCGAAAATTTGCTAATAAACTGAATCGTTTTTTTCCCCCAGTTAATCAGTTCCCCCCCTGCGCCCTTCCTACATCCCCGACAATCCCCCATTAATTTGCATTTCAATGACAGTTGTCTTTCGAATGTGAATGTGTTTATATATATACAGTATACAGATATTTATGTGTGTAGATAGTCTCGTTTTAAGAATTAAATCGAATCGAATACGTATCGATGTTTTTCCTCTATATGTATATGTATGTGTGTTAATAGCCTTACACATTTTATAGCATCTCCTACTGTATGTGTGTGTTTGTGATTTTGATGTATTTGTATTTGTATCTGTTCAAGTGTCGTCAAAAGCCAAGATTAACAATTTGGCTGCAATTCAACCAAAAAAGGAAACCAAATCGAAAAAAAAAACACCCACAAAAAAAAATAATGAATGCAGTTGCTCGTTACCTTTTGCTAACTGTTATTTGTTATTGCTATCTGTTATTTGGTAAACTATATATATTTCTATGTCTATGATTTGTTGCTGTTTTCTTTTGCCACACACTCAGACACACATTTATATAGACGCATGAAAATTGAAATTCCTGTATGCCAATTAAAATATGTGTGCTTTTTCTTCTCTCTCTCTTTCTATCTATTTCTATTTCTCTCTCTCAATCTCTCTCTCCCTCTCTTTCTATTATAACTGCTGCCCGTTGCTGTTGACTGCTGACTGCTTCAAATGCTGCTGGTCCAAACTCACACACACCACACACACGCATATACAAACAACAACAGAAATTTGCATAACAACAAAATGAAATGAAATATGAACGATGCAAAAATTTTATGAAAATGAAAAACGAACGCGAATTGTCAAACTAGCTACGAAATGGCCATAAATATGCAATTATTGTCATTGTGCCAACTATCACACACACACACACAAACACACACAGATACATAACAAATTGCAATTAGCGTCAATTGCATCAAGTCAAAAAAAAAAACAAACACACACTTTTAGAGATTGCCATAGCGATTGGCAGAGACGTTGGTTAAGATATTGAAAATTATATATATATACATATATATACACACACACCCATACAAAGTCCACGTCGGGATTGGGATTAATTGAATTGGTGCGGCCATAAAAGTATGCAACAGCATTTTCACGCATTGACTGCATGCGTAACGTAAAGCTTTATACCAACAAAAACAAAAAAACAAAAAAAAAGTAACAAAAATATGTGAAGAAATAGTAAAAATGTTTCTAAACTAGAGAAATTCTATATATATACATATATATATATATATTTATACAAAATTAAACTGAAACCTTATTGATTGATTTTAGTTTTAAGTTTTGTTCCAACGAAACGAAACGAAACGAATTTCAGCGCTTAAGTTGGGCAGATTCACGATACTTGAATAGACAAATATTCAAAATACATATATACATATATGTATATGTATATAGTGCATACCTTTTGCTGCATTTGGGTTGATTGTGCTTTTAAAGACACAATCTATAACTACCTGAATCAATCAGTTCTAGTTGGATACGAATATCCTATATCAACTATACAAAAACCTTAATGAAATTAAGGTGTATGGAGATGGAGATGGAGATGGAGAGGATGTAAACCAATTGTACTAAGGTACGAGCACCACTTTGAATGGTATACCACTTTGAAAGGTATACCACCCCATGCATAGATACATACATACACACATGTATGTTGTATAAAACGCTCAAAAGTTTTAAGTTGAAAAGTGTGTTTATTTACTCTCTCAACAAACTAAAACATATTTATGTATATAGAGAAACTTATATTAGGCATGTACATTATTATACAATACTTGTGTAATTGCGTGTTAAACAATAAGCAAAATACCTATATATATATATATATATATATAGTATATATTTACTATATAGTATAAAGTATATCTGTATATGTGAACAAATCAAATGAAATCAATGTTTAAAATCAGAAATTGGACCAGCAAATCTAAGCAAATTAAAACAAAATTTTAACGAAACCCAAAACGAAAAACAAAATATTTGTAGTTCTATTCGAGAATAAATAGGGAAACTTGTGTGTAACTCTATATACATACTTAGATGTGTATAAGATACAGAGTTCAGCAAAGATACATTGATGACAAGTAGACATAAGATACACACACACACACACACACAACTATTAGGCATTAAGCTTTAGCAACAATGAACGACAAGTAAAATTGTGTAAATAGTTTGTTATTATTTTGAAACACAAAGAAACAAAATCTGAAATAATAAATAACTGGAGCTTGAGTCATTCTTTACACATCTCTGTTGATCCTTTTTGAACTACTACTACTACTACTAGTACTAAAACTACTTACATCGTCACTTACTTGCTGTATACACCATACATACATACCATATATGTATATTGATGTACGTACTACATACATTTGGTATTTACTTAGATGTAGTCTTCCAACAACAAAAATAACAAGAATGAGAAAGAAATGAACATGAATGACTATGAACTATCTCAACAGATCTCCTATCTGCCTTTGGCCTAAGCGCAAGAGCGAGAGCATAGAAGAGAACAAGAACCAAGAGAGAGTGCAAATTCACTATTCCACTTAGACAACCTGTAGCAAAAATGGTACCTTAGCCTACAAAAAGAAAACCAAATACCAAAAGCTTTCAACTTTACAACTACTTAAACTACTTAACTAACATGTAAACATACATTATAAACAATAACTGCACCAAGTGTGGTAAGAACGAAACAACAAATTGAAACAAATTTCAAATTTACACAACTTAATAATAAAACTAGGAAACTGTGTCCAACCAAACCAAATACCATTAAACAATAAATGTTGATTTAGTTTAACCAAAAACAAAGTAAACAACGTAAACAAAATAAAGAAAACAAAGACAAATGATAATATTAAAATAATACTAACAATTAAGTCATTGATGCATAATAGAAGTTTAACCATAGTCAAATAAAAAGTTATAAAACCTAAAAAAAAAAACAAATGGTATTATTTTTAGACAAATGTTGCCGCAGTACGAATAATAACAATACTTACAAAGAAAAATGAATTGCAATCTATAACTAAATCTTAACACTGTCTAGATCTTTCTCTCTCTCTATAAGAAAACATACCGCCACACACACACACACACAACCTTATAACAAACAAATTTCTTAACTTAACGAACTTAAGAATATTACTTATCAAACTAAATCTAGCTACCACTTTAATCCTTCGAACTTCTTTTGGTTTCTTGTTACTATTTAACTCAATACTCAACAGAGTTCAAGCAAATCTTAAGCAATCTTAAACAATGAATGCATCTATTATTGGAATCGAACACCCACACACATAGACAGACAGACCTCTAAGCGAGTCACAAAGATTATGTATATACTATATGACAATTGGCGATTGTTTTGAAAGTAACCCACACACAATGCCAAGCAAATCAAAAACGATATTCACCCACGTTTAACTTTGACCCACCCAAGCGAAGCTGTATTCAATCTCCCAATCTCAATCTCCCAATCTCAATCTCACTCTCTCTCTCTCTCTCTCCTTGGAACTCTCTCTTTTTCCCTATTATCGAACAGTAGCCACAGTTTTAATGTGGGCAAAAGAAATACCTTGAGACACCTAAATACACAATAAGTATTTTTTCAAAATGGCTCATATCACGGTTTTCAATCAAAGCAGTTTACCTAGAGATTTTTGAGATCTAAGAACGCCTTTTGACTATTTATATATCATTGATTTCATAATCTGTTGATGTTTTCCAAGTCGAAAACCACAATTAAAAAGTGTCAAATTTAAAAAACAACAAAAACCAATCAAAACAAAGTAAGCAAACCGAATATTATATACCCTTGCAATGTCAACTTCTTTATTGTCGTACTCAAAAACGTATTAAAGATCTTGCATTTTGAATATGGAAGCTATATTATTACAATATGTGATGCGATAAAAACAAACCCTGACCAAAGTTTCAAGTCGTTTAAACTTAAACATTGAGGAACGGAACTGGGGAACGGTCGGTCAGACGACTCAGCTATTTATGAGGTCAAAAATATGCTTCCTTCTATGCATTACACGAACTAAAACCAAAAAACAAAAAAAAAAAACAAAAATTGGATTTGTGGCATGTCAAACAGCAAATAAATCAGAAAATAAACAAAAAAATAAAAAGTTTACATGCCAAATTTATTTTTTAAGCCTAGGCCCTAGTAAATCGATAAATAAATGAGTGTTACACATATATGTATATGTATATGTATATAGTCTATTCGTATAAAGGATATTTTTTTTTAAATCTAAATTTTATAAACTGTTAAAATCAAATTTTACCAAAGCGAAAACCAAAAAAAATACCTAAGGAAACCTTTTGGTCAGTAGAAAAATACGAGTATTTAAAAGCCAATAAATAACTGAATGTGAACGAAACAAAAATAAATCTCGTTTTAGAGAATTTTCTATTAGTGTTGATAATTCTTTTAATGTTTGGTATTTTTTTTCGTATTATTAATTTTATCATATTTGTGTTATTTCTGTGAAAAGAAACATGGTACCAAGTTTACTGTAAAAGAAAAAAACAAAGAACTAAATGTAATAATAATAAATGTATATTTTTTGCTTTGTGAATTACTGATAACTAAGAATAGAGTGGAAAATAGAAAAAAATACATGTCATACATAGCATTAGATTAAGTACATTTAAATGTATTCAATGTTTCAGTGTGACTTAAATGAAAAGCCGGGCGCAAAACCAAAACCAAAAGCAAACTAGCAAAATTAACTATATAATAAACTCTTTAACAAAAACACAAAAATGAAAATCGTAAAGCAAACGAAAATATCACAACATTATTGTTATCAAGAGAACAAAAGAACGAAACGAAACGAAGCGATAAGCATCCCACAATAAATATGGCGTAATGATTAGATCTTTTGTCGAGCGATTCAAGCGAAATACAAAAATTGTGGTATTTTGATTGTATAAAACTAGAATAGTTCGCCGAGTATAGTTGTGTATAGCGAACTGAAGATTCACTCCGAGCTTGATGCACTCAAAACCTAAGAAAGCTAAGGAAGAGCCAATGAGAATTAAATGAAAATTACGGGAAAAAAAACTTAATTGCAAATTGATAATTACACAAACAAAATATATTCTAGTTGTAATTGCATAGCTGATCTTTTTTGGTGTACCTTTTAAATTAAAAAATATAAAGCAAAAAACAAACAAATATACAAAAAGAAGCTGGAAAAGAAAAAAACAATTTTCATGAAAATTAAATAAAAAGAAAAGAAACCGGAAATAAATCAGTTTAAAAACTATAAAACAAATCATTTAAGTCCTGCTGCATGACCAAAAATGCAAACCAAAACCAAAAATGTGTAAGACAAGTTAGTAAGGAAAGTAAATAAAATATTTAACTAAAGCATAATATTAACATGAAAAAAATGGAAAGGAAACCCAACAAATGAGAGAAAAAATAAGAAAAATGAAAACTGTTTTTTTTTTGTAAAGTTAAAATATGCATATAAAACGAATTGTATGGAAAATAAATGCGTAATAAAACTATGAAATAATCTTGTATTTTCATTGAACTAACCGCAAAGAACCTTGAAATAAAATTGCTTTGTTCCCGCAAATGGAAAAGCTCGATGCGTTGCCGCAGCCGTAATTCAATTATGCCGGTGAAGAGCTTGCCAATCTTGAGTGATGCTAAACCCACAAGCTCTGCTCTCTGCTCTCGCTTTTCAGAAAACAACAAAAACAATTTGCTGCATTTCGGTCTTGGTAACTATTGTGCTGGGCCCGTGAGAGGAAAAATTATTTCTTTGATTGATTTGATTTTGTATTGAATGACTTTTAATAATACAACAAAGCAAAATCAATAATAATATTTAAAATAGTAATAATTTGTTAGGAGTCCGCTATGCAATTGTATTCATTCGTAGGTAAACACTATAAAAAAGAAAGTTTCCTGCATGGTTCATGCATGGTTCGTTCATGATTCGTGCATGTATCGTGCGTGTTTCATTCATGTTTCGTGCATTCGATTTGTTAGACGTTTGTGTTGCAAAGTAAAATCAATAGTAATATCTATAATAGTAATAACTTTTTAGAGGCTGGCTCAGCAATTGTTTTCATTGACTGCATGTTTCGTTCATAAGTCGTGCATGATTCATACATGTTTCTTTCATCTTTCATGCATGTTTCGTGGGTGATTCATTCATGTTTCGTGCATTCGTATTGTTAGTTGTTTTTGTTGCACAATAAAGTCAGTAATAATATTTATAATAGTAATAAATTGTCAGAAGTCCGCTCAGCAATTGCATTTATTCACTGGCTGATTGACTGCCATCAACGCACAGTTTGCGAAATATTAGCATATGAGTTGAAGGTAGAAACTAAATAAAACGTTTCGTGCATGATTCATGCATGTTTTGTTCTTGATTAGTGCATGTTTCGTTTATTATTCGTGCATGTTTCGTTCATTATTCGTGCGTGTTTCGTGCTTTCGTATTGTTAAGCAGTGCTGTTGCTCATCTCTAGCAGAAAAAGGCCATGGCACCGTTGATTGCATTTTCCAACACTTACACAACTACAATAATTTCAATGTAATGCGCTTAAATGCACCTATTGGTGAAGGGCCAGCAGCCAGCAGTTGTCCATTGAGCCGTGTGAAAGAGTTTGCCCGAGTGGCCGACCAACGGGTTTTTAGTATACAAATGAAAATGCAAATGCTGCTTGTTCTATGCCAGTTTACGCCGAATTGTGCATTGTGCACTTTAACGTGTCTCGTGTCTCGCGTTTTTGGGTCCACAAAGTTGGCGCCAAACTTTTACTGCATGTTAATTAGCCAACAACAATACAAATGTGCAACAAATGATCCGCCGGAACAGAAGAACGCGAAAAATTTGTTAAATTTGAGTTTTTTAATAATAATAAATCGATTTCACATATAAAAGAAAACTAATTTCTATATAAAAACATATTCACTAACTAATCATAATACGTTTTTTCGATCGTTATAGATGTATTAAGTGTTTCCTCAAAAACTATACTTAACTTAACGTATATACATCTACACATATGTATTGAATGTGGCTTAAACTCATGCATGGACAAAGACGTCAATTTCCTTTTAGCCAGCACGCATCGCATACGGGCGAAAAAAAGTTTTGCAACAAGCCAACAGCCAACTCGATAAAAAGTTGCCGGTTAACTCAAAGCGACAAGCAAACTCACTTAATTGTTTCCCATGCAGTGCAGAACTGGGAACGGAACTGGGGCAACAACTACCCAAAGTGACCGAAAAAGGGTCGGCAGTTTCTTTTTTGTAATCGTTAATTAAATCACGTTGTAGTGTAAATTAAGTTATTGACGGCATAAGTGCTGAGACTCCATCTCCATCTCTCCATCTCCTACCTTCTTCATACAGCCAATTTTTAATGCGAAACGTGGCTAATTGCTACAAACCTACATACATGTATGCGGCATATTCATGTATGTGAGTGTATGTGTGTATGGCGAGTATGTGTTGTAATGAGTTTGAGTGCGTCACGTTCATGGTGTTTGGATGTTTGGATTAAAGGCACTAAAATTCAACGAGTACAAATTTATTATGTGTAGACGAAAAACCGCTAGACAAATGAGTCTGATTCCAGACAGTCCAGTTCCCGTTCCAGACAGCACAGACACAGAATCGATATACATACATTGCACTATGGGGTATTTTGCCGAAAATCGGGCTAAATCAATTTTCACATGTGCTAAAATCAAAAAACTTTTAATGCAATTATGTTTTAAATTGATCATAGTTTATTGATCCATAACAGTTCTGTTAAGTTAACAGACCCCTGTTATGTTATTAACACTCAAAGTCAGCTGTTGTCAGCGAAAAAAAAACGCTCTGTTAAAGTGAAAAAATTAACATTGTGCAAAATTCAATAAATATAATAGTTAACAAACAGCAAACAACAAATTGGTAATAGAAGTGATTAATATGCGTCTCCACTATGCGTTTTGCATCATTTGTTTCACATTTTGTTGGTTGGTTTGTTTTTTCTTGTGTATTTAAAAAGTGCTTTTCACTGGTAATTTTTAGAAATAAATTTCAACTTTGTATAGACTTATACAAAAAAGTTCCTAATTCTTCCTAAATCGGTTAACACCATGTTGTAGTGCCATTAATTCCCTATCCAGTGCATATAACTATTTTTGCCGGTTTTTGCCGTTTTATGAGAAATTTAAGTTTAAAGAGCATAACCTCAGTGTAAAAATACCAAAATTGTAAAAAATGTGGCACACACTGAAATACCTAACTAAGTAGAATGATGCTATTTTGCTATAATAACATAAAAATATCATAAAAATGGTTATTAATTATAATTTTAAACCGAAATTTTACTATTAGAAACGAGTTTTTCGCAGATTTATTAAATTATTTTTCGATCGTTCCTATGAGAGCCATATGATATAGTGATCGGATGTTGCTCATATTTTGCACAAATACGAAAAACTTAATAAAACATATTTTTGTTGAGTTTCGTGAAGATATCTAAAAAAATAACAAAGTTTTTATGTGAGAAACCGTATTGAGATCGATAGCTTCTATTGGAGCTATAGGATATAGTTGACCGATTTTAATTGTTTTTTGCCAAGGTATTAGTATCATTATAAAACTCTTAATTGCCAAGTTTCATTCAAGTACGGTCAAAATTAAGAAAATTGCATACAATAAAATAATAAAAAAAGGGGCGATGACACGCCTATTTTCTAAAAAACCTTTCTTTGATTTTTAAAAATATTTAGCAAAAAACCGAATCGAAATATCTTTTGTTTTTCTCGAGTTATTAATAAATGCCCGATTTTCGGCAAAATGCCCCATAGTGCATTGTATGTGCAATTGGGAGAAAAGTTAAAGTGCATTAGAAACTTCGGCTAAATATATATTGGCATCAGCTTCTTAGCAACCTTTTCAACTGATTAAAATAGCTTTTAAGCCATAACAGCTTTAATGAAATGATAATCACTTTGTAATCTAAGATGAGGTAGTTGGAAGGCTCTAGTCGGGAATGCTTGGCTAGGACACATAACCTAGGAAGCCTTGACCTAAGTCTTAACCCCTTGAGCTCCCATTTAATATCATGATATACAACTTATATAAATAACCAAAATATAATAAAATTCATAAAACAAGTAAATAAAAACAAGATTGATTAGCCCAATGAGAACATTTGACGAATAAGACTTATCATCCATTTATATAACCAAAGTTTCCGATGTCGAGTTTCGTTCTGCATATGATACAGGAATAGAGGAGAGCTTAGTTTCCAAATCTAAAGTCGTTTGCTTTTTTATTGTTTCTGAGAATGCCTCGGCTGTTGACACTGGTTTTGAATATTCTGATGCTTTTGCCTGGCAACATGGTAACATTTTTTCAGGTTATAAAACCGACTTTGTAAACTGCAAAGTTGCATTTGCATATTCGCCTTTGTTTTTATTCAACAAAGATAGAGCAGAGCAACCAAACGATTGCAGAGTTAGCACAAATTGTTTACCCACAGCGATCGGGTAAATATTTGCTTGCATTCTTGCTTCTTTGTGAACGTTGCACGTTGCACGTTTGCACGGGGCGTGGCAATCACGAGTAAACGAGTAAAAGAAAGAAAAGACAAGCAGAAACAAGTAAGAAGGCTCTAGTCGAGTAAGCTCGACTAGAAGATACCCTTAACCCTTGACCAGAAAGACGGTCGGCCTACAGCCTTACACATATGTACATGTACCAATGCTTGATAATTTAATATCTCCGGTGTTTCTTAACCGATTTTAATAACAATTTCACAGAAGTTCATTATTTTGTTTATAGTTTCAATCCTCATTTTCAATTTTTTGAAATTGAAATTCAACATTTTGTTGTTATCGGAAACGAAAATAGCTATCGATAATTTGAAACAAATTTGTTCTGCCTAGGGCTTAGGAAAACTTATGTCCCAAATCTGAAGTCTCTAGCTCTCACAATCTCTAAGATCGACGCGTTCATACATACAGACGGACAGACAGACAGACAGACAGACAGACGGACATGACTAAATCGACTCGGCTGTTGATGCTGATCAATATATATACTTTATGGGGTCGGAGAAGCTTCCTTCTGCGTGTTACATACTTTTGCACAAAACCATTATACCCTTTTTTTTTTACCCATTTCATGGGTTAAGGGTATAAAAAGATTAGCATTAGCTTTGTACATATAAGACAAACCAAGCACGGGAATTGCTTGCAGTTCAGTTCAGTTCAGTTCATTTGAATAGCAATGGACCGAACTTAATCTGTTAGTGGAGCCTTTGATGGCCCTGGCCAATGGCTATCCTTTGGGATTCATTTATGTTGTCATCAGCTGTTGTTGCGTCTGCCAACTGGCAACTGGCAACTGCAAAGTTCATCTCAATCCTTTTGGTCGAAAATGCGCATAAATATTTATGGGATTAACTAACTGTTGGCGCAATTATTTGTTGGGCGATTAAATTGGATTGTTTTGCTGAGGGGGCTTAAATGCAATTTCCGTTGCTAAGCATTCCAAAAGCCATTTGGCTTATGTCGAATATATCGAATTGTGCACTGCACTCTCACTCTCAATGCATAGAGTATAGTATATGCATTTAGAGGGCATATTCATTTCTCAGAAAATACTTAATTAACCCTCTACAACAATGTCTATGAAACCCTTAACAAGGCCAGTAAATGTTCATTAGGACCGACACACATTATGGCAATGAACACATTCAATGAATTTCCCCGAAAAATGTTCCTCTCTCTCTCTCTCTCTCTCGCTCTCTCTCTCTCTCTCGCTCTCTCTCTCTCTCTCTCTTTCTCTCTCTCTGTGTGTCTTGACCTATTACTAGCGCTTCAATGCGGAATCTCTGCCTGTTCTTAGTGTCCACACATAATTGCATTCCCGTCTGCCCATCAACGATAATACCCCCGGCAATGTGTGCTTGTGTCTGTTTGTGTGTGTGGGTGTGTGTGGGTGTCGATTTTGGCCTGAAATGTCTGCGGTTATCGGTGTGCTACGTGTTTTCCGGCCCCAAAAAGTGTTCGATTACAACACCAAAAATTCAATTTTGGTCTCTGTCAGCATGCGCGTCATTGCCTTTCACCAGCTTGGACGGCACAGATACTATGTGTCCAGATGTGTGTATGAGTGTGCGAGTGTGTGTGCGAGTGTGTTTTTGCCAATGTAGTAGTTATTCTCATTTGCCATCATCTCAATTCGGGATTCGAAGAAATCAATAAGTCTGTGTGACATTTGTGTCACATTTGTGTCGAAATTTGTGGCGTTAATGCGTTCGGTTTATGGCTTATGGTGAAGCTTCTGCTTAGTAGATGTTTCTGTTGTTGTTGCTGATGGTTGTTGTTGTCATAATGTCCGTATTTATTACGTCGACGTAACATTGTTTATGCCTAAAAAGGGCATTTGTGTTAAATAGATTCAGACATTTATGCCATTCACTTTGATTTGCGGCGCCTTCCAAAAATGAAGACATAAAAACTTATGAATTCTTTGCCCTAGCAACAACAACAACGACAGCAACAAGCGACTGTTATCAGTTTTTTCTGGTCCAGTCCTTGTTGTTGATGTTGTTTTGCCGTTGGACAACCAAAAAATTAAATCTATTGGGTGCTACGAGGCGTGACACAAGCGAAAATGAGAGAAATGAGAAACAACAACAATGTGCAAAATGTGTGAAGAAAGAAGTAAAAGAAACAATCGTAAATTATAGGTATTTCCATTTGTTGAAAAAAGGAGGAGATTTAGGAGAATCTTAATCAATGTGTTTTTACCTTACTTTGGATCTCTCTGCCTTCAACTGTCTACATCTGCTGTTTATCTTTCAAAATTATAGTCTCTTTGCTACTATTCTGATGTATTGTAAAGTTTCATTCAGTGGTTTTTGCGTAAAAGCGTACAAAATATCCATACAAAGTTATTGTGGTTAAGATAACATGGCATGAACTATAACATATCTCTGTTTTCTAACAGAATAGAAGGGCTTGGCATCCATGTAGAACTTGTCTTATATAATAAATGTAATAAAAAATAGTTTTGCACCTAACTATCTATCAAACGCTATCTATGACAGAAATTTAAGGTTAGTTCAAAAAGTATATATATTTTTTGAGACGAAAACAATTCAATAAAATATTAAGCAAAAAACATTTAGTGTTAAATTTATAAATAAAACACAACGTTTGAGAGAACACAAAATAAATTGATATATCAATATATAGTACATATTTTCCATTTGAATTTTTTAATTGAAATAAATGAAATAAATTTAAAAATCTATAAGCTGCAGTAGCAACATAAAAAAAACGGCCGTGCTTTCCCGCCTGAAGGCAACAATTATTCTCACTTCATTTTGTTCGAATTGCAATGGACTAAGCGTTATTAAACTTTTATGGCAAGCGAACCGAAAAAAGTGTTGGCCAAGCGCGAATGCCAACAACAACAAACAAATTAGAAAAATAATTAAAAACTTAAATATTCGCATTTTTAGCGAATTTAAGTGCTCTAAAAAGTTAAGCTAACCCTAACGTTTGAACTAGTTACACCTACTTGCAAATATTACGAAACGCGTATTCATTATATTTTTTCCCAGAGCTACCTTTATTCATATTTCCCCAACACATTTTCAATTAACCGCTAAACAGCGCGAAAAACATATTTTTGACAATGCAATCAACTGGATTTGACACTTTTATGGATCTGAGCTGTGAATGTGAAATGTGAAAGTGACAGAAATGAGTACTGACAAATGAGTCGTGTGAAAACCCGAAACTGATGATTAGTTTTATCATCATGAAAAGAACATAATGAACCGGTTTGTGTGTGTAATGAAAGGATCAAAAATCAATTGAGTTTCAGTTTTGTAAATATATATTGTAGCACATTATTGCAGAAAACAAAAAAAAAGTTAGCTCCTGGCATTTCAGTCAGGCATCAACTAATCAAGAATGAACCAAATGATTTTTTTCTCCTTCTCTTTTTTGTTTGTAATGGTGCATAACCCATCACAAAGTCCAGGCAGCTATTGTCCTTAATCACCAAGACTGGCCATGATGCCAGTCTCTCTCTCTCCCTCTCCCTCTCTCGTTCTCTCATTCACTGTAAGCGTATTAAAGGCAGCAAATAAGCCAAGTTGATGTTTGTTCTGTGTTGCTGTGTGTGTTGCTGTGTGCTAAAATCTGCATAATGCGGTGGCTCCATGGGGCCCGCATCTACACCTACACCTTTCATTTCCCTTCTCCTTCCCCACATCGTCACTATGAGTCGTATCGCTGTTTGTCCTGTTTAGTTGTAGGCCACCCTTGAAGCGCAACTGCGATGCTGCTGCCAAGCTACCAAGCTGCCTGACTGGTTGACTGTCTGACTGGCTGACTGCAGCTGTGGCATTATCTGAGCTCAACTTTTGCTATTCTTTTTAATCACTTAATAAAGCGCGGCAACTTCATCAACAGCAAATTCATTTGGGTTTTTAGCTTGCTGAGGCTTTTGTTTATGCAAACAACTGCAACTACACTCAAAGAAAAACCTACCACATATTCATGGTAAAATGAATCCTTTCGTTTTAACTGTACTCGCAAATGTGTTAGGTATAAAGAAATATTGTATTAAACCATTAATAAGTGGTTTTTGGTTACTACCTTGGGTTTTTGCTCAGTGTATTTCGTAGTCCTATGAAAAGCGAAAGGACAAGCAACGCGTACCAACAATTAAGTCGCATTTGTGCTAAACTTTTGGATTACGAAAATATGTTAAGACTTTTGTTCAACTCGTCCGGTTGTGAAACTTTTGCATTCATCGCACCAAGCACCATCGCACCGAATCGTTCGTTGGTAGCTGCCCCACAGTGACGTTATCTGCAGCCACAGCCACAGTCACACTGCACAGCACAGCTGCATGGAGACTCCTGCTGCTCCTGCTGCTGCTCTTGCGTGTTGCATGGTTGAATCGTGGTTAGAGCTTGAGTTTCGAAATAATGCCCCGAGGGGGAATCTGTATGTTATTTGTTCTTAAAGATGTCTGTCGGAGAGCTGCAGTTGCATTTCATTTGCCACACGCACTGCTCTGTTCAGTTCTATTCTGTTCTGTGTGGCACCAAAACTGGTTGCCCTCAATAAAGTTGCGTATACATATACATATAGTGTGCCTTAGTCTATATGAATTTAGCGACTTTGGCACTGACTCAACATTTATGAAATTTTCTGCTTCTCCCTCAACTCCCTCAACAATTCCAACCCCCTCCCAGAAGCAGCACCAACTCCCTCACAATTCAGCACATTGGCGTGGCGGATGCTACTTTTGAGCAAAACTTTTCAATTGCATTTAAACTTTGTCTGGCGTAATTTGGCAAACGCAAACGCAAACGCAACGCAACGCTATGCCATGCCATGCCACGCCTCGCCCACTTCCACACATCGACACCGCTTTGCATTTGGGGGCATGCTTTGTGTTTTGTGCATTATCCACACATTCGCATGCACCCTTTCACTTGGTTGCGTGCCACACTTTGTTCACGGTGCGTTTGCTTTGTTCGCTCTCTCTCTCTCTCTCTCTCTTTCTCTCTCTTTTTATTTCTGTCTGTGTTTCTGTGTTCTGCTTTTATGATTATTAAATTTGTCAGTTTTTTTCTTTTACATATGTGTGCTTATACATAGTAGTTGCTTTTACAAAGTTGCACCAAAGATAGGAATAGAATCTTCAATCCCTATAGAAAGAAAACGTTTTAACGCTTCTTTTAAATATTTTGTAGTATAACAAAATGTGGTCAAACAATATTCATTAAAGTTAGTTTACCATTCGTACTATGTGCTCTTTTCCTCCCTACCTTGGAAGTAGTTGGAAAAGAACTTGGGACAGAAGACACAAGGTACATTAGGGTGGTCCTTAATCAATCAATTTCTTGGACCGGAAAGCGATCAAGATTGAATGAAATCTGTGAAATGAAAGCATTTCCGACCTTATAAAATAGATATATTCTCGATCAGGATCAAATATCGAATCTTTCTATCGGTCTGTTCTTCTAACTTTCAGTCTGTTAGATGCGTTCATCCCAGAGAGTAGAGGAGTTAAAGCCCTCAGATTATACACTCAGATACAACTTCTCGTATATGGGTTAAGGGGCAGAAAAAAGGAAAGACGACGCGCACTGAAACAAAGAAACAACAAATCAGAAGTATTTATCCTTTTTAACTCATTTGTATGAAGAGTAATTTGAGTTGAAGGAAAATATGTATAGAATAATGGTGTCAAATTGTGCAGTAAAATGCAATTGTGAAAATGCCAAATTGCACCCAATTATTATGTTTAATAACAAGGCGATGAGGGTTGTGCAGATAATGATAATGACTTGAACGTGACCAACCAACAAAAGGGGACACAGACCGTTGGGCGACGAATCTCAGCCTTGAGCGGACAACAAAGAATGTGGCTAACTGTCGAGCTGGTGTTTCTGAATATTGCTGGATGGTGGATGGTGGATGTCAGCTACAACAACAACAACAACATACAATTCCAATTGTGCATTGTTGTCCGACTTACTGTCTATCGGTCTTTCTGTCTATCTGTCTATGTGGACGTGGCAGAGTGTCGCTAACGCTGTTGGCTTTGGCTATAGTGTTGGTGTTGGTGCTTTTGCTTTGGTAGGCAGGTAATGACTACAGACATCCACCAACCCACCTTGATATCAGGTGGCCACAGTCAGCGCACAGTCAGCCGCACAGACACAGGCAACGATACCGGCGAGTGGGGGACAGGAAACATAGGGCCATAATAGCTACAACTATGGCCTCCTGACGTACACAATGCGGCGGCGGAAGTGAAGCTCGAATAGCAGTCAACGGATTCGGAATCCATTCACATAATCACGAGGCCAGACTACTAGACTATATCAACGGTTCACTATGCCACCTACTAGTATCCAGGCCAGGCCAGACTCGACTCGACTCAACTCTACTTGACCAAACGAGGCCGCCATCATCATCATCATCGGGGGCACACAAAATGTTGCAGATGACTTTTTGGTTGATAATTGTTAGAAAATGCACTAAGCAATGCCTAATTGATATCGTTTTTATATTTCTTGCTTACTTACTTCTGGGTGTGTCTGTGTGTTTGTGTGTGTGTGTGTGTGTGTGTGTGTGTGTTAATAGGCCCCCGTGTGCCATTAACTAAACAAGTAAATGTATAATTATGTCAGTATTATAATATAGGCATATGTACATATCTATATCTATACATTTATGTATGAGTAGCTAAATAAATTGTGTGACTTAAACACGCTCTTTTTATCCCCTCTCTCCTCCCCTTCCCACTCTCTTTCCTTCTCTCACCGAGTTTAATTTATGCGCATATGTTAAACATTACTCACAAGTCATAACTTACAAAAATATGCAATCAAAATACATTAAAGCAGCTTAATAGACGTGCCACATGGGCTCAATGTCCGAGTACACACACAACCACACACACACACACCCAGAGTCTGGACACATTGTGTGATTCATGAGCCAAACAAATAAAAATGCCGTAATATATATGTATATAAACAATTTGTTTATGGCAAATGTGAATTATTTATCCTGAAGTTGTTCATCGTTTTCTCTCTCTCTCTCTCTGAGTAAAAAGAAGAAGTTTTCGCTATTTGAAGTTTTTGACTAGTTACCTAAAATATATAGATAAAGAGAAAACTTACGATCGACTCATATATATATATATATATATATATATATAGTGTATATGTGTGAATGTTAATTTAATTATTCAATAGCACAACACACGTAAAACTTGAAACGTTGCAAAAACCAAACCAAACGAAAAAAAAAAAAGAAAAAAGACCTCAAAATGCCTTCCAAAAATAAGAACCAAACAAAAACTGGGACGCTTGAACGTGACAAAACCCGACACACCTACTAAACCTCTCGACCACACACACACACACACATACGCACACATGTGAATATTTAAATACAGATACTCGTATTCGAAGGGTGTACACAAAAAAAAAGGGAGCAACAACAAGAACAACAGAATAACAATATTCGTATGAGGCGGCAAAGCAAAAAATTCACTTAGTTGGGGCTAATAAATGTCAACGATAATGTTAGACATTACATATTCACCCACACACACACACACACACACACACACACACACACACACACACACACACACACACACACACACACACACACACACACACACACACACACACACACACACACACATACACATACATATCGGTATGTTTAACCACAGAAGAACCATTCTACACGAGAACAAAACAAGTATTGTGTTATTACTTAAAAGTATATGATAAAAAAGAAAAGTATATTTTTAGATATTTTGTAATGATATATGAGGGAATATATATTTGTGTGTATAAATCACCTTAAAACACACCTTAAACAATAGACAGACTGTTTTGAATTCAGCTCTTGAGATATCTTAAAGACTTGCTCCCTTTGGGCCATTTTCCTCATTCGATGTTCGATTAACGATTGACGTTTAGTTAATTGCCTGGGTTGAGTTGAATTGAGTTTGTCATCAGCTGTTCAGCTGTCAATCCAGCGACATATACATAGGATTCCTAATGTATGGTTAAACTTAGACGGACTGGCACACGGTTAATTACTGAGAATAACAATGTGATTTTATAGTTAGATTTGCCTCCAGATATATGAATTCCCGGCATCAGGTCACAAAGATCTGCACAATATTTATCTGTCAGTGTAGAGATGTGTTCATGTTTATGTATGTGTGTACATATATGGCGATATGGACACTCTAATATAACATATGTATGCATATGAACGACCTTGTCAAGGGTTTTGTCATTGTCTTCGTTGTCGTTGTTGTCGTTTTTCTTCTGTATTACCAACAATATCCCTTTTTTGCAAGTTAATTTCACTCGAAGATTTTTCGGAACTTTTCACTGTTCACTGTGCGCCCTCCAAGTAGTCTAATTTAATTAGTTACAGTTGCCGGAATAGAAGATAACACATGTATAACAACAAGAATGAAGAAGAATAAGAGGGAACTCGCAATAAACTGATGTTGGCATATAATCAAAAAATTAAATCCCTTACCCCTTCGGTTTGGTTTGGACCGAAGACCACCACCATCCGAGAGAAAGTCTGGTGAGGACTTGTGACTTGTGTGTTGCACGTGCCCCTGCGACGGTTACTATTTATATGTGTGTGTGTGTCTGTGTGTCTGTGTGTTTGTGACTAGTTTATGACATGGCTAGCTGGGAATCGGGTGTCGGGAGTCGGGTCTTGGTGCTGGACGCTTGGCTTAGCAGCAAACTCATCAATCTAATCCTTAGTTATTTCCGTGACATTTTCTTTGTTGGGCGGGAGCAGTCGGAGACAAGCGACGGATCCAACATCCGCACCCATTTAACTCTTACAGGCTTAGGGCGCCGCGACCAGGAGACAAGGGACACAAACAGAGACCCAGGGACGGGAACGGTGACGGGGACGGGCAGATAGCGACGCGCTTACAATGAAACACATTGAAACAGTTTCATTTACATTTTAGTATACGTCTGAACAAGGTAGAGAACGGCAGAAAGAGAGAGAAGGTTGTTGTCTGTGTCTCTCTCTCTCTACTTTCGCTGTTGCTTCGCTGCCGCACCGTTTCCGGTTTTATGTTACCACCTTGTAAAAGTCATAAAAAACAAAAAAAGAAGAGGAAGAAGAATAAGAGATGTCGACTAAAGAGTCGGTCACATAGCCTTGGACATGTGCGGCAAGTGGCGAAAGTTAAGTAAAGTCTCGCTCCTTCTGGCAACACAGTCTCAACAATTTTCCTGTCAACGCCCGGAATGTGCAGCCAAAAGGCGTGAACACGAACACAACTAGGTTCAATGCCAATGGCTTTGGGCCAGGCAGGCAGACAGGCAGACAGGCAGGCAGGCAGGCTGAAGCTTGCTATTTGAAAGAGAGGTTGCAGCGCAGTATTAGGTTTGGGTTTTGCCTTTTGGGTTTGAGTCTGGGGTTTTGGGTTGAGATTGGGTCACAAGTGGGCATTGCCTGATTCTTGATGTTATTATGTGCCCCTTAAAACCGAACCGAACGCTAACAATTTCGTCATTTTCTCGTTTGTGGCTGGTAATCCAATTAAATTATCGGTAAATAACAAATACCCTGTCAATTGAGGCTGTTACAAACAGAGTATCTTAACTCTGAATTGAAATTAGGAATATTAATAATGTTGAAGTTTTAAATGTTTGTACCAGGCAGAAGGAAGAATTTTCGAAAAGCCGTGCTGAAATTAAGTGATTGCACTATTGGTTTAAGTAGCAAACATTTGTAAATTAAGTACGAAATACTTAATAGGAGTCTTAAAGTAATTAATTTTATTAAATAAAAAACAAATACTGAAATCAAAACTGAAAGCTCTTATTTTATCACGACATTAGGTTTGATTCCCGGAACGATTAGTCTAAGCTCTTTCATTTCTATTTGATTCTAGGTTAAATGGTTCTTGGCGACAAAAAAATGATTGCAACAAAGAAAATTGTTGTACACAGTACAACATAGTCTCTTTCACTACTCACAGTAAACACTTCGTTCGATTGGCTTCGGAGCAATAAATCAATATTGCAATTAATGTTTACAAAATGGGTTTTTTACGTTTTTACTGTGTTTCAACAGTTTTGTTCTATTTGTCGTTGAAACAGCCATAATTAATCTACACCAAGAGCGGTTTACAGGGCGTATGAGCAACGCTTGACGAGCATTTTTTTTTTTGTCCGTCCTTCATTTTCCAACTGATGTTTTTCTTCTTTTTTTTTTGATTCCTTTTCTTTTTACAGCTAATGCTTGACACACATTTTTGAACGCCCCAACGACTTTGCTGTGATGCTTTCTTCTTTTTCCTCTTTTTTTGTTGACGGTTTCTCTTATTTTTTTCGTCGCTTTGTCGCCTTTTAAATTTGGTCATGAAACGTGTAACGCATATCGAAACTTGGGAAACTTAGGAATATATCTCAATATATATATTATTGGTTAGCATCGCGAGTTCAGTTAAGTTAAGTTGAGATAATATAGATTTGATCGTCTGTTCTTCCTTTACACTTTTAAAGGTTTTTACACTTACGGCAAGTGTATGTAACATTCGGCATACCAAAGATAGCTTACTGACTCGTTGTTGGTGTTTTTCTGTTTGTTTTGTTTGCGCTGTAGGCCGACGAGTTGGTTGACGCCTGTGTTGAGGCTTAAAAGCAAAGTTATGTCAGGCTCAGCTCAAATGCATTGCATCAATTAAGTGCGGTGCGGTGCGCGCATGTAGACACTAAAAAGTCATCGACTGGCAAATGGTCAAATGGACACACGCACACTCGAACATTCGGACACTCGGATATACGGATGGAGGGACACATGAGCCTATGCTGAAGCTTAGTCTGGAGAGGATTACAAGCGCACACACACACACACACACACACACACACACACACACACACACACACACACACACTAACACAGTAACACGCCACTCAGCCACTCAATGCAATTGAATTGAAATCTAAATCTGGTCGCAGACAAAGTAAAGTCAAGAGCCTTAACTATTAGGCGGCGTCGGCAGTTGGGTTCAGCAGTTAGGGTCTTTGTCAATTTATATGCTCGACCCAACAAAATAGTGCGGTCGCAATCAGCAAATGGCCAACAGGCCAACACAGCCCAACAGGCAGCAGGGAGTAGAACATTTATACATACATATATCTACTACAAAGCGATAATTTTTTTTGCTTTGTGCCCAAGGCACACAGGGTGGAGCCAGCCTTCTTCTACTTCTACTCCAATTCCCTTTCCCCATTTTTTTGGTCTCTGGTTCGTTTTCGCTTTGGCTGTCCAAAACAAAAGCACGTGCGAAGCCTCACTGGCTCACGACCCAAGGTTATTTGGGGCTTTATTGTGGTGCAAATCTTGAACACAAATCTCTTACATAATGGCAGACCGACAAAACTTTTGTCACAAATCAAATTATCAATAGAGAAAAAAAGCTGTTAATTATTTACAAGTAGTAATTTGCCATGGAAAATGATTTGTACTGACAGTATTTCTACCGAATCAACCTTCATGAGACTTAAGACTCTAACACGCTAATTGATAGCACTTCACTTTCCCAAACTAAAACTAATCCTATAATATTTTGCGAAACAAACTTTCACACTTATAAAATGATTAGAGGAATTATATTATAATTATCAAATATTTCCATCTCATAAGTAGTCAAATAAGTCAAAAACTATTATAATCATATTTTTCAAGCTATTTCGCCTTATTTAAAGTGGGGAAAAGTTGAAAGCCCGAGGTATAAAATAGAAGTTCATTTAACTAATTAAGTTTTTTAGTTGCCTCCAGTTGACAACAACACACAAAAATGTCCCTGACCTTATATGTATATGTATCAATGTATGAACTTTTGCACCTCTACATGCAAATATACATTGTATTTATATTGGTATCTGAAATTGTACGAGTAGAAATCTGAAATCTGAGGTTGGCTCCTATGTGCCTATGATGCTGCAGTTGCTGTTTTTGTTGCTGTTGTTGCTTTAGTTTTGAAAAGTTTTTGTCGCTACCGAAGTTTTGCCCGAAATGTAAACAAAAAGTGAGCATGTATTGGTTGGTTGGTATGCCATCGGTGTGTGTATATTGCTTTGGCCGCGTTCTCAAACCGTTTACCGCTCGTATTAATGATTTTGGTAACTTCTATCTATCTCTCTCTCTCTCTCTTTCGCTCTCTACATTTGTTGCTGATGTCGCTTTGGACTGTGTGGATAAAGTTTTAATAGTATAATTTGCCAGATACATATGCACAAGGATGTATGTATGTGATGGTGGTATGTGTGTGAACAAATAAAGGCAACTAAAAGTCATGACCGGTCCCCAGAACTTCCCTGCAGTACCGGGTACTAGTTCGTTGGTGGTAAAATTGCTAACCATTTGATGGAGATCCAATATCTACTTTACTTTAGCAACTCAAAGTGCAAAGTGCATAATCGCAGTCTATCGATTTCATTTCATTTTGATGTCTGAAATGTTGGCCGATATCAACTATATCGACTCCACTTTGATTACCTTGAACTAGTGAAATAGGAATCAAATTAGGAAGTGATGACTTCGCTACATAGAAGTAAAATGGGAGATGAATGATATGAGATCTTTCCAAACATATATTGATTGCAAGCAAGCGTCTTTTGCTTGGTAGTTCGTCGCTGGCCTACCATATAGGTCCTTTCTGAACTACCCATGTAGGAATTAGTTGAGTTTGCTTACGCTTACCATATTACTTTAGAGGTAGCCATGTAAGAATCAATTGGGTGATTAGTTTGATGGTGTTTTTAGAGGAATTTCCTCAACTACCGTTGTGACAAGTAGCTTAATAGATACTTCAAGCATGGCCAATCAACACCATCGAGTACTGCTGGGCCTTTAACTATTTTTAGCCACACAAACAAACAAACAAACAAAAAAAACTAAATGGAACGAATTAAATATTTATGAAATTTTTTTTCTATCTCGCTCTGTCTCTTTGTGTGTGTGTGTGTGTATTTGTGTCTGTCCCGAAGGATTTGTGTAACCTATACTACCATACTTACAGGCGACCTTTGACATTGTTACATCTTAACGAAAAGCATTCACAAGCGTTATAGCTAATTATTGTATTGCACCCTGTAAAAATTATTTTAAAAAGGTATTATCTTATAGAAATGTTGCTCAATTTTAATCAAAAGGGTATTTCACACTAACACTGTTTATAGCAGAGTACAACAAATTCAATATCTTTTTTCATCATTTTTGGAATACTTTTCGTATTTGGGAATTAAAGCTAGCTATCTATATGTATTTAAGTACTTATGTATGTGTGTGAAAAAGAGAGAGAGGTACTTTTGGTCATGCCCTTGGAATGTGACTTGGGAGGAAGCGGAGGGGTGTATATTCCCCAACTACAGTTTAGAGCATTACAACCGACCAGCTGGTCGAATCCGAGGGGTTAAAGTAAAAAGTTAAATCATTTTCTTTTAGGTTTTCATCAATTTTACGACGCCCCCCGCCGCTACCGCCGCCACCAGGGGGTAGGGGGATATTCAAATGCGTCCATCACTCACTGATTCTATCCGGTCATATTTTTATTTGTTTCATTATTCAAATCCAAAGAGGGGGGTGGATGGGGGGGTGGGTTGAGTGGGGGAGCTGCAACTTATTTGGGGCAATCGTCATTCCATGCCATTGGCAGGCAATTCATTCCTTCTTCTTGCCATTTTGACAGCCTCAACTGATTTGTTTGGCGTTCCGCTTAATACATTTTATTTCGGCTTGGCCCGCTTCTGATACTCTCTCTCTTTCTCTCGCTCCTCATTTATTTGACGCCTTCGTCGTTTTTCTTGATTTACTTTTTGCACGTATTTTATACCCTAAACCCATGAAATGGGTAGAAAATGGTATAATGGTTTTGTGCAAAATTATGTAACAGGCAAACGGAAGCTTCTCCGACACCATAAAATATATATATTCTTGATCAGCATCAACAGCCGAGGCCAAGTCGATATAGCCATTTCCGTCTGTCCGTCCGACTGTTTGTATGTATGAACGCGTCGATTTCAGGAACTACAAATGCTAAAGTCTCCAGATTTTGGATATGAGCTCTCCCAATACCTAGTTTGTTTAAAATTTTCAATAACATTTCCAGTTTACGATATACACATTGAATCGATAACAAAAAAATCTAAAATTTGGAAAACTTTAAAATGGGGATTGAAAGTATTAACAAAATAATGAACATCTGTGAAATATTCATTTAAATCGGTTTAGAAACACCGGAGATATGAAACTATCTAGCATTGGTTCGGTAGTGCAGGTATGTCTGTCAGCCCGACCGTCCGTTGGTCTGTGTGGTCAGGAGTTAAGGGTATCGTCTAGTCAAGCTTCTTACACTTGTATAGTCCATTAAATTGTGTTGTTCAAGTTACACTGAAAATGTAAATCCATAATGTATTAAATTTCACATTTCACACAAAAATTGATTCAAAACAATTTCATTGGAAAAGCAGGTTTAAAAGAAAATGTCAGACAACAGACTTCAAAACAAAATGCCATACATTGTAAATTAATTTTTCAATTGTAAATAACATTTATTTGAACATATTTGAACTCAAATAATTATGCCCAATTTAAGTTTATAAATGTGCACAATTAAACTATAATGAATAAACTTAAGCACACACACACAAATACATACACACACAAACACATATACAGTGCGGGTGTGCTTATGCCAGTTTTAGCTTCCAAATATTGTCTATGATGTAGCAATTTTCGTAGTTTATTTTATGCAATTTACTTATGTAAATTATATTTGCGTAATTTCGTGCATTGTGCAAAGTATTGTCCCCACCTTTGCATATGAATACGAATACAAGTGAATGAATTCATGTACTATTGTGAGTTCTCTATATATACTATATACATTTTATATATATATATATATATACATATAAGTGTGTGTGTGTGTGTGTGCTCGCGAAATTATGCGCCATGCCGTGCATACAATTAAAATTGCGGTGTGTTTATTCAGGCGTTTGTCTACTCTTTGCATGTATGTTTCTCTCTGTGTGTGTGTGTGTGTTTGTGTGCGTTTGTTTGTATGTGTATGTATATGTATGTGTACGCCTGGAGCTTAATGAATTCCATGTGGTGTTTCACGAGAAGCCATGTTTGTATGTACATATATGGATATAAGCATATTTTCTAGTTGTTTTTTTTTTGTTTTTTGGGAAAAAAAAACTTTAAAACTTTTGGAATTCACATAAAAAATAAAATTTATTTGTAGCGCGACGACACTATATAATTGTACATTCTATTAAAATATATTTTTAATACTTTCGACGGAAAAACATTTTTAATGAAACAGAATTTTTTCATCCAAACTTCGGCTCTGCTGAGAAAGAACTCAAAAACGATTTAAAATCATTTTCAACGCTTGACTGAATTTTCATAAATATTTCCTTTGGGACCGGTTGGAATGGGAATCAATATAAGTTTATAGCATATTTCAGGTGTCATGTTGCATGCTGCATGCACTTCACTGTACTCATTCGAGTGGCATTTGGTCATTTGGCTTGCAATTAAATATTCCGAGTGAATTTTCAAATGCATTTTTTTATTCACCAACAATTGACTGCAAATTGTTGTACAGTACAAGCGTAAAGGGCACACAAGACTGTTGTTGTTGCCATGGCAAAGACAGCTGCTGGCCAACATTCTTGAAACGTTCTCTCATTTCATTTTAGATGTGAAAAGTGTCCAGCGTCCAGCATGCTTGCAGGCACAGCTGGCGCAATGTCACGTATGGAATAATGTTGATTTTTAGCCAATGGCAAGACAAGAGAGAGAGAGAGAGAGAGAGAGAGAGAGAGAGGGAGAGAGACATAGAGACACATAGCACGAAGCAGGAGAGGAACGAGAAAATGCTGCTGCAATTTGGCATCGCCTATTTGGACTTTTGTACACTTGAACACTCGAACACTCGAAAAGCTACCGCAAAGCATTTTAGGCAAAATTGAAAAACTAGCAAAAGCAAAGAACTAAAACAACAACAACAACAGTTTACAACACATTGGAATTCTCCTTTTCTTCTTCTTCACAATTGCTGCACTTTGACATTGAGTATATGCAACTGCCTCAATACTCAGCTCAGACAGAGACAGAGACATAGACAAAAACAGAGACAGAAGATGGTAAATACTAATGGTGTTATGGTATGTGAGATACGGACAAGTAAATTGTGTTCGTGGGTGTCTTAGTTTGGGTTTGGACAGGTGTTGAGAGCTAAGGTGTTGCATTGACGGACGGACACTGATGACAGCAGCAGCAGCATTTCGTCAATGACTACGTACGTGCCCTACGTCCAAGCACACTTGAACAGTTGCACAGTGGTTACACATGATGTGAAAAGAATCACACGGAATGTTAAAAATATCAATTTTACCTTATTCAAATATATATAAATAGATTTTTACTAAATCATAACTCCCCAAAAGAATGAAATCGAAAAGTTCGCTTTTATCAGTGTTGCCGTCAAATTTGGCTATCTTTTGCATCATTTCAGCTATATTTCTACAAAAGAAAGCCGTTTGCTCCAACACTGGCTAATACGCACTTGTACTGGAAATAAAGCGTTATAATTCACAACTACTTGGTGGCTCTATCAGGCCGTCAATTTTAGTCGATTCAAGCCATAATCAACTCAAGATGTTTTTTTTTTTTATTTTTATACCCTTAACCCATGAAATGGGTAAAAAAAGGGTATAATGTTCTTGTGCAAATGTATGTAACAGGCAGAAGGAAGCTGCTCCGACCCCATAAAGTATATATATTCTTGATCAGCATCAACAGCCGAGTCGATTTAGTCATGTCCGTCTGTCCGTATGTATGAGCGCGTCGATCTCAGAAACTACAAAAGCTAGAGACTCCAGATTTTGGATATGAACTCTCCTAATCCCTAGGCATGACAAGTTTGTTTCAAATTTTCGATAACTTTTCAGGCTTACGATATTCACATGTAATCGATAACAACAAATTCTTGAATTTCAAAAAACTGAAAATGAGGATTGAAACTATAAGAAAAATAATGAACTTCTGTAAAAATTTCATTGAAGCCATCAAGCATTGGTTCAGTAGTACATGTACATATGTGTATGTCTGTCAGCCCGACCGTCTGTCCGTCTGTATGATCAAGGGTTAAGGGTATCTTCTAGTCGAGCGTACTCGACTAGAGCCTTCATACTTGTTTTTTTTTATATATATATTTTTTGATATTCTTTTTATTTATTTTTCTTATATATTGTTTGTTACATATATTTTTTTTATACTCTAGCTTTTACACACGTGTAGTAAATCTTAGCCTTATAATTCACAACTGGTTGTAGCTTAGATTATATGAGGTTCGGCTCCCAGCATCGCATCAACTTTAGTCGATTTAATCTGTATTCGACTCATTTTTTTCTTTTAAAATTTATTTTGGTTTCAGCTTGATATCTTTTTTTTATGTACCCTTTTCTCGTTGATAGCCCAATTTTCTGGACATTTCAATTATTTAAAATCTAGTCACAAAAGAAACGTTTTGATATAAAAATGTTGAACTGGTCTGGTTGCAGTCTCTTGAAATAAATGTGTGCTTGAGAGGTTTTAGTGCTGGAACTTGAAGTAGAGATAGACATGTGCATTGGAGTCTATTTCTGTGTGTGATTGTTGAAAATAGTAGCTGGCAAATGACAAAGATCGAGTTTTGGTTCAGTTTCAGTCACAAGTGCCATTAATTAATAGAAATAGAAAAAAGGTGTTTTCTAAGTGGCTTAGCTGCTTGTATCTTGACCCAAAACTAATGCTTTTGGCCTTACTCGGATCATCTCCAGCAAACAGTCAGCATCCGGCTGCTTTGTGACTTTGTGTGTCTTTGCTCTCTTGCTTTTTCCAGTTAGCTGATGCACAAATTAATCAAGTATCAAGTGTTAAGTATTCGTGTTGCATTTAGTACTACTCGAGAGCTATAGAGAAGGCACTCAATCAGAAAAGTTCGATTAAGGCGGCGGGGGGGCGCGCTCAATTGTTGCAATTACAAATGAATGTCAATTGATTGCCACTTGCCACGCGCGTCCACTCGAATCTCTGTGTGCTCTGTGGTCTCTGTGGTGTGCGGCGGCAAACCTTAAGACAACGATGCGGCCCGGCCAAGCAATCCAAAAAGCAAATACCGACAATTGACCGACCCGACCGACCCACCACTTCAATAAAAGGCGTCAATTGTCAAGTTGTTGGGGGGCTCTTGCAATCTTGGTCAGATACTGATTTCCAAAACACAACCACAGCCACTTTAGACACTCCAAAACTAGCTTAGCTGTGTGGCCCAATTGACAAATGCTTTCGGGAATGAGAACTAAATTCTCTGACTAGAATTACAGTTCCTTTCATTTGTAGAATAGTATTTGAAATAAAATTTTATTTCTTTCCCTAATTTTGTGTTCTTTGCTTGCTGGATGGCACTCTAAAGATCGTATTCTCTCAAAGGTTATGACATCGAAATCCTTAAAAAAAAATGTGAACTTTGAGAATCTTGACATGATTTATATAATGTATTGTGTGCTTGCTGGAAACACTAAAAAATCAAGTTAAAGATTGACAATTTTTCGACTCTGGAAAACATGAATTCACTATTTAAATGGCACCCTTTAAATTTGGTCACGGTGAACGAAAAACAGAGTATGCTGCTTTCATATTTCATATGATTTACTACACAAACATCTTGAAAGCACAATTTTTGATCTGACTTAATCGTACCGAGTGCCGTGTACAATACATAACTGTGTGCAGTGGCCCAGAGAGCTTAGCCCCAGATTTACCGCTGACTTCTGTGGTATATTACGCATATACACAATATACCCCCCCTCCCCCCCCCACCCCCCCCACCGAAAGTACGTATGTATATGCACATATACCTACGTACTTTGCGGTTGGATGCGCACTAATTTGTCCAACTCCAACAACAACAGCAACACAGAAGAGGAACCAGAAACAGCAACAAAATATGGCCAATAATCGGGGGGCTGGGTGGATTTGGATTTGGATTTGCTTTTGCTTCGCATGATTTAAGCGCAAACGCAGTAGTTATTTATTTGCCTTCAATCAGACGTGAAATTGTTGTTTAGTGCATTAAGTATATGGCTAATACCAAGTCATTTCACCCACTCGTACTCGTTCATATCTTCATCAAAAATTGACATATTGACAAGCACACAGTCTCAACTAAATAATAATTCAAAATCAATTGCATGCGATTATGTACCGGAGAAAAATCGCTACTCTGTGTACATATATCATTCCTCCAAGTGAAGTTGTTCAATGATCAAATGAGTCTTTAACTAAGAATTAGTTCTTGTGTTTTAAGTTCTTTTTATTAATAATTGTGCTTTTTTTACTTAATTTACTTTTTTAGTTAATTAATATATTTATATTTCGCCAGACTGGTTAACTGAAACGT
Source organism: Scaptomyza parva (assembly GCA_035044645.1). Taxonomy (NCBI): domain Eukaryota; kingdom Metazoa; phylum Arthropoda; class Insecta; order Diptera; family Drosophilidae; genus Scaptomyza; species Scaptomyza parva. The sequence goes on from JAWNNT010000078.1 coordinate 827,180, forward strand.
GATTTTCTTTAAATGGACAGCTTGAATCTCGTAAAAAAAAATTAACAACTCTTTTCAATTGATTACTTTGTACCATTATTTGTTTATACTGAAATGTAATGTGTTTGTCATTTCACACTTTTTTTGGAGAACTTTAAGTGTTTTTCGACTCTGGATCATGAATTCACCTTATACATGGCATTCATGTCCGAGGACGAAAATTATGCCAAACTTAACGTTATTTACGAACGTATTCACCTTCTTTTGGGGGGGAGGAATTTGTGATCTGACTTTGATAGTTATTTCAAAACTTTGCTTTAAATACTTAATGTTTTTTGTGCCAAATATTCTTGGAAGTATTGTTCTACTTCATACAATATTTCCGGTAGTGATAGTCTATGAAACTGAAAGCAAACTTATTTTATCCAATTTGTTTTTTTTAACTTCCTTTAAATACTATTCTTGGAAGTATTGCTCTTCTTTTTATACCCTTAACCCATGAAATGGGTAAAAAAAGGGTATAATGTTTTTATGCAAAAGTATGTAACAGGCAGAAGGAAGCTTCTCCGATCCCATAAAGTATATATATTCTTGATCAGCATCAACAGCCGAGTCGATTTAGTCATGTCCGTCTGTCTGTCTGTCTGTCTGTCTGTCTGTCTGTTTGTATGTATGAACGAGTCGATCTCAGGAACTACAAAAGCTAGAGTCTCCAGATTTTGAATATGAGCTCTCCCAATACCTAGTTTGTTTCAAATTTTCGATAACATTTCCAGTTTACGATATACACATGTAATCGATAACAAAAAAATCTAAAATTTCGAAAACTTTAAAATGGGGATTGAAAGATTAACAAAATAATGAACATCTGTGAAATTTTTATTAAAATCGGTTAAGAAACACCGGAGATATGAAATCATCAAGCATTGGTACAGTAATACACGTACATATGTACATATGTGTATGTCTGTCAGCCCGACCGTCTCTCCGTCTGAATGGTCAAGGGTTAAGGGTATCTTCTAGTCGAGCTTACTCGACTAGAGTTTAAGCTGAAACATTTGACGATCTGTCATGATATGGTAGTCTGGTATTTATTACGACCGACTAGACATAATAAACTTCCAAAGAAAAATCTTACCTTAAACCAAATTAAACTGCAGTGTGGGGTAACGAATTGACAAGAACTTATAATGTCGATATGGATCGGGGGAATTCTGCTACACTTCACGTAGTATATACGCTTGTGGCATTGTATTTCTCACAAATGCATCAGTTATGGGTAGGGGTGGGGGGTGCTGTGTGTACTGTACTGTTTTTCTTGTGTGAAATTGAGCAGAGTCGCCATAAAATCAGCGAGCCTCTCGACCAGCCCATATATCAAGCCTAAGAAGCGTTAAGCGATACCGAGTCAACAACAACAACAAAAAGAACGGCGGCAGCGGTAGCGGCAGCTAAGAAATATTAAAGGCCATTACAATTACGCAAAAGACGAGTGCGTAGGCAGAAAAGGCGGCAGACAGACAGAGAGCAAACGCAATCAAAGCTGGCGCTGACTCGATAAAAATTCGATGACAATTAATCACAGTTAGGCGCGCGAGGCGTAAAAATGGCTAGGACAAAACACAACACAAAAATAGAAGAAGAAGAGAAACGGCAACAACAGCGACAAAGGCCATTGGGTAGGCGGCATAAATACATAAGCGTCAGCAAATTATAAATTAATTCAAACGCATTTAATGAAGAAAAACGCCATAGCCAGAGTCAGAGTTAGACCCAAAGCAAACATAACCAAAGAGTCGGGACGGAACGGAATGGAATGGAACACAGACGGCGGCGGCCCGACTTGGAGCACAAAAATGCAAATGCGACGCCAACTAAACACACAGCCAGACGTTTGAATTAAATAAATGAAATACATAAATAAAAACAGATGAGCCGATGCCGCCTTCGTCGTCGTCGTCCGCGTCCTCGTCGTCATCATCATCATCATCATCATCATCATCGAGCTGTGAGTAACCGCAAGGCCAGCCTCCAGCCACCAGCAACCCAACCCAACGCAAACCCAATCCAAACCCAAAGACAACAAACAAACCAAAAATGAAACAAACGAAAAAAGAACGACCGAAAAATCACATTAAACAACAACACCCCGGCAATTAATCAGTGAAATTGCGAAAGAGCTGAAGGCGACAGCACCAACGGCAACAAGAGGAACGGAAAGCGGGAACAGGAACCGGAGTACACACAGGATAAAGGCGACATCTCGACAGCGACGAATCAAGCTCCATTGTCAGCCTGAACGGCGTTAAAGCCGCCCAAAATTAAGCACAATACAAAATCCAGAATATTAATTAAACGATTTTCCATATGACCAAATCACAGCTGGAGCCATTCAAAACGGTTATGTGTCGTATACGCAATATTCCAGTTTCCAGTCTCTCATCTTATCATGATAAGAAATCTTATAATAGATCTCGCTGATTTGACAAATCAGATCTAAGACTGCAACAAAAGATGTCTTTGGAGACCAAAGATCGTTGAGCTCGTTGGCCTCAAAACTGTGAGACTAGTTTGCATACGAAACAGATGGGAACATGGGGACATATATCAATTATATCGGAAACGAAAAAAGTTCTCGAATAAAGTACAGTCCATTTTGATCTTTCATTTGCAGTTTGAATTTTTTCGATAACATGTTTATATAGGATACAGTAAAAGTTGCTAAATACGCGTACAGAATACTCAATCATAATATCCAACGGACTCAACTTGCAATGCTGATCATGATTATATATGCTCTATGGGGTCGAAGATGCTTCCTTCTTGTAATATCCATGTACATCAATCTATTATACCCTTTTAATACACATTTCATGGTTGCAGGGCATAATAATTAAATTAAAATTTTCTTTGTTGATAGCTTTTTAATACTTACCCACACACAATCATAAGTAAGCGGTATTAACACAAACAGAAACAATGTAAATCAAACTTAAGTTAGTCTACAAAATATTTGTGTACAGTTTTACCAATATTTACCTTACATTATTCTGTTCATAATTGCCTAGTTCATTGTATAAGTTACACTATTGGCATTCGTTGTGTGTACAGGGTATCAAAGCAATTTTGGCCTTTTGAAAATGAATTGCAAGAATTTAAAAATTTCGCAATAACAAAAAGTTTTTAGCAGCACAACAAAATGCTGACGCTGAGTTCATAAACAAAAAGCTCAACCGAAATGGAAATGGAAAATGTTAACTGGTAGCTGGTAAATGGGAAATAATAATGTAAACGCGAATTGTATCTGTATCTGCAACTGTATTTGTAACTTTTTTGGACAAAATAACGTAACGCGTTGAGTTGTGGTCGTAAATCTATCTACAAACATTTAACTGATTCGCCACACAGGGTGTACAGGGTGCACAGGGTGTAGGTATGGGATAGAGAGACGACAGTCAAGCCCATAGATTTATGATGCGAAAGGTCCCCCATAGCCAGAAAGAGACAGAAAGAGAGAGAGGGAGAGCAAGAGTGGCCACAAAAACGTTGGGGCTTGCTGGCGCAGTAAGGTTTTACGGTTTCCAGTTGCTGTCGGTTGGCTGTCAGTTTTGCTTTTTGGCTAAACACTCCACTCTAGTTGTTTGTTGGCTTTCAACAGCATTTTTTGACAAAGTCAGCAAAATAAACAGCGACAGCCTCGGGCCAGGAATCAGTTTTCCTCTGTTTCAGCTCGAACGCCTCTCCGTTAACCCAACGTTTTTACATTAGCCGTATAACATTTACAACTATATAAATGTGTTTGTAAGTGTGTTTGTACACGTGCCAATGCCACAAATTGTTGCCACATACTTGGGCTTGACCGACCGTGCTGCATTCTTAATTGCCAAGCGATAAACAAAAGTAGGCGGAGGAGGAGGAGGGGGAGGGGGAGGAGGCAAGCACAAAAATTGAATAGCGAAACATTAATCAAATGTTTGCTTCGCTGCCGCAACGCAATTTGCATATGCCCCGAAGCAGTTTGGTTGCATGAATTGCATTATGGCCTCATAAATGTTCAGTCCAATAATAAGGACTCGTACTCATACTCATACTCGTACTTTAAGCCTGTTCTGTGATGTTTTTCGTTGTGCTGTGCACTCAGGTGTAAAAACATTGCAACATTTCCTTGCCATACATATGTATACATATATTGGATAAACCAATTAAATTTATCATCGATTAAGGCAATCCAAAAATGCATCCCAATAAAATATGGATTGAACTCTTGAAACACATAATGAAAAGAGAGGGCAGTTTTGCAACTTGCTTTCGTTTCATTACGACCATTTTTCAGACTTAATATTTATATCTTTGTTCCCAAAAAGAACTTACGAAGCAGCTAATACTAAAACAGTTCAAGAAAAACACCAATGCATTCTTTATTTCTGAGCATTTGCACTTAAAACCAATCCAAGTTTCATTTTGATAACAAGTAAATTTAATATAATTAAATATCAAATCAAACTTAATACCCAAAGATTTTGCCAAGGGCAAATATAAATCAAACCCAACAACAACTTTCATTGACGCCGGCTCTCCCAAAAGCGAAGAGAGAGAGAGAGAGAATGATCGAATATCACGTACTTAACTGTAAAACGCAATAAATTTGTTAATATCTTTACCTTTGTCTTTCATTAGGGTCTACCATAAGCCACAAACTTCTTATAGCGGCACACTAAATACCCAAATGTTGATAAGTGCAACAACAACTTACATTGACGCCGGCTCTCCCAAACAGCGAATTTGAGAGAATGAGCGAATATCATGTACTTAACTGTAAAACGCAATAAATTTGTTAATATCTTCGCCTTTGTCTTTTATTAAAGGCTTATAGTATACGCACATAAACATTTTTGGTGGCAATTCCAACAACAAAAGAGCATATGAAACCCCTGCTGTATAAAGGCAAAAAAACAGCTGTGCAGCATATCAAGAAGGTTATGTTAAGTGTGTCTTAGCCGAAACCGAAACATATTAGACCGCCCTGGCATAATCAATTTTTTCCCGATCTCGTTTTTACTTCAAATATGAACATGACATTCCCTTTGTGTGATTATAGCAATATATTTGGGAAAATTGGTGCTCGCAGCAAAATCAATTAAGATTAAAATTTGGCAGGCTGTGCAGGCGGTGAACGCAAAAGAACGAACACACATAATAAATGGAATCAATTCAAAAATTAATGAGCAGCTATCTACAACGCACAGCAGGTTAAATACCCTTAAATACTTATGTACATATATCGTAACTATACTACTCTCATGTGTATTATAGTTACACACTATTGAGATATATGCATATATATATATATATTCAATAATCGATAGCAATAACAAAATTGAATTAAAACTTTAAATGCAACGTCCGAGAATAGATTTCATTGCAATGCTTTTGAATGGATTTCAGCTTACGATTGGCAGCTTAAATTCCTCAATTACAAATGCTTGCATTTTGGACCTGGTCTCCTTGATGCAATTTGCAACGGAATCTCCACAATTCACTCTTCTAATAAAAGGTAACAACAAATCAAACACAAGGAACAGGCAGGAGACCGTCCAAATCAAACAGGAGACAGTGCCTCGTTACGGAGGCTTGGCCAAATGCCAACGAAACCAGAGTCTCAAACGAAAAGCAAACTGGCATTTGCAGTCGTATTGATGACGATGAAAAGCCTATTCCAGGTCGTCCTGTAAAACGTTGCATTCTGGGATTGAACAGAAGCTTGTGAGAGTCGGAGTAATCACTGTGACCAACAACTGTCGAGCTGAACCAAAAATCAATCAGAACTACTTCGGCTTCGGCTTCAAGAGCTTCAAGAGACCCTGTCGATGAGCTAACCGAGTAGGTTAGCCTCCCACAGTCAGACATAGTATCTGCTGGTATGAGTTTTAAATCCAGACAACCAAACCCAACCCAACCTAACCTTTAATTATCATTCTGAATGCTGTTAAATGACATCTTTAAGTATAACTTTATGCGAAAAAGTTTTCTCTTGCATAAATTAAATAAAGTTTTAGTTACATTTTTTATGAACTTCAAGCAAGTTCAAAATGAACTATAAAATTGGTATCTCAATTAGTGGGCAAAAGTGTCACTATTGTTGCACCCTGAAAACTTTCCCAAGACCTTGTCCACCACTTTTGGTGAGTACCTCCTCTTTTCTGATTTTCTCTCTCTCTCTCTCGCTCTGTTTTATACCTTCTCTCTTTTGGTAAATGCTGTCAGCATATGCAACTGTCACTGCATTCTTTAGTTGCTGTTGTTGTTGCTGTTGTTGTTGGTGTTGGTGTTGTCATGCCAGTAGTTGTAGCTGGTAAGTTCGGCAATACCACTAATTTATGCGCATTCAGTTTAAATTGCAAATGCGTGCGATGTGGGCGGCACTCGGGACTCTCGCTTTGGTCTGACTGTTGTTGCTGGGTAGATGGGTTGTTGGGTTTGATCTTCATACAACGTGTCGCAACTGACGTTGACCAAATTGGGCATTTTGTGCTTGGGGTTTAGGTCTGGACCAGGGCAGTCGGCAATGGGGGACTGTTTTCTGCAATCACGCAGATACACACACTTATGCACAGACACATACGCACACACAATATAGAGTTGTCTACTTTGGTTCAATTCACTCAACTAGTTCCGTATAACGTTGCTGCTTTGCTGCCCAACTTTGTTCTGAGCGTAGTTTTTTTTCTACGTTGAACATTTGCAAAAGTTACAACAATGAAAACTTTTAAATTAAGTTCAAAACCGGTTTGGAAGACAAACTGGACGACGACGATAATTATTGATTATAATCGAAGATGAGCTCACTTGAACTGTTCAGTCGGAACTGGAATTGGTACAACTCTAATACATGCATGCACCGAAAATCCATTTCATGTTTATTGTATTGCATTTTGTTGTTTTTGTTTTCGTTTTCGTTGTCGGTTTCGTTGTTCTCGTCACAGCTCTCTTAGTCATATGCAACGGTACATGTTATACATATGCCTCCCTCCCTCTCTAACACAGCACAATTCGTGACCATTGAAATGCAAATGCAATGCACATATCTCAGTTACGCACACACACACACTGATGTGAAGTGTTGCCTATACAACATTTGTATCCGCACATACATATATATGTATGTACATACACAGTACAAGACTTATTATTAGAATTTTTTTTGGTGTTTTTGCATGGCCCACAGTCAGTGTAAATACACGAACTAATTGTTTTTGTTGTTGTTGATGTTGCTGCTGCAACATCAGAGTGTGTTCATATCAATGTCCTTGTTTGTGTCCTTAGTGCACACACTTAATATCCAATGCAAATATAGCCAAGTTAAGCACTGAGCAGTTGAACTTAACTGTATGTGTAGGCTGCGCTCTTGATACGGCCAACAACAAGTTGCTCGAAACAATTTCACTAAATGCGCTCGACTTTACTAGAAAAAATCCAATTATTTTACTTATTTTCAATGTGCTCAAAATCGAAATAAAATAAATGATTTCTCTTCTTTGAAATGCGATTGAAATTTAATATTTTGTACAATGCCACCAAATGGATTTAGTTCTTTATGAAAATTTAAAACACTTTTTGTTGGCAAAGAAACCTCAAAAACATTTTCTACTTTAATTACAAAAAGTTTCATTTATCTATGGGATAAACTCAAATTTCTGTCAAAGTATTAACTCAATGAAAAGAAAGAGAAACCAGACCAAACTCAAATATGAGGAAATGATTAACAGTTAACGGTTAACAGTTGTTGTTGTTTCCGCCAACTGACATATGTATGTCGTATGTCAATGGGACAAGTGGGAAAGTGAATGTGGAGCGAATGATTGATGAGGGGATAAAAAGAGTTTGACAAGAGTTTTGTTTCGTGCTCAAAGCGGTAATTGATAATTTTAAATACAACTTTAATCAAGTTGTGCCATATCTTTAACCCAACATTCTCACTCATTTCCACAGAGTGCAGTCTAACGAACACAACACAAACAAGCAGACACACACACACACAAACAAACAGAGAAGACCTCATTTTCTTTTCTTTTTGTTTGCCAAAGTGCAGTAGTGTATGCAAATGTGGTGGTAACCAAACAAGCAAGGCCTGGCTCTGCACATTAATTTGTCCAATCCAAAAAAAAAACCATTGCCTACTTTCAGGCAGCAGCGCTTTTGCAGCCGACAAGTGTCATATGATGGTGCATGGAGAGAGAGAAAGAGAAGCAGCATGTGGCATGCGGCGTTGATGAGAGCACATTAGCTTAGCAATGACATAACTATGACACAATAAGCCTCATCATCGCCTGCCACACACTGGCTCCATGATGGCCATGATGAAGATATAGAGACTAGAGATTGGCCAGTTTTGTATGCTCTTCAAAATTCGCATTTTTCGTATCACACACAGATTCTCTTACTACTCTCTATAATTGAAAAATCATATCAAAAAATCATTTATTCAAACTTTTTAGTTTCAAATAAATGTTGCAACAACTAATAAGTTATTTCATTCAGAAGTGCTAGAAAAGTTAGGTTATATTAAAAAGTGTCTCAGGTTCTAAAAATATGTATACTATAACCTACAGATATACCCTATATACATGTTTCCTGGTCGTTAGCTCGAGCACACAAAAAACAACAATATATAATAGAAACTTTGTGGCAAGTGTAATTTAATAATTTTTACTCGAAAAATAAACTTTTGACAGCGGCTGCATTTTTTTTTTAGCTTCAACTAGAAGAAGCAAGAAGTTTCTCTGCATTATCATATGACAGAATAATATCATCACACACACACACACAGCCGAACCCGACGATTCAGCAAGCAGGAAGCATTACACTGAAAGATGTAAAATCAAACAACAACAAAATGGCAAAAAAAACCAACAGCCATCAAAAATAAGCATCGAACCCAGCCACAAAAACCCAAGCGAGCGAGCGAGAGACCGAAAGACCGGAGGACCGAGCGGGAGACCTACCAAGAGGGAGACCGACCGAGCGACCGGAACATATTTCAACAATCTCAATCTTAACTTTTTTGCAGCCAATTTTAAATTGAATGACAGTTCAGGCAGGCAGTTAACATAAATTTTGGCCAGTGGCCCAAGTGGCAATCAAACTTCACCGAGTCCCGTCCCCCCCTCGGGTACTTGGTACCTTCGTTTGATTAATAGCTGAACATAAATCTGGGACAACCCAGGTAAGTTAAGTAACTGGCATAAGTTAGGCACAATCTGACGCTGGGCTGAGTCGCTCAGTCTCGGGCCACACTTGTTTTGGCCACACGATAATGAGTAAGAAGAAGTGTGGTTGTTGATGTGGAGAGGGGGGTCTCTGTCTGTCTAGTAACAAACGCGCGATCGGCCCGTCATTTTTGTGTTGTGTTCGCCTTCAACGATTTCATCGCGTCAGCAACAAATGACAGTCACAAGTCGGACGCGTACCTCCCGCCCTCCTCCCTTCGTCACTCGCTGTGTGGACACTGCCCTTTTCAGCAGCGTCCAATCAGCTGAAAGGACCTTGCGCTATGCACACACACACGCACACATACATATAACAAATTACCACACAAAATACAAAATAAAAGAGAGAAAAAATGTAGCGAATGCCCTCGATGAAAGTCAATTAAAAATGACTTATGCTATTGTTATTGTATCCTGCCATGACAGGATTTTTACATGGCCAACTCGAGTCTGTACGCACACACACACACACACACACACACACACACACACACACACACACACACACACACACACACCTATCTATACACAAGGCTATATTGCCTTGTTGCCGTTGTTTGTGTTTGTGTTTGCATTGAAAAATAAATGTCCTTAAATAGCATTTAAGACAGCTTTATGTTGCGTGCCACGTGCGGCACACATTGTTGCAACGTTTAAGCAACTCTTTAAGCACTCTTCAAAAAGTGTCGAATATCCAATTAAGAACAAACACTAAACAAGTTAATATTTCGTTTTGTTTTTTGTTGTCTATGCAAATAGAAAAAATTTAAATTTTTCGGTTTTGTTTTGCGATAAAACCACATTTATCATAACAAACAAACTAGGAAAAAAAATAAATAATAATTCATTAAAGTTGATGCAAATAATTCATGTTTTTCTGGCATTCGATGATATTTATATTTAAATAAATGTTGTTTTTTTTACCCATCAGCACTAAATAATTATAAAAAGCAAAAAAAAAAAACTTTACTTATTTTCACAAATGGAATTGATATCAAAAATGCTGTGTGTGTGTAAAGCTTTGAAGTAACTTAACAAAATTGTATCACATACAAAAAAACAAAAATAAATAAATCGTTTCTACGGAATTCTTTTTGCCAAGTCCAATTATGCTCGAGCTGCTGCCTCAATGCAATTACGACCAGATGGCGGCAATGATATGTGACCTTTTTCGTATAAAATGACATATCTATATATGTGTATATGTATGTGTGTATGTGTGTGCGTATGATTTTGTTTTATTGCAATTTTCTCTTTTATGTTCGCTTCCTGGAACTGCAGCAGAAGCAGCATCAACGTGTCAAAGGCAATCAAATGCAAATACTTACACTCTTCAGCACCCTCCCTCGTTTCATAACGTTTCATTTTATGCATTTTGCATTCTGCCATTGGCATCGGCATTTATTCATAATAAGCTTCAGCTCCAGCCAGCTGGATCCTTGGATATGAAACTGCATGCTGGCATTTAATAAGAAAACGTCGTTTTATGGAAAATGTCAAAACTATTCAAACGGCAAGTGGCAAGCACTTTGAGTATGAAACTTACCTTTGAAATACCTGAAAACTGCTTTGCATTTTATATATTTTATATATATAACATTATTTAAAGTTTAAGCAAACTAATTGGCAACTGGTCAGTTTTCCTCACAAACCAAACCAAAGAACAAGCACAGCGGACGCAATCAGAGTAAAATCAGAAGCGATCCTAATTTGCCGCACATTCTCGTGAACAAAAACACTCAAGAGCGTTTTGTCATATCTAGAGATCATGAATCAGTCTTTGAGGCCAGTGATAAGAGAAGCTTCACGTGACACGAAAGAATTTCACCACAGGCTCAAGTCAAACAAGAATGTTGAGTCGAGTGTTGACAAAGTCTGGCTTGTAGACGAGTACCGAACTCGATCGAAATCGACAAATGTTCGACCTGGTTGTACGATCGCACATGCACTGTTATCCTGTGCATATACCATTTTGATGTTCGATTTGATTGTTCGAACACACTCGTTGCAGTTCGTACGTACATTTGCACAGTCTCCTGTAACTGTAATGGATTTTTAAGATTTTTGTGTGCTTTTTTGTACTGTATTGACTTTTTGCCTAAACTAGTTAGTAGAGTATCAGTTTATCGGCTATTAGCTAAGAAAAACATAATTTATTATTCAAACAGGTTATCATTTAGTTTATTTAAGTGACGATTTGCACTTAATTGTCAAACGATATTTTATGATAATGTCCAAAAGCTGTGTGTGTGATATCAACATTAATTATCTATCTCTCTTACTCTTACTGTTAATTAGCTGGCATTAATATGTGCGTGTGTGTGTGCCAAGTGTATTGAGTATCGAGTCGAACGGCGCCCAACTTGGATTCTCTCATTCTCTCTTTTGTCTGTCTGGCTGGCTGGAAACATCCTGTTGCTGCTGCATTTAATGCGCATTAATTGCGCATTAATTGCGCATAATTAAATTTCAACAATTTTATTATGCACTTTACAGCCTGACGCGCTTCGTTGTTCGACGTTCGACATTAAAATCAGATTACAGCCTACGGACAACATATTGAAACATGACCAACAACAACAACAACTTGTTCCCTTTCCAACCAGTTCTTATGACGTGACGCTGAGAATCTGAGTTATGCCAACAACAACACACTGGATGATGATGTGGTGGGGGGGGGACCTATTCATGGACATATTGCCGCCTAGTGTGGGCGGGTTGTGGCAGTGTGGGCGTGGCGGTGAGCCAGTGTGCATACCGCAGATTGATGGTCAAACTGCTGCAACAACAACAACTGCAACAACACAACACAAGCTTAAGCTTAAGGAACATCAGCAGCAACAACAACAATCATTGGAGGATGGCTTAGTCATTGTCACTTGCCACTTTAAGTTAATGCGCTTTTGGCATCTTAGCCTACACTCATATTTATATATTTTAATTGGATTATTTATCTTGGCATTGCACACACTTTGTACCCCTAAGGGGGCTTGGTGTTGCTGTCATCGCCATTTTGTTTTTGTTGTTTTTTTTTCCAGTCACTGTTTTATCTATCATTTAACAGTTTTTTGTCTCTCGTCATGTTTTCTCTCTTTTTCCCTATTTACAGTTAAATTCTGCACACATAAATATTTGATTTCATTTAAATGCCATGAAACAACAACAATTCTCATATAACAATTACTAACAACAACAGCAGATAATACAGTTATATAATAGTATTTAAGCCTTTTTAGTTTTAATGAGCAAAACGCTTCAATTACTTCAATGTTTGCGCAAATCAAAAGCACTTTGAAAACTTCAAAACAAATTCAAATTATTTTCGCATCATTAATTATGAAAACAAGAGATTTAACTAAACAAAAATCGACAACAAAAAAACTCGAAAAAAGTTTGACAGCATTTTATTCATTGTTTTGTTGATTTATTACACTCGCTTATCTTTTTTTTGTGTAATTTCACTTGACATTTTTATTAAAATTAATTATTCAAGTATTTTATTGCTTTTTAATTCATATTCATTTACCAAATACAACGTTTTAGTGACGTTTTTTCCGATTGGGTCGCCGAATAGAACCGAAATGTACTAGATATTGTCGGCAACACCCACACACAGTAAGAATTATGGTTCGTCTTTTATTGTATCACCTACCTCAATAGTTTAAAGCATGCGAGCGAAAATCTATTGAAGAAATTCTAGCATGCGATAAAACAAAAATATCGCAGTCGCAAGGGAAATTATCTCTCTTCTATGCTCGTAACAAACGGTAAAAACGGCACGATTCAGCGAGAGCAAACGCCTAAACATGCTTATGCTGTTTGTGTGTGTGTGTGCGAAAGAAAGGAAAAACAAAGGCGCGTGCTAGTTAGCGAGAGCGAGAGAGTAGAACTCTAATAGCCAAAGAAAAGAAAAGGAGGCGTGCGTGCGTTTGTGTGTGTGTTTTTGCTTTTAATATGTTTCTGCTGTTTTTTTGTTGTTGGTTTTGGTGCGTGTAAAATGTTCGTTATCAAAATTATTTGACATATTATTTATATATGACTTTGGCTTTGCCCAAACACACTCACTATAGGGTTGTGCGGCGAGTGTGTGTGTGTGTGTGAGAGCTTTTAGATTGCATGCCTAATTAGACATTAGGCAATTATTAATACTTTTCAAGTGAAACACAGCACAGGACACAACGAGCATGCACAAACATGCCAAACAGATGATATACCCCTCGCTCCAAACCTCTCCTCTCTTCACGATAGCTTCTTCTTGGTGCTGGCAAGTGGGCCGACGCCGACGCCGACGCCTTCAAAGTGTTTACATCTGCGCCGTCATTAAAAGCGCCCGTCGCCATTTATTTTAATTTTTTTTTTCATATAAGTGTGTGTGTGTGTGTGTTTGTGTGTGTGCTGTCTCAGTACTCTAGGTGGATGGTTATGGTAGGTAGGGGGTGGGGGGGATGTGTTTGCGGAGGGGCTTGGCGATGACGGCTTCTCACTTTTGTTTTATTTTTATCATATTCTTATTTGTTGCTGCCGCTGTTTTAATTGCTCTTGTTGTTGCTGCTTGTTGTTGTTGTTGGTGTTGCTGGCATATATCTCTTTTTCTTTAAGTCAACGAGGCACACGCGGATCCTTGCCATCCATCCCACACCCCTCCTGCCCCGCCCTGCCACCATTGCCAAGCATCAAACTCATCGTCATCGTCATCGTCGTCGTCGTCGTCGTCGTATTCATTTCAACATTTTCCACACGCAACGGCATTTCGGCACCGCGTCGCCACACACACACACACACATACAGAGAAAGTACAGAGTGCGAAAGTCACAAAAAAATATATATAATATACACTCACACACACATAACATATGGCTATCCGAAAGAAAGCAACGAAAAAAAAAGACAACTAAAGTGTTAGCTTATGTGCCTGCCCCCTGCCGCTGCCCCCTGCCCACAAAATAGCCGAAATAACTTTATTCTCTCTCTTAACCTAATTGCTATTAAATGGCTAAGGCAATGAATATTGGCTGACACAAAAGAATGTTATATGAATACTTTTAATCTTACCTGCATTCAAAGCTATAAAGATAATCATATTATAGATAAGGGATTGCGGAATTGGAATCAGTTCGGATTCGGAGTATTTGTGTATAAGGAAATTGGTTTAACAAATTTTATTGTTGGCCGAATATTATATACACTTAGAAACACAGTTTGTTAAAGATCTTGCATATATTTGGCAAGTGTATGTGATATGATATATGCCATATGTTTTAGCTAGCTCAAAAAAAATAAAACCTTGATCAAAGTTTGAGATAGAAAGGCTTGGCCATATCTGAACTCAGATCAGGATTCTATAGAATACTATATCTCTAGTGTTATTTTGGTTCACTTGGGAGTCATTTTCGGGGACTACGACGCGCTCTATTGCTTCGTTGTTCGTCGTGGATGGGTCTGGTCTCTGGTCATAAGGGAAAACGTCGTCGCAGGTCAAGGTCAAAATGCCTGAAGCCAGAAGCGCTGAAGCACTGGACACGCCTACAAGCTACCCTCCAAGTCCCGCCGCCCTCGCTATCCACTTGCCATTTGCTCGATGTGGCTCTAGAGCGATGGAGCCTAATCAAGCCCAAAAACCCAAGCACACTGCGGTAACAAGGGCCAAGCCAAAGTCACAAAGGGCAATGACGACCGCGGACCGAGGACCTCACAGGACACAGGACACTAGACAGAGGACATACCGCAGTGCATGGGGCAGCTCTTTTTGTTTTTTGTTTTTCGTTTTGCTTTGTGAAATGTGTGTCATGACCTTACCGTCCGACCGACCTACCAAGCACATATGGCCAAAAATATAGCCAGAGCTCAACTATTTCCTCGAATGACGCAAACTAAAAAACTTCATATCATTCTCAATAAAGTGATAGCAAAATTTGACTTTTGAAACTACTAAAAATTTTCAGCATTTTAAATTTGTTGTTGCCATAAATAATTGAGTAGGGGCAATAAAGTAAAGCAATATACTATATGAAAACCATATTTTGCAGAAAATAATAAACACAGAACGTCAAATGTAATTAAATCCCAGTGAAACTGAACTGAAAATATCAGGGTGAAAATAAATTTTTTGTTTGGTTTTTTTTCAAGGCGAATAGCTAAAAGCTAAAAGTCAATAAGAGTCAATAGCAATAACTGCATATGCATTTTTTCATAATTTGCTCATTCAAACTTTAATAAATTTTTTTTGCGCAAGCAGAAAAGTTATGCAACAAAAATTTAATTGCCTTAACAAGAAGTGAATTATTTTAGCTCCGTTTTTGTATTGTTCCTTGGGTGTTTTGAATTAAAACTTCACTTAAACTTCATACATAAGGTGGAACCTATATAAATTGTTTATGTTTCACGCCAGTTGCAGTTTAGTAGTCGCATTCATGCAGAGCTGTTGTGTCGCGCGCATGCAAAAGTGATTTTATTTTTATACCCTTAACCCATGAAATGGGTAAAAAAAGGTTATAATGTTTTTGTGCAAATGTATGTAACAGGCAGAAGGAAGCTTCACCGACCCCATAAAGTATATATATTCTTGATCAGCATCAATAGCCGAGTCGATTTACCCATGTCCGTCTGTGCGTATGTATGAACGCGTCGATCTCAGGAACTAAAAAAGCTAGAGTCTCCAGATTTTGGATATGAGCTCTCCTAATCCCTAGGCATGGCAAGTTTGCAAATTTTCGATAACTTTTCAGGTTTTCGATATACAGATGTAATCGATAACAACAAATTCTTTAATTTCAAAAAACTGAAAATAAGGATTGAAACTATAAGCAAAATAAGAAACAGCGGAGATATGAAGCCATCAAGCATTGGTCCAGTAGTACATGTACATATGTGTATGTTTGTCTTTCCGTCTGTATGATCATGGGTTAAGGGTATCTTCCAGTCGGGCGTACTCGACTAGAGCCTCATTTCAGTTTTTTGAAATTCAAGATTTTTTTGTTATCGATTACATGTGTATATCGTAAACCAGATAAGTTATCGAAAATTTGAAACAAACTTGTCATGCCTAGGGATTAGGAGAGCTCATATCCAAAATCTGGAGTCTCTAGCTTTTGTAGTTGCTGAGATCGACGCGCTCATACATACAGACAGACGGACAGACGGACATGGCTGTATCAACTCTGCTGTTGATGCTGATCAAGAATATAGATACTTTATGGGGTCGGAGAAGCTTCCTTCTGCCTGTTACATCCATTTGCACAAAAACATTATACCCTTTTTTTACCCATTTCATGGGTTAAGGATATAAAAAGCACACAGATTTGTTGTAAGAGCTTTACATCACAAAACAAAGACATAACCAATGATCTGAAAAACTTAGGCTATGAAGTTCTTCATATCCACAACCCATCATCAAGAATTAATAGAGACGAAAAACGAAGTATCTTTTTTATTAATATAAAGCCTTGCGCAAAATTTAATGAAATTTATCATGTAAGAACCCTCTGCCGACAGAAAATAAGAATTGAAAGCATGCGAAATCTACCGAAATTGCACAATGCCGTCGCTGCCAGGAGTACGGCCACACGGCTAAATATTGCCACCAAACCACACAATGCATACCTTCCGCCTTGGGTGACCATATGGCTAGCTATAAAGGGTGCCAAATGTACGAGGAGTTTCTTCGCAGATCTTTGGGACCTGCAAGAAAGCCGAAAAATTTAAATAAAAATGCTAATACACTCATTTCGAGAGATCAGCAACACTTTCCTTCGTTGCAGCTTAATCGCCACAAGAGTACCAACCAACCAACAGTACGGCAGCAACCAACACAACAACAGCAATATAGGGCTCAACATCAATCATCAATAGGCACTGGCGGAAACACAAGTGTGTCCTATGTCAGAGTAGCAAAAGAATATATAAATACAACGCCCTTCAAGGATGCGACGTCTTTACAGTTAACAAGCGCAACAAAAATCGCAGCAACAACGGTCAAATATTCAGCAAAATAACTCATTCGATGTCCAAGCATTGTTACAACAGCAACAACAACAGTTTCAGGAATGGCAACAGCAAATCCAACAACAACAACAACAGCAGTTTCTTATGTGGTTGCAGCAGCAGCAGCAAGAACAGAAACAGTATAAAAGCCAAGCCAATCAAAACTTGAAAAGATGGTATCCGAAATGACCAATGTGTTAAAGCAATGGGCTGGGAATGAAATTAACTCCCAGTTCCATAACAACGTCTCTGCCTCACAATGAATCCACTAAAGATTCTTATTTGGAATGCTAATGGCATTTCAAGAAAAGCTAAAGAAGTTGAGCTGTTCGCGCAAAACAACAGCGTTGACATTCTTTTGGTGACAGAACTTAGAATCAAACGAAGGGAAACTGTAAAAATATATGGATATGCCATCGCGTAATAACAATAGCGTTGGCGGGGCAGCGGTGTTTGTTAGGACAACTCTTCGCCATTTTCCACAAAGGGTCATAGAGACACGCAGCATGCAAATGTCATCAGTAAACGTAGCCACAGGACTGGGTGACGTTCACTTCAACACCATTTACTGTCCTCCCAATGTCAGGATCGTGGAAAGACACTTTACTGATACACTACGAGCTTGCCGTCAAAGGTACTTGATTGGTGGCGACTGGAATGCCCGACACTGGCTATGGGGCGACACTTACAATTTACCTCGGGGGCGGGAATTAACAGATGCCATCTCTTTAGCTGGAATTAAGATCCTTGCAACTGGCTCGCCAACTAGGTACCCATATGTGCCCAGTCATACGCCTTCCTGCATAGACTTTGCAGTGTATCACGGAATACCAGATTCTCGAGCAACTATAATACAAAGTTGGGATTTGGACTCTGATCACTTACCCTTGATCATCAGCATTGAGACAGAGGGCACTTATGTCAATACAAGTCCCCGTTTAGTCACCAAACACACTGACCTGCTTGCCTTTAGTCAACATTTGGAGAGTTCCATTTAGCTGAATACTACGTAAAATTCTGGTGAGGAAATTGAAATGGCTGTTGATAACTTTACACAAAGTATTCATAGATCTGCGGTCGCCTCAACGCCTCCTGTTCCTCGGACAGGCACCACCTATGGAATAGCCTTAAAAAGAGAGGCCAGAGACCTTTTGACGCAGAAAAGGAGACTCCGTAGGCGAGCCATCCGTACTCAAGACCCCTGGGACCGAATTTTATGGAACCGCGCTGCGAAGCAACTACGACACGTTTTAAGAGAACTTCGAAGCAACTTTTTTGAGCAGAAGTTGGCTTCTATGAATTATACAGTGGATGCCGGATAATTCTGCAAATGTCCTCACCAATCAAACCTGCCAGGATCGAGGAAATTGTTGAAGTCATTAAATCACTACCGACAAAGAGGACTCCTGGCATCGATATGTAATGCCACATTATAAGCACTTCCTATTCGAGCAATCCTATACATGGCGCTAATATTTAACGCGATGCTCAGGGTGCAGTTCTTTTCAAAACAGTGGAAGATGGCAACAATTCTTATGATACATAAGCCCGGGAAACCCGAAGTAGATCCTGAATCGTATCGGCCTATAAGCCTTCTGTGTTCGCTTTCCAAGGTATGGGAGAGGCTTATTGCCAATCGATTAGGTGACATTATTAAAGAGCGCCGTATCCTACCGGATCACCAGTTTCGTTTTCGAGAGGGACATAGTACCGTGGACCAGGTCCACAGATTGGCAAAATATATCCTACAGGCATTTGATGATATGGAATACTGTAATGCTGTATTCATTGATATGCAACACATTTGACAGAGTTTGGCATGTTGGCCTACTTAGCAAAATCAAAGGCTGTTCCCAGCACCATATTACGGAGTTTTGAGATCATACTTGGAAGATCGGAAGTTCACGGTCAGGGTCAGAAACATCTACTCGACTCATTGCCATATGAGAGCTGGAATTCCGCAGGGCAGCGTCCTTGGACCGTTACTCTACTCAATATATACTGCGGATTTGCCTTGTCCTAACGCGTATCATATGGAAGTTCCTAGGAAGGCGCTACTTGCTACTTACGCTGATGATATTGCACTGCTGTACAGCTCTAATTGTCGCATTGAGGCGGCACGTGGCCTCCAAGAATACCTCACCACATTGGCTGCAAAGTGCAAGAGATGGAATTTAAAGGTCAATCCACAAAAGACCATCAATCCCTGCTTCACCCTGAAGACCCTCTTTGACCACACCCCACCCATACAACTGGAAGGCGTATCTTTGGACCATCCTTTGCTGGCTAAGTACCTCGGGATCACCCTTGATAAATGTTTGACCTTTGGCCCTCACTTGAAAGCTACGACTCGGAGATGAGGTCAAACTTTGGTGGCTGATTAATAGAAGAAGCACCATGTCACTCCGAGCCAAAACAGCAGTATACGTTTATTGTGTAGCCCCAATCTGGCTATACGGACTGCAGATCTGGGGTATTGCTGCAAAATCCAACTACAAATGCATAAAGGTATTGCAAAACCGTGCCATGCGTACCATTACAAACTGCCCATATTTTGTACGTGGAACCACCCTTCATCGTGACCTGAATCTACACGCAGTGGAGGAGCAGAATGGAAGGCACACTAGCAGATATAGCGAACGACTAAGAAGACACCACAGCACGCTTGCAAAGTGCTTACTCCCTGCCAGGCCTCTAAGGCGATTAAGACGAAAGGGTTTTGCCAAAACAATTGGACATCTTTGAAAACCCCCTCGCAATATGAGATATAGTTTTTAAGTCCTCATGCACATAGTGTGAGGTTTGGTTATATTATTTATAAGTTCACTTGCGCTGTTATGATACTATTACTGCATTGTACGGCTTCAATGCTTTATAAAAAAAAACAAGTAAGAAGGCTCTAGTCGAGTAAGCTCGACTAGAAGATAGCCTTAATCCTTGATCATACAGACGGACAGATGGTCGGGCTGACAGACATACACATATGTACATGTACTACTGGACCAATGCTTGATGGCTTCATATCTCCGGTGTTTCTTAACCGATTTTAATGAAATTTTTACAGAAGTTCATTATTTTGTTTATAGTTTCAATCCTCATTTTTTTTAAATTCAAGATTTTTTTGTTATCGATTCTATGTGTATATCGTAAACCTGAGAAGTTATCGAAAATTTGGGGCAAACTTGTCATGCCTAGGGATTAGGAGAGTTCATATCCAAAATCTGGAGTATCTAGCTTTTGTAGTTTCTGAGATCGACGAGCTCATACATACAGACAGACGGACGGACAGACAGACGGACATGGCTAAATCGACTCGGCTCTTGATGCTGAATGCTGATCAAGAATATATATACTTTATGGGGTCGGAGAAGCTTCCTTCTGCCTGTAACATACATTTGCACAAAAACATTATACCCTTTTTTTACCCATTTCATGGGTTAAGG
Organism: Scaptomyza parva; assembly: GCA_035044645.1. Taxonomy (NCBI): domain Eukaryota; kingdom Metazoa; phylum Arthropoda; class Insecta; order Diptera; family Drosophilidae; genus Scaptomyza; species Scaptomyza parva. The sequence continues at coordinate 847,848 of JAWNNT010000078.1, forward strand.
CTATAAAAAAAAAAAAAGTTGCAGCTTAGTACCTAAACATTCTATGTCGAGAGAGAGAGAGAGAGAGAGACAGAGTGAGACAGAGAGAGAGAGAGGGAGAGAGAGAGAGAGTTAATCAAGTCAGGTCCCTTAGGTCACATATACATGGATAAAAGATCATATTACCATTACGCTGAAACATTGTTGTACTTATTTTATACTTTTTTTCTCGACTAGGAGATACTACGTTGAGCCCGAGACCTTATATGTGTGGTCATCCCTGCTTCTATATCTTTGGTGTTCGGTGTTTCTCAAGCAATTTTCATAAATATTTTACAGATTTGTATTATTTTGCAAATAGTTTTGAAAACAATTTAGAAGTTTTCCAAAATCAATGTGTATATCCGAATTTTTATTTATTTATTTTATTTTTATCTGCATATGTCTTAATAAAAGTCTCTAGCTCTCCAAGTCTCTAAGATCGCCATATATATGTAAGTACTTAAAGGAGTTGGAGGAATCTTTCTTCACACTCATTAATATACCCTTATTTAAACATTTAATTTCAGGAGCATCAAAAGTGCATCGAAATGTAGCATATCTATACATAAGCATATCACGTGTAGAAAAAAGTTTCTAGTTGAAGCCCCAAAGAGCAATAACTTAACTTCAGTTCGGTTTCAAGTTTTAGCTTTAATTTTACTTTAATGCAAAATTAAACTTAAAATGTATTTCTAAACGTTTACACATTGTTGCCATAACAGGTATTGCTATAAGATTGGAAATCATCTCATCTTGAAATCTATTTTTTTTTCAAGAATTTTTATAAAGTAAAAATGCTGAATTTCACTTTTCTTTACACTTTGATTATATAGCAAAACAAAAACAAGTAAGAAGGCTCTAGTCGAGTAAGCTCGACTAGAAGATACCCTTAACCTTTGACCATACAGACAGACAGACGGTCGGGCTGACAGACATACACATATGTACATATGTACGTGTACTACTGTACCAATGCTTGATGGTTTCATATCTCCGGTGTTTCTTAACCGATTTTAATAAAAATTTCACAGAAGTTAATGATTTTGTTATAGTTTCAATCCTCATTTTCATTTTTTTTTGTTATCGATTCCATGTGTATATTGTAAACCGGAAAAGTTATCGAAAATTTGAAATAATCTTGCTATGCTTAGAGATTAGGAGAGCTTATATCCAAAATCTGGAGTATCTGAGATCGACGCGCTCATACATACAGACGGACGGATAGACAGACAGACAGACTCGGCTGTTGATGCTGATCAAGAATATATATACTTTATGGGGTCGGAAAAGCTTCCTTCTGCCTGTTACATACATTTGCACAAAACCATTGTTGAGCTTTTGAGCTTTTTCAACAGCTGTAGAATGTCCAAAATACAATAAATAAGTTGAAAGCACGAGAATTTCTTTATTATAAATTTCGTTTATTTTGCCTTCGTGGCAGAGCTTAAAAATAGTCACAAATTGTTAATAAGCAACTCCAAATTGAGTTTTACACGTTTAATTTTACAAATTGTTTGGTTGGCAGGCGGTGTCAACTACCGTGCCGCGGCTTTAGTTCCCGATCGAACGAATAGCACAAGTTAGCTGCCAAGTGCAGCGTGCATAGTACGTGGTTTGTACTTGAGTTCCCGACTTGAATTCCCGATGGAATAAGTAGAACAAGTAGAATTAAGTCTAGGTGCCAAAATGCAGCGCACTTAAATTCCCAAAAACACAAATAGAATTAAGCCTAGCTGCCACAGTGCAGCGTACTTGAACTCCCGAAAACGCAAACTTAGCTGCCAAATGCAGCATGTACAGTAAGTGTATTGTACTTGATCTCGCGATCGAACGAATAGAACTAAACGCAGCTGCCGAATTGCAGCTGCTGCTTGCGCTCAGCTAAGGCCAAGGGCAAGCAAAGTGACAAAAATGCAATAAAAGAAAGACAGAAGAGCATATGCAAACTACAGTTATGATCGTTACGTTAATTCGCTCTTTATGCTGCGCAGAGCATAACTTATAGAAGAGTAACATGTTGAAAGTGAAGCTGCTTTAATAGTTGTTTGGCGCAGGCACCTGCGTAAGCAAACATTCTCCCCCCGTTGAAAGACACGGGCTTTCAACAGCATCCTCTTTCGGAAGCGCACACAACTTGCGCACAGCTCTCTTTATTATTCCAGTTGCCGTCTTGAGAACAGCTACTCGGGAAACGCCGTCAGCACCAGCAACAAGCTCGACCACGCGAGCCAGTGGCCATTTAAGGGGTGGCAAGTTTTCATCCTTTACAAGGACAACATCGTTAATGCGAACGCCCAGGTGGGATGTTCTCCACTTGGACCGTTGCTGAAGAAGCGTTAAATATTCCTCACGCCAACGACTCCAGAAAATTTGCTGAAAATAGGCTATACGCTGCCAGCGATCTAGGCGGCTAACGTTTAGTTTTGTGACATCCGGCTCCGGATACAGTGCGAGTGGCGCAGTGCCAAGGAAGTGCGCAGGAGTTAAGACATCCAGATCTGCAGGGTGCTCTGAAAGTGGAATAAGAGGTCGAGAATTGATTATTGCCCCAATGTGGCAGACAAGTGTGCGCAGATCATCCAGAGGCAGAACTGAGGGTCCGACCGACCGATAAAAATGGTACTTTGCTGTCTTCACCGCCGCCTCCCAAAGCCCACCAAAGTGTGGGGAGCGAGGTGGGATGAACTCCCACTCGATGTCGTCGGAGACACAAAACTCTCGGACAGAGTCGATATGCTTCTCGCTGAGGAAGAGTCGCTTGAGTTCAGCTAAAGCATTCTTGGCTCCGACGAAATTTGTCGCATTGTCCGACCATATGCGAACAGATTTACATCGGGTAAGAATAAATCTCCTGAGCGCATTAAATAAGGCTCCCGTTGACAAGTCAGGAACCAGTTCGAGATGCACTGCCTTTGTTGCGAAGCAAATAAAAACCGAGATATAGCATTTTACTGGTCCTTTGTTGCGAATCTCGCTCTTGTAATAAAATGGTCCACAATAGTCCACTCCAGTTACAGCGAAAGGATTCGAGCCACTAACACGATCGCGGGGAAGATCAGCCATGATTGTCTCAGCCAGGACCGGTTTTGCTCGAAAACACATAATGCATTTTGTTGTTACGCTGGAGACAGTCTTACGCCCCCCAATAGGCCAATAGTGAAGCCGAATATGAGCAAGCGGAGAACGAGGTCCGGCATGCAGCTGACGCCTGTGAAAATGCATGATGATGGCGCGTGTAACAGGATGACGACCCGGAAGTATGATCGGATGCCGAGCATCGAAATCCAGGCTCGAGTGTTTTAGACGGCCACCAACACGAAGAAGTCCAAACTCATCGATGAATGGGGTAAGCGAGGCAATAGAGCTGGATGATTTGATCGTCCGTCCGTCTTGAAGAGCCCTATACTCATCACTCAGATTCGCCATCTGGATGCTCCACAAGAGTAGTTGAGTGCCCTTGTTTATCCAATCTACTGTTAAGCTGGCATGCCTGATGCGATTCCGAAATTTGTATATATATCCGAAGACACGACGCAGGTTGTAAAAGGAATTTGCAAACTTGCATCCTAAGCTGACATCAGAGCATCTAGAGATAGTAACTAGCACCTTTTGCCGCAGCTCAGGAAGCGTCCGGGCCGGTAAACAAGATGCGGGCCAGTCGCACTCTCCTTTGGTTAAGAAATCGGGACCATGAGACCACAACGATGATTCTAAAAGGTCGCTTGGAAGTGCTCCTCTAGAAAGAATGTCTGCCGGGTTGCATTCCGTCGGTACGTAGCGCCATTCCATTCCTGTCGTTAGCTCCTGTATTAAAGATATGCGATTAGCCGTGAACGTTTGGAAGCGCGAAGGCTCATCACGTATCCAGGATAAGACAACTGCCGAATCCGACCAACAATAGTATCTACAGTTAAATAAATTTATTTGAGCTACTTCGCGAATAAGTTGAGATAGAAGTGCAGCAGCAGATAATTCCAGCTTTGGTACTGTGAGAGTTCGTAATGGTGCCACACGAGACTTAGAGCACAACAAATGAGCTAGGCGCCGTCCCTCTGTTATGGATACAACGTAAATGCATCCACCGTAAGCCTCAATGCTCGCATCACTAAAACCATGAACTTCGATGATGCCCTTTGGAACAACGACCAGTCGAGGGAGTTTTATTTCCTCGGTGTTGCAAATATCGGCACATAAGCAATTCCAAGAACAGTGCAAAGAAGCAGGAAGACTCTCATCCCAATCCAATTGCTCTCTCCAAATGTGCTGCAAAAAGATCTTGGCCTTGGCTACCACGGGTCCGATAAGTCCAAGCGGGTCATAAAACCGAGCAATGGTAGACAGCACAGACCGTTTGCTAGGCTTTCCAGGCGCTTTCATAGGCGAAAAGTTTAACAGAAGGCAGTCAGAGGCTGGATCCCACTCCAGTCCGAGAGTCTTCGTGACATCCGTGCCATCGTCAAATTTTAAAAAGGTCTCCTTTTCCTCATCAGGAACCTGTTGAAGCACGTGAGGATTGTTGGAGCACCACTTCCTAAGTTTAAAGTTTCCCTTTCGAAGCAGACTGACTGTTTGTTCCATAATATGAACTACTTCCTCGGCAGAGTCACCTCCAGTGATGAGATCATCTACATAAAAATCGCTCAAAATCACTTTAGATCCAGCAGGAAATGATCTTCTTTCATCAATAGCTAGTGGCTGCATGGAACGAACCGCAAGAAAGGAAGCTGGCTTTGTGCCATAGGTGACAGTATCCAGCTTGAAAACTTGAATTTCCTGATGAGGAGACTCACGCCACAAGATACATTGCAAATAGGAATCGGGTTCAGCCATCCTAACACACCTATACATTTTGCAAATGTCACCAGTCAGGGCTATTGGGAATGTCCTAAACTGTAACAGTGTAGCGAACAGCTTGCGCTGAATAGTTGGGCCTGCCATGAGGATTTCATTCAGGGAATAACCAGACGAGGACACGAACGAACCATCAAAAACAACTCTAAGCTTAGTTGTTGAGTTGTCTTCCTTAAGAACACAATGATGAGGAAGATAATACTTGCAGCGACTTAGCATGTGGGACTCCACAAGAGACATGTGATTCAAATCCACATTCTCCTTGATAAATGCTGAATATTGTGCCTTCAAACCAGGATGACGCTCTAATTATGCCTGCTGATACGAATCTCCAATTAGATCCACAGCATGCTTGACTGGAAGGCGAACCGAATATTCGCCATAGTCCAAACGAGCAAAGGTTTGTTTAAAATGCGCTTCACAATCAAGTTCCTCCTTGGTAGATTCGTTGACTAAACGAGAACACGATTCTACCTCCCAAAACCGGCGAACGATTTCATCAAGCTTGTGATCTGGGCTAGGATTTGGCATCAGAGCCGAGCTAGTGACCATCAATGAGGCAGGGCTCGCTGAAGAAGTTCCTCTTGTCACTATCCATCCCAATAGAGTTTTTTAAAGAATAGGCAAACCAGGAGCGATTTTGATTTGACCAACACACAACAATTCAAAAAACAGGCCAGCTCCAATTAACAAGTCAATTTTGTGCGCCTTGAAGAACTCTGGATCAGCCAAGCTAATGTTTGAGGGTATATTCCAGCGCTCAGTGTTAATATCGTAGCTGGGCTGATTTCCAGTTATAGCTACGAAGACTGAGATGTTGGCAGAGTACGCAGATGCTCTCGATTGAAAACTTATATCGGCTGAATAGCCTTCTGCGGCAACAGTAGACTCCCCCAGTCCTGAAATCAAAGTAGGTGAGCGATGCTTGCGCAGCTGGAGGTGTTGAGCTAAACGAGAAGTAATAATGTGCACCTGCGACCCAGAATCAAGTAGCGCTCGGCAAGGGACTAAAACTCCAGTACGACTTCTAACGTTGATTACAGCAGTTGCCAAGAGCACCACGTCTTGACTAAGGTTTTGGGCTACAAGTGTTGCAGCAGGCGGATGCGGAGCAAATTTAGCTTGAGAGCCGTCAATCTGATTCTCAAGATGCAGAAGCGTATGATGCTTGGCCTTGCAACGGTACCAGGTAGCGGAGCTGCACACATTTGACCGATGACCTTTACGCAGGCAATTAAAGCAAAAGTTGAGCTTCTTGACCTCTTGTAGACGCATTTGCGGAGACAGATTTCCAAAGCGGGAACAGTTATAAATTAAGTGGCCAGAGGTCTCACAAAACACACATTTGTTTGTGTTGGAGTTAGTAGCGACAAAGGCATTTCTACTGGTCTTAACGATTTTACTATTTTTTCCCACCTTAGAGCTAGGCGTATATGTTGCCATAGCGTGTTCCACATTTTCCAACCTTTGACATCGTCGATCCAGAAATGCCATGAACTGCTCACAGGTCGGAATAGCATCCATCGGTGCAGTCTCCTCTCAACTGGTCTGCGTTGCCTTGTCCACTTTCTGCAGCAAACTGTGCACGATAATAAAACCCGCAATCTGCTTAACGTTGCCCAGGCTTTGTAAGGCGCGGAGGTTGGCGTTAACCGTATCCGAAAGGGTTCGAAGTTTTACCGCTGACGACGACTCTAAGCAATCCAAACCCAAAATCTCCGTTGTGGAACCGCCTTTTAAGGAGCTCCAATGCAACTGGATAATTAGCGCTGCTGATTTCCAACGAAGAAACACTATCTAAGGCTGATCCTTTCAGACACGATCGCAAGTGCTGAAACTTCTCCACATCCGAAAGTCCTGAGTCCGCATCAATGATTGAAGAGAACATCGCTATGAACTCTGCAAACTTTGTATATCCTCCACTAAACTCGGGCAGCTTGATCTCAGGCAGCCGGATTCGGCTTTGAGACAGTGTGTGATTGTCACCACATCCATCTTGCCTCATAGTCGAGCACAACGGCGACGATACTTTTGTTTGTTTATTTCGCGTCGTAAGCTAGTTTTAACTAATATTGATAAGTCGTCAAACCCTGCCCGTAACTCACTCCCGATTTCACCATAATCCAGTTCCTCTAACGCGTCATGCATATTGTAAAACGCCTGCTAAGCACTTTCCAACGCCTCAACCCGAATAACCAACTCTTCTTCACTAATCTGCACAATTTGCTCCGGAGCGATTGCTTTGGCCATCCGTTTTACCTGCTCATCAATAGCTTTGGCCTTGGCTTTGTAAAACGGGGCACTAGGAGACTGAACGGCAGCCGAATTTTGCATTTTTAAATATTCCTTTAGGAATCACAGAATTTTTTCAATACTGCTTTAACACACACGTTCAAACGACGCAATGTCAATTGTAGGGCAAACACTTTGTTCATAAGCGCGAGCACAACGAAACGGGACAAGCAATAACAATGCAGAGACGGCTGCTGCAACTGTTTACGCAAACGCGATAAGCGAATCGACTGCGCAGGCGCCAATGTCAATTTGAGGGCAAACACTTAAACCGAAAGTGAGCACAAAACGAAACGAGACTAGCGAAAACGATGCAAGCGCGCAGGCGCGAGGTATTAACTCTTTATTTTAAATAACTTGCATTTATTTAAACAAACTGAGCTAATGCATCACGTCGGGGTCACCAAATGTTGAGCTATTGAGCTTTTTCAATAGCTGTAGAATGTCCAAAATACAATAAATAAGTTGAAATGCACGAGAATTAATTTATTATAAATTTCGTTTATTTTGCCTTCGTGGCAGAGCTTAAAAATAGTCACAAATTGTTAATAAGCAACTCCAAATTGAGTTTTACACGTTTAATTTTACAAATTGTTTGGTTGGCAGGCGGTGTCAACTACCGTGCCGCGGCTTTAGTTCCCGATCGAACGAATAGCACAAGTTAGCTGCCAAGTGCAGCGTGCATAGTACGTGGTTTGTACTTGAGTTCCCGACTTGAATTCCCGATTGAATAAGTTTTTTTTTTTTTTTTTTTATGGGCAAATGCTGGAGAGGGGAAACACTTTGCGTGCCGTAGATTGCGTGCCCGAATAGCAACCCGTGTGCCGGGCTCTTCTGCTTTAACAGCAGGTATACCGGCTAAAACCCCTCTCCTTGGTCTTCTATGGTCGACCCACTCGACTGACCTTGGACGTTTGCCTGGGACTATTTAACATATTACTTCAGGCAAGGTCCTTCATGTGGCCCTAAAGGCCTCTTCTTATTACTCATGTTACTCCCTCATTGCGGAATCGTATTCACTTTGTTCTTGGTCCAGGTCGGATTTTTTTTCTCTCAGCACCCTCTGTACGTATTGGGCCACACGGCCCCAGTTCCTCTCCCTTCGGGTCATAACATCAACTATGTTGTCGGGCGTGATGTCTGACTCCGTCTCCTGATTTAGCTTCTGGCGCCGCCAGTTCCATTTACTGCAGCTGAAGAAGGTGTGCTCAGCGTTGTCGGTGCATCCGGGGCAATACATACAGTTGGGCGATGCTGCCTTTCCCATTCTGTATAGATAATGGCGGAAGTAACCATGTCCCGACAGGAGCTGTGTTAGGTAGTAGTCTACCTCACCATGCTTTCTGTTGGTCCACGGCTCCACGTCTTTGATGAGACGCGCCGTCCATCTCCCCCTACTTTCTCCTTCCCAATAATTCTGCCATGCGCAGAGAGTGTTGGCTCTCTCTTCCTGGGAGGCAATTTCCCCTTCCCCTGCACTTCTCCTTAGGTAAACCTTCCGCCGCTCCTCTGCCAAAAGGTGTATTGGTGTCACACCAGCGATCACCAACACTGCAGGCTCCGAGACCGTACGGTAGGCTGAACCCACTCTCAAAGCTCCTCTTCGTTGGACCTGTGCGAGCCTCTTCCGATACATTTCTTTTCCAAGCGAATTGGCCCATATCTCCGCCCCATAGAGCAGCACTGACTGAACTGCGCTCATCAATAGGCGACGTCTGCTGGGAGTAGGGCCCCCGACATTGGCCATAAGCCTGCTGAGCGCGGTCACGCCACGTGCAGCTTTGTCTGCCGCCTGTTTAATTTGTGGGAAGAAGCTCAGCTTGGTGTCTATCGTTATACCAAGTTACTTGACCGCAGGCTTCGACATCACCGTGGCTTCCCCGACTCTCACCGGAACTATCGTTTGTATCCTTTTCTTGGTTAGGACTACCACTTCTGTCTTGTTCAGCGCCAGTGATAGCCCATGATTCGCCATCCAGCTGCTGACAGACCTCATCACTTGGTTGAGCTTTAGCTGTGCTAGTTGCAGGTCTCGTGCTGCTACCAGTGCCGCAACGTCATCCGCATACCCAACCAAGCACGTCTCCTCTGGTATCTCCAGTCTTAGAAGACCGTCCTAGGTGGCGTTCCAAAGGTCCGGTCCTAGGATGGATCCCTGTGCCGCCCCTGCTGTGACCTCCATTCTGCGAACGCCTTCTCTGGTCTCATTAAGTAGTCCACGCTCCGCAAGGTAGGCGTCGATTATTCGTAGTAGATATGCCGGGACCCCGAAGCTGTGTTCTAGAGCCTCCATCATATCTATCCATCTCGCCGAGCTAAACGTATTCTTTACATCGAGAGTTACAAGGAGTACCACCCGGCGCGATAAGTGATTATGGGCCTCTGCTCTGTCTACTGCTGCGACTACATCAAGGACAGCGTCTCTTGTGGACCGGCCCGCCCTAAACCCGTACTGCCTCGGCGACCCGATTGAATAAGTAGAACAAGTAGAATTAAGTCTAGGTGCCAAAATGCAGCGCACTTAAATTCCCAAAAACACAAATAGAATTAAGCCTAGCTGCCACAGTGCAGCGTACTTGAACTCCCGAAAACGCAAACTTTGCTGCCAAATGCAGCATGTACAGTAAGTGTATTGTACTTGATCTCGCGATCGAACGAATAGAACTAAACGCAGCTGCCGAATTGCAGCTGCTGCTTGCGCTCAGCTAAGGCCAAGGGCAAGCAAAGTGACAAAAATGCAATAAAAGAAAGACAGAAGAGCATATGCAAAACTACAGTTATGATCGTTACGCTAATTCGCTCTTTATGCTGCGCAGAGCATAACTTATAGAAGAGTTGAAAGTGAAGCTGCTTTAATAGTTGTTTGGCGCAGGCACCTGCGTAACCAAACAACCATTATACCCTTTTTTTACTCATTTCATGGGTTAAGGGTATAAAAACATACACTAACACATGCATAAACAAATGTGTGATAGTGTGTGCAGAGAGAGAGAGATAGACACATAGGGAGATAGAGAGAGAGGCAAGAATAATCAAATATTCAAATATGCTGCTAGCCAATCATTCACCCAAGTGTTCAACCGCAAACTAAGACGCACTCTCACTTTCAAGCTCAAAACTGACTGAACGACAAACAGAGTGTATGACTGACTGACTGACACACTGAATGCGTGTGTGTGTGTGTGTGTGCGTATACTCCTTTAAGTATGCTATATATATTCTCAGCAAATATTAATCCAATCGCATTGCGGTCTTTTTGTAGTGCGTCACTCTGAGACAGAGAGTTGAAACTGAAAGCATATTTTAATTTATGTTGGGCGTGGTGCAAGACAAGGGGGTTGGGGTAGGGTAGGGTTAATACCGCAACAAACCAAACCCACACATTATCAAAAGAAAAAAACAAAAAACAATAAATTGAGTAAAATACTTAACAAAATAAATTGCAAATTCTACTTTTTTCTCTAAGTGCACTTAAGACCATTCCAAAAGCTAAGTCGTTCTCTTCATTCTTTTTATACCCTTAACCCACGAAATGGGTAAAAAAGGGAGAATGTAGCTTCTCCGACCCCATAAAGTATATATATTCTTGATCAGCATTAACAGCGGAGTCGATATAGCCATGTCCGTCTGTCCGTCCGTCCGTATGTATGAACGCGTCGATCTCAGGAACTACAAAAGCTAGAGTCTCCAGATTTTGGATATAAGCTCTCCTAATCCCTAGGCATAGCAAGTTTGTTTCAAATTTTCGATAACTTTTCAGGTTTACGATATACACATGGAATCGATTTTTTTTTTTTTTCTTTTTGTTAAATCAGCTAAGAAACACCGGAGATATGAAACATTTAAGCATTGGTACAGTAGTACATGTATATATGTGTATTTATGTCAGACAAATGGTCGGGCCTCTGTCCGTGAAGGTGGTCAAGGGTTAAGGGTATCTTCTAGTCGAGCTTACTCGACTAGAGCCTTCTTACTTGTTTTCTCTTGCGAATTCTTCAGCTTTTACGGCTCTGCTTTGCTAATGGAATAGTCGGCTAAAATTTTATGCGCTTTCGTTGTGTCTGTGTGTGTGTGCTTGATTGCGTATGGATCTGAGTTTGTGTGTGTGTGTGCTCGAAATGACAAACAGAAAACATCAAACAAAAGGGAGCGAAAGACGGATACAAAACAACAACAAAACAACAACGAAAACAAGTAAGAAGTCTCTAGACGAGTAAGCTCGACTTGAAAATACCCTTAACCCTTGATCATACAGACGGACAGACGGTCGGGTTGACAGACACACTCATATGTACCGCTGCACTATGGGGCATTTTGCCGAAAATCGGGCATTTAATCAATTTTCACATGTGCTAAAATCAAATAACTTTTAATGCAATTATATTGTAAATTGATCAAAGTTTATTGATCCCTAACAGTTCCGTTAAGTTAACAGACCCCTGTTATGTTATTAATACTCAAAATCAGCTGTTGTCACCGAAAAATAAACGCTCTGTTAAAGTGAAAAAATTAACATTGTGCAAAATTCAATAAATATAACAGATAACAAACAGCAAACAACAAATTGATAATGGAAGTGAATAATATGGGTTTCTACTATGCGTTTTGCATCATTTGTTTCATATTTTGTGGGTTGGTTTGTTTTTTCTTGTGTATTTTTGAAAAGTGATTTTCACTGGAAATTTTTAGAAATAAATTTCAACTTTGCATAGACTTATACAAAATGGTTCCAAATTGTTCCAAATACGCTTACCACCATTTTGTAGTGCCATTAATTCCTAATCTAGGGCATATAATCATTTTTGCCGCTTTTTGCCGTTTTATGAGAAATTTAAGTTTAAGGAGTATAACCTCAGTGTAAAAGTACCAAAACTGTAAAAAATGTGGCACATACTGAAATACCTAACTTAGTCTAATGATGCTGTTTTTCTATAATAACATAAAAATATCATAAAAATGTTTATTAATTGTAATTTTAAACCGAAATTTTACGATTAGAAACGAGTTTTTCGCAGATTTGTTAAATTATTTTTCGATCGTTCCTATGAGAGCCATATGATATAGTGATCGGATAATGTTCATATTTTGTACAAATACGAAAAGCTTCATAAAACATACTTTTGTTGAGTTTCGTGAAGATATCTTAAAATATAACAAAGTTTATATGTGAGAAACCGTATTGCGACCGATTTATTCTATTGGAGCTATAGGATATAGTTGACCGATTTGAATTGTTTTTTGCCAAGGTATTAGTATCATTATAAGACTCTTAATTGCCAAGTTTCATTAAAGTACGGTCAAAATGAAGAAATTTGGATATAATAAAATAATGAATAAAGGGGCGGTGACACGCCTCTTTTCTAAAAAACCTTTCTTTGATTTTTAAAAATATTTAGCAAAAAACCGAATCGAAATATCTTTTGTTTTTCTCGAGCTATTAAAAAATGCCCGATTTTCGGCAAAATGCCCCATAGTGCGCTGTACCAATGCTTGATGGTTTCATATCTCCGGTGTTTCTTAACCGATTTTAATGAAATTTTTACAGAAGTTCATTACTTTGCTTATAGTTTCAATCCTCATTTTCAGTTTTTTGATATTAAAGAATTTGTTTTTATCGATTATCGACTCGGCTGTTGATGCTGATCAAGAATATATATACTTTATGGGGTCGGAGAAGCTTCCTTCTGCCTGCTACATATATTGCATAAAAACATTATACCCTTTTTTTACCCATTTCATGGGTTAAGGGTATAAAAAGGGTTACCACTGTTGCTTTGCGACTATGACGATGCTAGAGTTGTTGTCGTAGTTGTTGTTGTCGTTGTTGTATATTAAAATTCAATATACGTTCGCTAAAAGGCAAAAGCCAATTTCAACCTTCACTGACTGGGTTGGGCTGGCCTGTACTGGGTTTGGGCTGGGTCTAAAATTCATTTGGCAATCGACTGCGACGACGATGACGATGGCAGCAATATTGACGATGATGATCTAACCCATTGCCAGCGTGAAAATGTTGTCCTCAGGCTCATGCATAGTCAAGCGGCTCATTCAAATATTTTGGGGCAACAACAGCAGCTGCCGGAGCCTCCGCTGCCATGCCGCAGCCCCTTCACAGAGACGTTGTGTCCACCGAAATTTGTTAGCTGCGTTTTAGTTAGTCAACAAAAACCGTTTGCTTGCAACAAAAACAATAAGCAAAAAGCAACAGAACGAAACCGTACCAAATCAGCCAAAACTGACAGCATTTATGTATCCATATCTCGATTCGGTTTATTCGGACGCATTTACGCATTGCCAAAAATGCTTCATGCTTCATGAACTTTCTGTCATCCCATATTCGATTCGATTTAGTGTGCGTGTGTGTGTGTGTCGGTTTGGGTCGAGTTGTCCAGTTACATGCATTTTGAACACGTAAAGACAATAAATTCTGCGTCTTGCTGCGTTGTTGAACCTTTGAAGCTTATCAAAAACATAAAGACATACATATAACGAAAACAACATAGAATAGTTGTCAGACTCAGGTCGAAGAGCAAATACTCTAACTCTCTTACAGCATTTATTCATACGTTAGTAAATCTCCAGGCTGGTTGGCTCCAGGCGTCTCAGCTGTACTCTTCCTTGAATCTGTTTGCCTCCTTTACTGGAGGAGGTCATTGAAGCTTCTACGTTTTAATCTTCTGATTACTCGTCTACCCGCAAGCTCACTGGCCAGCCGGCTCCGGTGTCGCTGAAAACGTGCATTATATCTGATGGAGTAAGCCTCAACCTGATTGTCTATGGTCTCCATTCTGAGGTCCTTGTGCAGGGTCGAGTTTCTGACATACCAGCCCGCTCCAGTCATGTGGCGCAGGGCCAAATTCTGCAGCGTCTGAATACGCCTTCGGCTCGTCCGTGATGCAATACCCCAGATCCGGATTCCATATCTCCAAGTCGGGGCAACCACGGCGTTATATATTGTCCGTTTGCAGCGCAGCGGCAGTGTACTTTAAGGACTTAGCATCCAGTTCAGTTTTGCCAGCTTGTGGCTACAGCGTTTGAGGAGCCCAGTAATGTGGGCGCGAAAGCATAGGCTTTTGTCCAGCGTGATCCCTAAGTAGCTGGCATGTTTACTAGGATGCAGGGGACTTCCATCAAGCCATATTCTCTACGCCTCAGGGTAAAATTAAGTGAAACACTGCCACATCGTCTGCATATGTGGCAATGAGGTATTTAGCCGGTAGAGCAAGCTCATCGAGGTCGTCGGGGGTGGGGATGTCCGCCGTATACAAGTTGTATAGGAAGGGACCCAGTACACTACCTTGTGGGACGCCTGCCCTCATTGTTCGCGTAAATGAGAGTGCTGCCCTCACCTTCACTTCAAAACTTCTGTCCGATAGGACTGCAGCAGGGAAAAGTATGGGGAAGGAAGACTCGTTTTTATTTTTTGCAGTAGTCCCTTGATCCATACGCGATCAAAAGCCTGTTTAACGTCAACAAAAACACCGTAGCAGAAGTCCTTGTCTTCATATGCCTTCAGTATCTGGTTAACCACCCTGTGGACCTGTTCAACTGCATCATGCAAAGGCCCCAGGACCAGATGGTATCCCCAATAAGGCGTTGAAGCTGGCGGTCCGCTCGAGGCCAGAAGTTTTTGCGGCCACATACGCAAAATGCCTACAGGACGGAGTTTTCCCCAGGATATGGCAGCGGCTAATCCTCTTGCCAAAAGGGGAAAAGCCGACAGACGACCGTCTGGATATAGGCCTATCTGCCTCCTAGATTCAGCGAAAAGGTCCTGGAGAAGCTGATATATAACAGACTTCAGGCCATCATTGGTGGAAAGAACGCGCTCTCAGCTAGCCAATATGGGTTTCGGAAAGCCCGCTCTACCGTAGATGCAATCCAGGCGGTAGTAGACATTGCAGCCAAGGCAATCGAGGGAACGAGATGGAGGTGGGGCGACAAGGAGTATTGCGCCGTAGTAACCCTCGATATCCGTAACGCGTTCAACTCGGCGAACTGGTCGCGCATCAGGACAGCCCTGGGTAGAATTGGAGTACCGTCGTACATAGCTAGTATCATATCCAACTACCTTTCGGACCGGGTGTTGGATTATGATACGAAGGACGGACCAAGGAGCTACGAGGTCACAGCAGGAGTGCTACAGGGCTCCGTTCTTGGCCCTCTGCTGTGGAACCTAATGTACGATGAGGTACTTAGGCTCGAACTACAACAGGGCTGTACCCTCATTGGCTTCGCAGACGACCTGGCACTAGTAGTAGTAGCCAAAGAGAGCAAGGAGGTAGAGGCCACAGCGAACGTGGCAATAAGCAAAGGAAGATGCTCACACCGATTAATCCCCAATGTAGAGGATCGGGAGAAATGCAGGTGAGTTGGACTTCCATATAACGCAGTTTTTTTTCAGGGCACGGCGGATACAGGAGCTACCTGCACAGATTCAGGCACGAGGACACCCCGCAGTGCCCGACATGCCCGGACGCCATCGAGGATCCGGAACACGTGCTCTACCATTGTTCGAGATATAGGGGAGTGTCTGCCTCAATGCCCCCACCGGAGAGCTTGGTAGAGCACATGACGGAGTCTCCGTCACACTGGAGAGATGTCCGCCAGCTCATCATAAGCATACAGAGGGATCTGAGATTATGCGAAACTGAGCGGCGAGTGACATAGAGTGCCTAGTTAGGCAACCCACTCCGGTGAAGTAATACTTTGCGGTGATACCGCCGGGTGTGTGTGGGGGGGTGAGTTTAGCACGTATGCATCGACGTTGTCCTTGAATCGTGCATGCAGGTGGCCCGGGCCCCTGTATCTTCAGGAGATTCTCACCTCCGTGGCGCAACAAAAAAAAAAAAAAAAAGCACACACACACTGTCGGCAAACGGCAAACGCATGTTACGGGTTAAAAAGACCAGTGTGAAAAGTGCTTTTTTCCAAATACCATAAATATGAGAAACTCACTTTGGTGCAACAAGAGAGAAAGAGGAATAAGATGAAAATCATGAACAAGGCATCTCTCTAAGCCCAGTTAAAAGAGACAAGACGAACGACGAACGACGAACTGTGACGTTAGAGGACACCACATGCAACATGCACCATGCAGCATGCAGCAGATGGTTGCTTGTTGCAATGCCCAGCGTCAAGCTGCTTGCAGGCGACGCCATGAATGCGCAAACACAAAGACTTGCATATATGAGAAAGAGACAGAGTGTAAGTGAGTGAGTAAGTGAGGGAGCAAGAGTGTGTGTGTGTGCTCGTAAACTTTAACATAATTCGTTGCCGGGCATTGTCCTTGACGGAATCCTCTTTAACTCTCTAAGCTGGACTGCGTTGGCAAGGGGCAAGGGGCTGAGGCAAGCTAGCTGGATGGCCAGCCAGTCAGCCAAATAGTCAGCGCAGTTAGTCGGCCAGCTGTTTATATAAGTGACGCTTTATGTACCTCAAACACACACACACACATTCGCACTCACACGAGAATGAAAAAATTCGCATAACTACAGTCATACAGACGGTCCTACATACGGAGTCCTCCACACATAACTTGGGGGGGGGGGGGGGGGGAAGGGATGGCTGCAATCAAAAGCGAATATTTAAAAAGGACAATACTAACGTATTTGTATGCTCTGCTTGAAAGTGTAATAGAGTGTACCCGTGTACCCGTTCTGTGTTAAAATTTCCTTAAACAACATGTGAAATGACCTTAAAGAAATTTCATTTCAGGTAAAATATCTTTAAAGTCTAAAGACAAAAGTCATCCAACTAAGATCCAACAGGGTGTAAAGGGTTAGTGTATAATGCAGTCGATTTGTCGGCTTTGTGAGCATGGTAATTTTTTGATTTTTGAATTTTCTGTTTTATTTTATTTTCTTTGCCTTTTGTCCGAATCCTGAGTTGAAGCCTCAGCCTCAACCTCACATGTTAGCCGCTTGGCTTTGCTTATTATAAATGGTCGGGGCACAAAATATAAAAAAAAAAACCGAGAAAAATGAAATAAAAACCTCTCATCGTTAAAAGAAGTAGAGGAACCTGATGCGAAAACTTACTCACGTGAAAAATTTGAAAACGTCCAATGAACTGAAACGAAATGCGAAATGGGAAATAAAAGAACTAAGGAAAAATCAATGAGTCTTTCTTTGATACAAACGAAGAGTGAATACTCTATAAAAAAATTATAAACTTCACACGTATTCAAGTCAAAAGTTTAGTCAAGTCAAAAATAAGTTTTTATCAAGTCAATATGTTAAGTTTATCTATTACCTTTGGTAAGGGTATAAAGGACGAGATCATGCCTGAACAGAATGTTCAAATCACAGAGAGCAAGAGAGAAAGAGAGAGAGGGAGAAAGAGAGGGAAGGGCCAAAGACGGAAGCTCACGTAGGGCATATTAAATAAATTGGCATTGCCATGTGATGCGGTAAGCGGACAGCGGATAGCGGCAAATAACGAGATGACCAAGAACAAGAACAGGAACAAGAATGAAACGCATCTCCTTATCGCCCTCGCCCCCGCTCTCGCACACTTAACTTGGCTAACAGCAAGTGATTATGCGGTCGACATGTTTATGTTCAAACTGCAACTATCTCATAAGTTCGAACTTAAATAGGTTAACTTTCGCGGCAAATAAGTTTCTGATTCTAATCTTGAGTCCATTTTAAAGGCAAGAGAAAGGCAAAGAAAATGGCTAAAATGGTATTAGTGTCGTCGTGTGGTGGTAATGATAGATAACAAAATACATGTAATAGATACTTTAGCCATGGATTTGTATTGACCAAGTCACACACTCGCACACACACCCACACACTCACACAGCTTTTAGCCATCTCAAGCTGCCCAAGAACCAAGAACTGGAAATTGACACAAAGCGCCTCCAAAGTCAACTGCCAAAGTACACACAGAGAGACAGAGACAGGGACAGGGAGAGAAGGAGAGCATTGTGGCCAAATCGGTTTAGACCAACTGGAATAACAGGCCCAAACAAAAATACATAAGCTAAAGCAATTTGAATCCAATCTAACACCGACACAATTGAATTTATTTAACTTGTGCGCTTCTAAAAACAAACGCACACTTTTTACACAAGCACACAGTTGATAGACTATAAGATACCCTTGACTAGTACGCAAAACTCGCAAAGTGAAAAGTTACGCCGAATCTCGGTTGCCCTTGGTGTATTTTTAGGTAATTATTTTGGCCACTTCCTGTTCAAGTGCTCTCTGGGCCAAGCTGTGTGCCTTGCCGCGGTTTGGGCCAAGTTTATTTGGCTATTTGGCCAGTAATAGGGTTATGGATGGGGATGGAGGCAGCAGCAGCAGCCAAACAAAGACAGCTGCAACATCTTCCCGAGGCAACATAATGCGATAACTTTTTCTCCTCCTTCTTGGCCCCCTTCTCTTGCCTTCCTTCATCAACGCAATGCAACATCTAACATATTTCAAACTAAACCCTCCCCTCTCCCACCACTCCCCCGCCACACACAAAACTCCCTCGCTAAGGCATGCGTTCGTTTGCCAAGCTGATGAACTGTGCAGGATGCTGCTGCTGATTTTTCGTTTTTAGTGCTGCCTTTGGCTTTGGCTTTGGCATAGTTTAACTGGAAAGCTGAAAAGCACTCAGCGCCAAGCAGTGGGAACAAATATTTTACACATTTTTATATTGTATATTGTGTGTGTACTACACATACATAGATACACACGCACACACACATATCTGTACATATGTATGTAACACTGAGTGACCCTGAGTGATAAAATCATAAAACATTAACACATTTGATCATACATTCATATATTACATCCTATAGAAAGATAAACGCTGAACACAGAACTGTAAAGTGAGGTTAAGAAAAAACAATGCCATTAGTTGTGTAGAAAAATACAGTTTAAATCTTAAAGGAAATGTTAAGGCAAGAATTTAAGTGATCAAGTCATAAAACATTAACACATTTGATCATACATTCATATGGTACATCATACAAATCGCTAAACGCTGAACGTTGAACTAAAAAGTGAAGTTAAGAAAAAAAATTCCATTAGTTGTGTAGACAACGACAGTTCAAATCTTAAGAGAAACGTGAAGGCAAAAGCTTGAGTTCACAAAATGGCTATAAACTAAATTTGTTGCATTTGTTTTTGGTTTTTTTGGTTATTCATTACTTAAAAATTAAGATTGTTTTTGAAAGTTAGTTGACGTTAACAAACTTGGCAACACTTACCCTTATTATTCTATTAAAAATCTAAAACAAATGAGTTTTACTTTTGTAAAATTAAAGATTGTATCCTTACAGAGCTTTAAGCTCTTATTGCTTATTTAGGGACATCATTACTTAAAGCTAAACCATTTAATCTTTGCATTCGTCGACCCACTTACTTACATATTACACACAATTTTTCTGTTTTTCTGCTGTTTTTTTTTTCATGATAATCATTTTTTGTCATGTTTTTTTTTAAGATTTGTTAGGGTCTGATTTACTGTGCCGTGGACAGGCAATTTAACTAGAACAGGCCGCTGCTGCTGCATCCACCAAGGACATGGCTATGAACATGGACATGGATATGGTGGCGTGGGAGGGGAGGTGGGATGGGGGGAAGGTGTAGACATCCTCCACAGTCTGACAGTCCATCTCTTCGCTCTCGCTTTAGAGTCTATCTTAGACCCGGCGCCCCATTAAGCGTGTGCATGGCTTTTGTCTCTGCTTCTTCTTCTACTACTATCATTATCAACACCGCTGCTTGGCGCTCATATTCGTATTGTGTATGGGTGTGTTTATTCTCTACTGACTTATTTTGTTTGCTGCTGTTGTTGTTGCTGTTGTTGTTGCTGTTGTTGTTGCTTATTTTGCTTTTGCCTTCGTTTCCACTCAGTTCAAGTGTTTTGCATTTTATGCTTTGCACAAGATAAAAGACAACGGTTTTTTTCCCGTTCTGCGTATTTGTTGCTGTTGGTGCTGCCACGTCTTCGTCATTATCATTTGGGCTACATCATGACAGTTGCCGTTGCTTTTCAAAAGAAAAAGAAAAGAAGGTGAGAAGGAGAAAAAAAACTTAACACAGTAGCCAGCCAACAAACAATCCAAATGACAAGGATACGAGACAAGGCAACATAAAAAGCGAAAAATATAAATATACATATATAAATGATCTCAGCAATGCTCGACTAACAGATATTCTTTTATTCGAAATCAATTAAAAGGTTGAACAAAATGGAATATTGTAAATGTGTATGGATTTTAATGAAACTTAACAATATAGCTTATATATCCGAATAACAAATTGGAACTAATTTTGAAAGAGATTGCTTTGTGAGACGAAGAGCAACATAGAAAAGTATGAAATAATATCATTAAAATAATTTAACAGAAATTTATTGTAGTCTATACATATGGTTATTAATGTTACTCACCTTGGAAGAGTCTAACAATCTTACGAATAAGATCATCATCATCAACAATCTTACGTAAAATCTTCAATAAATAAAGATAATTATAATTTCTAATGCCACTTTTCGGGTTAGGAAAATACCTAGATAGAAAAAAGAAGCCAATTAACATGCTGTTACATACAGCATGCATATTTTAGTCATACCCTTTTAGAAATTTCCACGACAGTAGGGTATTACACAAGTCCATGTGAAAACGAACTGTCATTTATGGGCATGAGAAATACAAGTTGTATGCTAAATACTTAATATGGAATGACCTGAATTAAGTGTAAGTGACTTTAGGCTCATTATTTTTCCATGTCCTTCACTCAGCCCAACCCTTTTTTGCACCACACCAGCCCCACCATTATTATTATACTATAACTAAAACCCATTTCAGACACGGCAAACACTAGGTGCTTGGGACATGTATACGTATATGTGTACAGTTTGTCAGGAATCTTTTTACAAGCAGTGAAAATTTTTGATGTTTTCACTTTAGAGATATACGGTCACACAGGCTGTTGTTTTAATTTTTTTTTATAAATTATACAGTTAGTTATCTCTTAAACCCATTAAACAGAACTTAAAAAACATTTACATTAACAAAGAAGTATTCAAAATACTAACAAAGGCACAAAATTCATATGTAAGACAAGTGTTTACAAACTTTATTTTTTTTGTTTGTTTTTAGTTTTAAACTATAATAAATATTTTGTATGTCCACTGTTGGCTTTCATAACCGCTTCCAGTTGCCTTTCATCGATTTTCTTAGATTTAGGACGTATTCCAATGGAATATTTTGCCATTCTTCCAAGATTATCGCCTTGAGATCATTATAATTTTTCGGATGGCGCTTGGCAGTACGTTTTTTCAGATAGACCCACAGATTTTCAATTGGGTTGAGGTCTGGGCTTTGGGAAGGTGTATCGAATACCTTTTAGCAGTTATAAAGCAGCCAGCACCTAACCATGTGTGCTTTGTGCTTGGGATCATTGTCCTGGTAAAACTTGTATGTTGGCTTGCCATCATTAATAAATCCAAATTTATTGGCACTGGCTACCAAATGTGTGTTCAAAATACTTAAATATTGTTGGGTTCCATTGTATTTTCAATGAAGCACAATTCTCCAACTCCTTTGCTCGAGATGCACCCCCAAACCATCACTGACAATTTTCCAAACTTAACAGTGGGTATAATATTTTTGTTTTCAAGCGCTTTCAACGGCTTGCGCCACACTCTGCTGGGTCCATCCTTATAGAAAAGCATAATCATGGATCCATCACAAAATATCACGTCGTCCCAATATAAATCTGGTTGTCCCACGTCGATCCTGGCAAAAGTAAGACGGCTTCTAACGTGCTCCGCCGACAACAACAGTTTTTTTCATGCAGCTCGAGATGAATAGTGGGTTCTTTTAATGGCTTTTCTGACAGTTTCGTGACTCCACATTCCGTCTTCATCTTATTGGCAAGCTATCTGGTCGAAATAGTTGGATTTTGGGTTATCTTTCTGACCATAATTCGCTCTGCCCTGGGAGTTACTGCCCGCGGCCGACCAGTTGAAGGCTTCGCCTCCATCCTTCCCTCGTTTTTAACGCGGTTTAGAATGTTGTATACAGTTTTCCTGCTAATTGCAAACATTTCTGCAATCTCAGAGACCGTTTTACACCAACTGGTTCATTTCGAACGGTAACAGCTTGCCTGGCATTTTAAAACCGTCTAAAACTTTACCGATTATATATAAATCTAAATTCCAAATATGAAATTTGTAAGAAAATTGCATCACCAAAGCTGAGCGTTTTTATTTTTTAAAAAAGTAACTGTAAATATGCCATTCACAAAGAAAACAAACAAAAAATAAAGTTTGTAATCACTTGTCTTACAGTTGAGTTTTGTGCCTTTGTTAGTATTTCTAATTTTTCTTTGTTAATGTTTATGTTTTTTATGGGTTTAAGAGATAACTAACTCTATAATTTATAAAAAATAATAAAACAAAATTTAAAACAACAGCCCGTGTGACCGTATTACTCTAAAGTAAAAATATCAAAAATTTTCATTGCTTGTAAAGAGATTCCTGATAAACTGTATGTATATTGGTAGACAATTGTACTTTAAGCCCATAGCTAATCCAAATTGCACCTTTGACTCTGACACTAGAATTAAGTATCAGTTTGGGCATTAAGGCATCACTTGTATTCCGAAAGCGAAACTCATTCAGGTTCCATGGCAAATACTTTGAGTATCTTAGGCAACTCTATGCCAGCTCTGCTCTTTGCTTGACAAATATTTGAACTTACGCCCCGTCGATACACTCTACACACACACACAGAACAGAGAACTGAGAACTGGAACTGCGAACTGAACACTGCCAACATTGAACAATGCAACACCTAGGTACACATACATACACACACACATACATATTTGTGCAATGCCGTAATATACTGGCTTTGTTGTTCACAGCTTGAGTAGTTTCGGTTGTTGTTGTGCGGTTGTTCGGTTGGTCAGGGGTTACTTGTAGTAGTCAGTCCTTAGGCTGGGACAGCAGCCGAGACCACAGTTCAACAGCCTCTTTACAATGACAATTTGCAATTATGGTCGGAACAACTAGTGGTAGCAGTTAAAGTAGTATTGGGGGTATATTGCCTAAATGATGAGTCAAAAAAGTTCTTCAAACCGAATGCTTAGGGTAATTGCGTCTCCAGCTCCATATCAAACTCGACTCGAACATGTTTGGTATGAATGAAGTCAATTTTAAGTAATTGGTTGGTTGAGCTTAGCTTGTATTAAAAATTGCAAGATCATTTACAATTTCGGGTGATAGCAAAAAATGAACCGAACACAAAGAACTCTTCAAACTGCAAGTGCAAAGCGATAAAGACTAACAAAGGAATTAAATTTGATAGAAAGATAACTAGGTGAAATAGATAATGGTGCATTAAACGTATTCCACCAGAGACACCCAACTTCATTGTGTTTATTTTTATTCTATATAAGATAAGGGTTAAAAATGCACTCGACAAAGGAAATCAAATCTTAAATGGCAAAAACTTCTCCAAAACCCTTTCAAATCTGTTTGATAAGTTTACGCTGATGCCCAAGGCAAATACCCTACAACTAAATATCAGAACTTTAACTTATTTGCAAGCTTCCCCAATTCAAATTGTTTCAAGATGTTTGATGTTAAGACCCCGCTTAGAAAAATCTCTTAAATATATATTTTCATGTATAGAGTATAATGATTTTATAATTAGCGATAGAAATCGTTTATTATCAATATTTCATAAAAAAAATAGTCGATGCAAAGCGACAATCAGATTACTTGAGAGTCACCGCACAATGCCTTTAATTGATTAAGTGTGAACATAAAACACAAAAAGCCAAACACAAAATCTACAGGGTCATCAGGCGAAAGTCAAGTAAAGGGTGTAACTTATGCCGTGACTAAGCAAACCGGTCGCAATAGTTCTTAATGTCACTGTCACTGTCACTGTAAACAAATGAGTTGAAAGATACACTTAACAGTAACAATATATAGTATATTTGTCAATATCAATAATATGCCGAATAGAAAATGTTCAATTGATTTGATAAGCAGGCGGCGCACGCTACTTTCATTTCAATTCTCAACACAACAACAAACACGCAAGGGCCATAATAATACATGTAGATGCAGATACAGATACATTTACAGATACAAATACAAATACAGATAGAGCTAGCACGATCAGCAGCTAGTATTTAAAGCGTCGATTCAGCGTATTAGATTCCCATAACAAGTTGAATCTTTGGTCTAGTCACAGTTACTTAGTTACTTCATTAACAAACATGGAACGTTGGCAAAATCGCGTCGCTGTCGTCACTGGTGCCAGTTCGGGCATTGGTTCGGCGATAGCTTTGGATCTGGTCAATGCTGGCCTCGTTGTCGTTGGCCTGGCCCGTCGTGTGGAAAGGGTTAAGGAGCTGCAGAAATCATTGCCAGCTGGACGTCGCGAGAAGCTAATACCGCTGCACTGCGATGTGGGCGATGTGAAGTCGGTGAATCAGGCATTCGATACGATAGAGAAGCAGCTCGGCGGCATCGATGTGCTCGTCAATAATGCGGGCACTCTGTACTCGGGCCGACTGGTGGATATGCCCATCTCCGATGTCCAGCAAACGGTGCAGACCAACATAATGGGCATTGTGAATTGTACGCAGCGCGCCTTCTGCTCCATGAAGCAGCGCCAATTCGACGGTCACATCATACTGATCAACAGCATATTGGGACACAAGTGTATGGCACTACCGGCTGGGGGGGATAAGGCACCCGACATGAATGTCTATCCGCCCACAAAGCATGCGGTCACCGCATTGGCCGAAACGTATCGCCAGGAATTCATCGGCATGGGCACACGCATCAAGCTAACGGTAAGTTAGGGAAACCTTAGGTCATATGAAAGGTAGTTCCTAACTTTTTCCTATTTTATTGCAGAGCATTAGTCCCGGTGCTGTGGATACAGAAATTTTGACAGATTCACTTCGCGATGCGGTTCAGCAAACGATGCTTAGGGGCAAGGATATTTCGCAGGCTGTTCTATTCACCCTTTCGACACCACCACATATGCAGGTCCATGAGATGATTATCAAACCGATGGGCGAGCACATATAAACTGTATTTAACTTTGTACATAAAAAACATTATGTTGTTTTTTTTTCCTTTTTTTTTTTTGTTTAATTTTTGTATTAAATTTATATCCCATTACATGTAAAACATGATTTACTACTAAATAAAGATTTGAAATCGTCAATTGGCATTCCTTTATTGGAAATAAAAAGTTTTTATGAAAATATCTCTTATTATTACCAGATAACGAATGAAGCCGTGTGAGGCTGAGCGGCTTCACATATATAATGTAGTTTCGCCGTACAATCGCAATCGTTCATTCCATCAGAAGTCATTCCAGCACCTTTCCAGCCAAGCTCATCGCAGTTCTCCTTTTTTAGATAGTTATCGGGATTATTATTAGTCCAAACATTAATCGTCATGGGATTTCCGGTTGCCATCCATACATGTTGTCCTTCATTGGCCAAGTCAGTTGCTGAGGTCCAAAATCGGTTATTATCTCTCATCAATTTACGATAGGCATCAATATAATTCCATTCTTCCATTGTCTCAAAGCTAACCAATGCGGCATTCATGCGACGACATTGCTCGAACGCTTCATACCAATTTCCCTTCGTACTATTCTCAAAATAATAGTAACCAGTGCCGATTTTTACGAATGGGGCTGTCGTGGTGTCTGTGTAACTGGGTAGACCTAATATAAACGTAGTTGATGACTCTCTTGATTACATGTAATCAAACATGTAATGGCACTTACCTTCTCTGACGAATGGCGTTATGGTATAAGCCGCACAGCATATGAACAGGAAACCGTTTAGGAATAGAATGCGTGTGAATAGCTTGAACATTTTTATTGCATTGCAACCGTTTAATGATTTTAGAAGGGATTTTATAGCCTGAAATGGATATTTGCATAACATTTATCAGTTATCAGATTGTCCAAACAGTTCCGATAAGTACTATTTACCTATAAAGTGGAACTTCGCTAGCAGAAGTCAACAGATAAACTGGACAAACCCAGGAACAGCTGTTCATGTTTTGCAAGCGTTCACTGTATTTGCAATACGCAAATTCGCAATGAAATTTTATCAGATATTGACATAAGCTTAATTCGGAATCACATACATATTAAATATACTCGTTTTTTGATACCCCAATTATAAGTATAGCTGTATTCATTATTAATTAGCAATTATTGCAAAATTGTTTGGTTCTATGGATAATGACAGCTTATTTGCTGCTTACGACAGCAGCCGGGAATACGAAATTTTGATTAAACATGCGATTTTAATATGGAGGAAAAGTTGGCTTCGGTCAACAGAATAACTTTGACGGCGCTCAGAACACAGCTGTTGTTTGGGGAACGGGGTAAATAAAAATGAAAAGAAACAAACAAACAAACAAAGAGCAACAAAGATAAATGGGCAAAATCACGAACAGTGAAGCTTCGCTCAAATCAATGTTGGCCCCATGCGTAAAGGGTGAAACCAGTATGTGCCAGAATAAATAATGATATAACTTTTATTGCATGTGGTATGAACAATGCAGGATGTTTGTAGTTCGAAGTAAATGCAAAGCTTAATGGCTCTAGTTATATTACTTAATCACAGGAGATCAAATCGAAACGAATATAGGTTACGGCAACGGCAAGTGCCATGATGGAATCGATTCTGTCACCAGTTTCGGTTTCGGTTACTATCTAATACATGAGTAAATGCATTTCGTTACAAGACGTAACGGTCAAAGTAATTTGTTTGTTCTGTAATCATTTTAGCTTGCAAATCAATTATTAATAAATTTACAGATATATGTAATATGTATATAACATTTTGCACACCGGAAATAGCTTCCATAAGTGTTTTGAATGAAATTAAACCACATTACATAAAAAGTTAAGTTTTCTCTTAGTTCAGAAGTGCTTACTAGAAACTGAGTCTGCTTATCATCTAATAGTAGCTTATCATCTAATAGTTCATCCTAACTAATGGATTGGCTTAGTATCCTACTGTAAATAAACCAAAAGTCAAATCAAATATATAGAATACAACCTATGAGTAGGTATTTTTCAATAATATTGTGTTTATTAATCCTAAAATATGCTATTAATTGTCGCATTGAATAGTGAATGTCTTCAAATCTGTGTAGGAAAATAAGTTTCGTGACCTTCAGATCTTTTAATTATTATGTAAAGATGTTAATTCGTACCTATCTATTTGTATACATTTAACCCATGAAAGGGGTGAAAAGGGTATAATGATTTTGGCCAAAGTATGGAAAGGCAGAGGGAAGCATCTCTCACCCCAAACAGTGATGTGGTAGTGAGCTCTTCTAAGCCCTAGGCAGTAAAAGTTTGTTTCAAATTTTCGAGAACTTTTTGGTTTTCGATAGACACATGTAATCGATAACAATAAAATCTTGAGTTTCACAAAAATGAAAATGGGAATTGAAAACATTAACACAATAAAGAAAATATATAAACACCGGAGATCATCATGTATTGGTACGGTAAACTTATGTGTAAGGTCAACGGTTAAGGGTATCTTCTAGTCGAGCTTAGTAGACCCATCTTAATCATTTTTATTTAGAATCTGTCAGTGTGGACAATATCTAATTAAATATTCGATCATAAATTAATCGATCTATTAATTTTGATGAAGCACAATATATTTTGACTGCTTTGACTAATTTATGTTCTATGTTCACATGTTTACTTTATTAGCCAAGTGGCTTGAGCACCTAATAATAGTAATCACAATACAAATGTTCGTATATATTATTTTATCTTTGTTACTGGCTTTTTTTTATTGTTTCCCTTTTTTTCTTGCATAATTTATTCTCGCATTAACAAAATACGGTTTGACTAACCGTGTAAGTTTGTGTTTAATGAAATGTTATCAACAGGTTTGCAAGTAAAGAGTCGACTAGCAGGTGCCCTATATCCATCCATAAGACATGCGAGTTTTGGTTAGGGTATACGGTCGTCGGGAGCACATTAAACTTACAGTTCGCCCGAAGTGCATCCAAATGGGTGTCCATGCTGCAAATCCAATATAACCTATGATTTTTCGTAATTTTCCACCTTTGCCCCCGACGAAATGATTGTAATATATTTTACACACAGAAAGCAATAAACACTAATTGACTAATAAGACTGCATATAGTATGTAAATATAGGATCGATTAACGTGCGATGAGATAACGATGCGCATTATGTGAACAATAACTGACTGGGGAAAATCAACAGAAAAGTCAAAAAATCTGATTGAGTTAATATTATCACATTCATTTGGCTTAGTTTAAGGGCAAACTTACCTTAATACGAAGTCAGTTAAGATAGGTCCGACATTTTTCACTTTGAATCAGTTAAGATATGTAAAGATTATGACTTGGGTTGAGTCACCGAATCGAGTTGTGTTATTTATTTAATTTTATTACTATACTAAAAAAAACTAAACTCAGTAATGAAGTTTACTCCGACCGTCTCTACTCATAAAATTTACGGTTTTACGAATATATATTATGTAAACCTTGTATGCCCTTTAACTTAACTTCAGTGTGTACAGGGTATAAAACATTGATTTATTTATTTTTCATCTATGTAAATTGAAATTGAATACATGTTTTTTATATTTAAGTCAATAAGAGTATTAATAGAACCAAAGTACCACAAAATAAAAAAAATTTAAATAAAATTGTAAAACAAAATTGTTTGTGCCTTGAGGCTAAATACGCAGTTTTTTTGTGTAAATCGTAAAATTGTGTAAAATATTTAATTAGAAGTTTTAAAGCCTTCAATAATTGGCCCACTTTCATATATGTACATACACACAAGCACACACGTACAAACACACGCACGCATTGTACACAGCTGAACATCAAATCAAAATCAATGTCAATATTTAACTAAATCCATGCTGGCGCAAGCGGCTAAGTCTAACAATGCTGGCAATAAGCGCAATGAGCACGTAACAGACGCCAGCCAGCTTTCAGGATAAAACATCAACAGCAACAAAGGCAACAACAAAAACAAAAGCAACAACAACATGGGAGTCGTCGAGCGATGTAAATCGAATCGAACTCAAAACAATACAAGTTATAGAGTAAGTAACAAAAACACAGCAGTATATAGTACGAGCGGTGGCATTAGCAACGGCAACGTCAACGTCGGCTTCATCATTTATCAAGCGCGCACACACACACAGAGAGAGAGAAATAGAGAGAAAAGGTCAAGTAAAGTGTTATCCTTGAAGCTATCAAGGCAAACGTGGCAGAGAGCAAAAGCAGCTGGCAGCTGTTCCTTTGCTACGAACAGGCCTTGAATGCATATACACTCAATATGTATAAGTATATGTATATACTATATACATTCTCACATGAACGCATGGATTGACGGTTTTGTAAGAATCATTATCAAAATGAAAATATTAATGTTGTGAAAATGTTATGGCCTGATATTCCGACGACGACGACTTGGCTGCCTCCTTTTGAAACTTGATAATCATCGACGGCAACGAGCGAGCAGCAGCGATGACAGACAGCAACTGGAAGAAAACATCATTAATAAACAAGTAAGAAGGCACTAGTCGAGTAAGCTCGACTAGAAGATACCCTTAACCAATGACCATTCAGACGGACAGACGGTACGTGTACTTCTGTACCAATGCTTGACGATTTCATATCTCCGGTGTTTCTTAACCGATTTTCACAGATGTTCATTATTTTGTTAATACTTTCAATCCCCATTTTTAAGTTTTCGAAGTTTTGGTTTTTTTGTTATCGATTACAAGTTATCGAAAAACAGAAAACGAGAAACAAACTTGCTATGCCTAGGGATTAGAAGAGCTCATATCCAAAATCTGGAGACTTTAGCTTTTGTAGTTCCTGAGATCGACGCGTTTATACATGCGGACAGACAGACGGACATGGCCAAATCGACTCGGCTGTTGATGCTGATCAAGATATACTTAATGGGGTCGGAGAAGCTTCTTTCTGCCTGTTACATACTTATGCACAAAACCATTATACCCTTTTTTTAACCATTTCATGGGTTAAGGGTATAAAAAGTCCTTCATATCAATGCTTTTTGCGTGACGCGACGCCCCCTCAAATTCCATCCCTTCCCGTTTAGGGCCAACATATTTTGCTTGTTACTCATAGCTCAAAGTTTCGATTATTGCATATCCGTTTTCGATTTGTCATTTTGCACTCGTCTCAAACTGAACAACAACATAGTACTACCGACATAAAAAGTTTATAAGTAATTCTAGTTTTTTGACATTTTTTTCACTGGGAACACATATGCTTATTTAAATTGATTGATTGTCCTCAAAATTGTATATATATACATATATATATTTTATATATATATATATATGTACGATTTGCACTTGTTTGTGTCATATTTCTTAAAATATTACTCAAAATTATTAGTTGATAGAACCAAATCAAACACAACTACAATCCTAGAAACATTCTCTGGGAATACCTTTATATGTTATTTTATCAAACACAGACGAACTTTCATATAACACATACCAAGGGGACAACAAAATTCGCAATATCGAATGATCGAATCTTGAGCAAAATTATATATAGGAAAAGTTAAGATACAACACTTTCATTAACCATTCTTACATTATATTATTATCTTGTCTCGATATATTTTAGGGGATATACATATTCAAAAATTACTTGATACTACTCTAAATCAATCCTAAGTAATGATATTCGATTATACATTGACTCGTTCAAAATCCTAGGAGTTAGGAAACTAACTATTGGATTTTATTGAATCATATTCTCATACTAAATCCAAACAAAAAAAAAATAGCAAAAGGTTTTTGTTTTTCAAATATTTAATTGCAAATTGGTTTTTGTTCTTTTTATAAAAATTTTCATCGTTTTTGTCTTCTTTCTATTTCTTGTTAATGTTTGCTGCAGTTGTTGTTTGCAAATCGATAATAATAATATATATTTGTATATATTTTAAATTGTATATATTCACTTTAAATTTGTTCTTCTTTTTCACATAAATATGTGTATTGTTAACATTTTGTGTATTGTGTTGTTGTTGATCGTATTTCGTATGTTATTGTTGTTGGTGTTGATCGTTATTTAAGTAATTCTTGATAAATAAATACCATTAATTTTGAATGATTTTTGCATTTGAATAATTTGCACAATATTTTGTTAATATGTATGTATGTATGTATGTAATATACAATATTTATTATATGCAATAATTTTAAAATAGATTCTGTAGCACAAAAATTTATTTAAATATTATCAATGTTTGCATTTTTTTACTTTCTTTACTATTTATTATTAATTATCTTTGCTTTGCTTTTATATTTACCTTCAGACACAACACAGCAAAGAGCGAGAGGTAAACGATAAAAAAAACCATCTACTGCTGCTTTTAATGGGGCCGAGGCATATGGCATAAAAACTAAAATGTGTGTGTGTGTTTGAAATTAATATATATACCATTTAGATTTTGTTTCGATTTACTTAGCGAGGCTTAAGCTTTCTTTTCTTTTACGTATTGCGGATTTACAAAAGAACAAACATTTTCGCTTCTCGCTCTTTAGAACTGTTTTTTATTTAACAATTTGTTGATTGTTGTTGTTGATGATGTACATAAAAGGTTGTAAAACTAAATTAAACATAAAATTGATTTAAACCAAATATATGTGTGAATCTTGTATGTATTTGTATGTATGGTTTATTGTTCAGTGTTCATCATTTTAATGTTAAACGTCATTTCTTGATAGTTTCGCATGTGCTTAGTTTGTTTTTGTTTTTTTGTTTATCGGTTTTCGTTTTTGTTTGCTTTTCACATTTTTTTCAGATTTAAGCCCATATTGTAGCGATTGCTCGTGAGTACTTGACTTGGATTGCGCTTGACTTTCATAATAGTATAAAGAAGTTTAGTTAGTAAATCGGGTTAAAAAAAAATGGCTTAGTAAAATTTGTTTATCATAAGAATAATAATAATCATAATTATAATAATAATAGTTTTTATATGTTTTCACTTGTTCACTTGTAAATAATTTATGCATTGATCTTTTCAATATTTATACTAGTAGTGTATATATGTAAATGTATATTACTGAAACGCGTGTGGCTTTGAGCGAGCAAAAACATAATAATCAGACTCTATTAAAACCAAAAGTTTGTTTTGTTTTTTTGAACAAAATGCGCAACATTATTAAAGCCTAGTTCGTTTCTTCATTCAAATACATCTTAAGCTTTGCTAATTTGCTAATTTTTTGGGCAAATTGCGATTTCTGTTCTTTTCGTTTTACTTGCAAATTTGTTTTCTTTAAGGACGCAAGTAAAATAAATGTTTCTAACAAATAATACATAAAGCCAGTGTGTGTGTGTGTAATTAATATAATTAAAAAATACATACAAGCTATCAACTACAGTAAGGGGTAAGGCTGTGTGTGTGTGTGGGTGTGTATTAGCATTTGTCAAGCCCTCGGGGCATGTACTTTTGAAATCTCTGAGTGCGTCGTAGGAGCATTGCACAGTTGACGCATTCTTAATTACATATTACTTTATTTAAATAATTTATATATTTTTATACACATGTGTGGCTCCAAAACTACGCAAATATCAAATGACAAAAAAAAAATAACATATCTTTTATAGAATAAGCACATGCATGTCGACAGAGGTGTAAGCATGACAAAGGAAGCGCTGTTCACCTTTTCATAATATTGTTTCACTTTGCTAAGCCGTTTTATAATCGGTGTATGTGTGTGTGTGAGTGTGTTTTATATTTTTATATATATATATATATTAATGTTATCTGTAATCTACACAATGCCCAGGCCTCATAAAATGCCAACTCAACGAACATTACAAATGCACAAAACGCAGCTAGTAAAAAATAAAAACAAATCATTACATTCATTTGCTAACTTCAATTCAGTATCAAAATTGAACATGGCCTAAACATGTGGCAATGCTTTTAAAGCACGACCAACTCTGTCTAACCATGTCATAACATATGCTTTATCTCTTCTCAATTCAAGCTGTTTCGATTTTTCGCTTTATATAACTATGCCTGTGCTGGTGTTGTTGTTGGATCTTAATTTTTATAGCTGCAGTTGACCGCTGCTGTTGTTGTTTTTGTTTTGTTTTTTGTTGCTTTTGTTGGTGTAGTTGTTTTTGTTTGTTGTTGTTGTTGTGTCGGATGTACGCATTCAGCACTCACTTTGAGACAGATCAATATCCTTTTTAACGCTTCGCGCCAAACGATCCAGCTCGGCAGCCGCATCGGAACGTACGGCCAACTTCTCGGCGGTCATAAGTGAATCGGTGCCATTGGATGTGCGTGGCGTTGACATGCCGCCACCTGGACTGCCAGGGCCGGCCGGTCCACCCGCTGGTCCGCCCGACTTTTTATGTAGCAGCGAATTGAAAAAGTTGGCCAACACACCTTCGCTGCCGGGTGCGGCAGGCGTCAGCTTCGGATCAATCTGCAAACGAACGAATGAACGAACAATGAAACATGTCCTTATGACAATTGAAATGCAAGAAGCATTTACCTTCTTGGGTGAACTTTGACCGGCACTGCCGGGTGTGCGTGGTCCACTCTTGTTGCTGCCGGCACTGGCTCCTTGCGAGCGTAACGGCGACTCTCCACGTACTTGACCGCCCTGCTTGAGTATCTCCTGCTGGCGTGCGAGGAAGGCCTGCTCGTCCTCGGTTTGCACCTCCGTTTCACGATTGGAAACGGCCTGAAATGAAGTATTATGTATCTGTATTTGTATATGTTTCTGTTTGATATATTCGTTTACACACCTTTCGTGTGGGCGGCGCCTTAATGATATCTATGTAATGATTCTCGGCCTTGACCGCATGCATGTTTTCATACAGAATACTTATTTTCTTCAAACTATCCCAACCTGCCGGACTACAAGCAAAGTAATGTAAAGTATGTATGGATTAGAACTAATCATAAGAATCATAAAAGTAGACTAGTTAGGTAGATACACACATGAGCACCGCATCCTTCTCAACGACTAGCGCTGGCGTACGGAATGGTAGACCATAAATTCGATGCGTTAGATATTTGTAAAGGAGATCACAGTTTTTGTCCTCTTTAACACTCGTGTAGAAGAGCGATGTGCCGTGCCGCAGACAAAAGTTTCGTATCCATTGCTGTATGAAATCGAAATGTTCATCACGGTACTCATACTCCTTCTCCAGTGTTGACATGTAGTCCGTCTGTGGAATTGTAAAGCGAACATTAACATCCGTCAATCATTACAATGTTGCAAATATGCTTACCTTTGTGACCACAACAACAATGTCTAGGCCCAGATTTGTAATTAGTGCGTCCTCTGTCAGCGGCAACAGATCATCCTCATCAATGGAAGTGGTGTGCATGGTGCGTTTAACCGGCGAACCGGGATCCATATCATCCCCAACTTCACAATAGCTTTGCCACGTCGTTGCCAAACGCTGACGTGCCGCCTCCTTCTCTTTGGGATCTAATTGCAGACTCTCAATGTGCTGGGCCAGCACCTTAATCCATTGATTGAGCTGCTCAAGCCAGCCCCATGGTTGTGTCATCGAGACTGTTAGTATGACGAGGGTGTGTGCATAGTTCGTTTCGTTAAGCGCATAGTGCAGCAGATTTGTGTGTCCTGGATCGCCATCCAGTACCCAAACGCTTAAGCGCGTCATGTCTGCAATACAAATGCAAATTTTTGTTGATAAAAACAAATCTGATCTGATCTGATTACTTACCGTCTCTGTACTCATCCTTCACATCAATGTAAGCATACTCGAGTCCGGAACCCTTCTTCGGATCCTCAACGCCTTGCAGCTTCGCAATGAGTGTCGTCTTACCAGTGGCATTATCACCTAATACTAGTACAGATTTGTTTGACGGTAATTTTGTGCTGCCTTGTGTTTGTACTTCATTCAATATCGCTGACCTGTGACGACAAGAGACGAAAAGAGAACGAGACGAATCAGAAAATGAAAATGAATGAATTGGGTCAGTTTGGCTATCAAACTTTTGCAATCTACATTAAAGCGGTTCCATATTCGTGCCACAAAGCACCCCGTGCCCACCCCGAACCCGTATCCCTACTACACTCGAACTCGAACTCCTGCCATAAACCATCAAACTAATTGCATCCCATTGCTATTTCTGTTACTTATTGTTTTCTATATATAAGCTAAATGTATATTTTAGCGCAGTCCGCCCACCGCCGACCGCGCCCCTAACAATTTGAGCTGAATGTTTTTGTGATATTCAATTAAATGCAATTAAATTATATTTCGATTGAAAAGTGGCCAACTAACTGACTGACTAATTCACCAACTTAACTAGTATATATATATATATATACATGTATCTATGTATGTTCTCGTATTTGCTACTGTCAAACTGGTCAATTGACTGACTGACTGACTTAACTACCTAACGCCATGACTAACGGAATGGCATGAAAATGACTCCGCTTAACACACAAAACACTCCACTTGACTCTTGACTCTACTCAACGCTTGATTTCGATTCTATCCTTCGTGTCAAAAACTGCGAACGGCGAATGGCGAACTGCTAACTGCGAATATCGATTGCCCGCTTTCTGACTTTCTAGTTTTTAACAATTCTCTTCTAATGTACATATGTATAAGTGTGGTGTGTTCAAAAGGTAATGTAGCGCACAGTGAACAAAACTAAAACTTAAATTTCATTTATACATCATAATTTTCTTTAAATATTTAAAAAAAAATATATTTGTATACAACAAAAACAAGTTTTCTGTGTGTCTTGTCCCACTGTACCGTGTGTTACTGGAAGACTTTTCGGATAGGGGTGGCAAACTCGGTCTCGCTTCACACAATTGACATGCAAACACACATACACACACAACAATAACCCGAACCGGCGGCAGTGACCACCCAACCAAACTCCTCCCCGCCCGCCTGATTCCAGACTGGTTGGCATGGTGCACGAAAGGCCCAAACGAAAAGTATACATGTATATATAAAAATATATGGGTATAGTGTTTTTTCCAAGCGCTATTGAAAGTATTGCCTGGCTCTTCGGGCAGATAGATAGGCCAGAAAGGAAACAATACCTTGCTACATGTGGCATTACCAATGCGCATTTCGCCAGAGCCACAAACACTTCTTGAACCCGGACAGAATCGAGTCCGTGAAAAAATTCGATTTAGTTAGAACAGGATGAGTTTATTGCTGAAG
This sequence comes from Scaptomyza parva, assembly GCA_035044645.1. Classification (NCBI taxonomy): domain Eukaryota; kingdom Metazoa; phylum Arthropoda; class Insecta; order Diptera; family Drosophilidae; genus Scaptomyza; species Scaptomyza parva. The sequence continues at coordinate 884,268 of JAWNNT010000078.1, forward strand.
CGACGGTCGCGCAGCGAATCGCGTACAACACAATCAACACAGACAACAGCAACAACAACAAGGCAAGAGATGCCCACAAAAGAGCAACAGCAGCAGATGCTGACCAAAAGCAGTGAAAGCAACGGCAGTGTTCAACCATTACAACGTTTAAGTCTGGGCATGGGCAGACGCAAGACATCCGCCGAGCTCATCAGCGAGGCAAAGCTCTATCTGGGTGATTTGACAACGACAACGGCAATGGCAGCAGCAACTGCATCCATGACAGCTGCTCATGGCGGTGCACGTTTGGTTAGCACACGCCGTCCGATAACGCCGCATGAGCCGGGACGTGTGCTTTATGGCAAGGTATCCTTAGCCGGTCGTCCGCCCAGCGCCTTCTCGTAAGTAACTCGTAACTTTTCTATTTACATTGTATTCCATTTCATTGGTCTCCGCCTACTTCTGCTTCTTCTGCTCCTGGTCCCATAGCATGCGTTATCTGCAAAATGAGAATCACAAGTCATTGGCTCCATCGACGTCAGTCTCGAATGCGGAGCTAATGTTAAATCGTGGTCGTGGTGCTCTGGATGCCACAAAACTGGCGCCACCTCGTCAATTGCCTTCGCTACAGGGCGGGAGCGGGGGAGCAGGAGCAGCATCAGCTGGCATTGTTGGAGCGGCCAAAATGCCACCCACACGCAATGGCGCCCTGCTTGCCCAATGTAGCTCAGAGATGATCATCGAAATGCTAAAACAGCATGCAGGTCTCAAGGATTGCAGCGATGAGACAGTGCAGCACATAAATGCGGTAAGTTTGCGTAGCATAACGCATTGTTGCAACAACATTCAGTAATTTCGATTTCAGATACTTTTGGAGTTGTATACACGTGTACATAAACAGGAGCGTAACTTCAAGCGCGCCTTCATCCTGGGCGGACTCTATGGCCTGGTCGAGTGCACGGCGCCGCGAGTTCTCTTAGCTGTTGCACGCGTTGTCTTAGTGGTATGTAACTATTGCACACATCTAGATCGTGTGTGAGAGTGATTAAATCATTAAAAAGTGTTCATAAGTTTGACCTGATTGAACGCATTGACCCAATTGGGTAATCAACATAGAAAGTGTTAGAGAGAGTCTTGATTTTTTTCGTCTTCGGAAACTTAGGTTATTCATATCGATGACAAGTCTTACTCGTCAAATGTACCCGAGGGTTAACAAAAAACCTATTTATCGATTTACTTATTACAGCTACGCGTAACTGGCAGTAATTTGACTGGCGCCTGCAAGCTCATCTTCAAGGTAGCTCGTAACGAAAAACACGACGGTCTGTTTCATGAGAACGATGTACTCGAACTACTTATCGATGGCCTGGGACGGGCATCGCCTCTAGACGATCCGGAGGCATGCATTTATGCCTATGGCTGTATACGATTTCTCACCGCCAGCAGCGCACAGGATCGCGATGATGCACTCAATCGCAATTGGACGGCCGGCTTTGAGCCGGAACTACCGGAACTACCGCCGCCAGGAACAATTGCCGCCGCAACAGCCTTAACACCCGATCCGCGCAAATTGAATGGCCAACAGACGCTAGTATCGCGTCTGGCACGTCACGGTGCCGTCGAGCTGATGATACTCCATTTACAAATGTTGAACGAGGCAGGTGCCACAAAGCGGTTAGTTGGACCACCGCTTCACACCCTCTATCAGCTGTCTGCGGCCTTGCGCGCTTTAGCCGATGTTGCACAGCAACAGCAACGCTTGCAACTGCAACTGCAGCTCGCCTGTCCGCATCTGATACGTGCCGCCGAGATAGCCATGGGTGAACTGGAGGTTCAGGCCAATGTGGTGCGCACATTGAGGTAATCAATCATATTTGCCTCAATAAAATGTTCATTTTTAATAACTTTTCGTCTTATTTGGCAGTGTACTGTCTGAGGATCTCGAGTGTTGTGAATCGTTGTTGAACTATGCGGCTCGGATTGGTTTGCTGCTGGGTCTCTACTCCAATGGTGGACAATGCACTGAACGCTTGTTGGCCGTTCTCAGTCGTCTTGGCTATATGCTTGGCAATATATTGGCCAAGCACGAATCGGCAAGGGTTCAGGTGAGTTTCATTGATGGTGATTCCTTTCCATTTCCGTTTTCATTCCCTTTTCCATTTCATTTCATGTTGAAGTACTATCACAATGATGTGGCGATGGAATATCTTCTCAATGTGCTGCAGCATCTCAGTGAACGTCAGCCGACAAGCGAGGCTCTATTGGATGCACAAATCAAGCTGATCCGTGTTGTGGCCAATATGAGTGTCAATGCGGAGGTGGGTGCTGCTCTGGGCAATGTGCATGCTTTGGGCGCAGTTCTTTTGCGTCTCCTGGAGAATGCGACCGTGGCATTGGACACGGACACGAACACGGTGGCACAGCCTGTTGAACGTTTGGAACTGTTGCATGCCACGCTAGGCGCTTTGCACAATTTGTGCTTTTACCAGGATAACAACAATCAAACACCAACAACAACAACACCGGCTTCTGCTCCTGCTCCTGCTCCTACACCTGCACCTGGTTCGCTGCAGAGTTTGATAGCCGAGCTGGCAACAGCATTGGCAAGCACATTGGAACGATGTAAGATAACGGCAGTATGCACGAAGGTGGAACTGGCTCGCGTCCTCGGCAATCTGACGCGTAACGAGTTGGCGCGTCGTTGTTTTTGCATTGCCGGCGGCTTGCCACTGATGGTGCAACAGTTGACCCGGCAGGCAAGTGGACAGGATTACGAGCTGCGCACTTGTGCCATCGGTGTGCTGGTCAATCTGCTGGGCGATGGTGAGCAGCGAGCACCGTTTTTGCAACTGCGTGGCGCTGAGTTGTTGGCGCTGCTGTTGCGCGGCGCACTGGAGCAGGAGGATTGGTTTCTGGCCAATATTGTGTGCCAGGCGCTGTGGAATCTATTGATTGATGCACGGTGTGCGACAGCCCTTAATCGGAGTGGCAGCATTTTGGACGAGGTCAGTGATCTGTTGGCGGATTATTTGGATGAAGAGCGTCTGGGAGAGACCGAAACCGAGACCGAAACGGAACTTGAACATGAGCCAACAGTAGACAATGGAGTAGAAGTGGAGCACGATGCATTGTGGGAGGATTTTGCGCTGGTGGCAACCGATTTGTTGGAGCGCATACAAAACAACTTTGAGAGGCAGCAGCAGCAGAACCATATCGATAACAACGATGACAACGATAACGATGATGTGTTTATCGAGAAATTGTAGTAGTCTCTTTAAGCCTAACCAATATATTAATATATGAACATACACACAATTAGTTATACATATACCAATAAATCGATAGCCGATAGTCGATAGCAATTATCAAAGCAATAACAATTTTTCTGTTTTTGTATGTAAATGGTTTGTTATCTATAAATATTCTTCTACTATAAATGAAATATTTCTTGCTATACATTAAATTTGCTTGAAATAGCAACAAACTTGACTGCAATTCGATAACCTAAAATAATTGCAAGTGCATTAGTCCGTTTCCAGATAAAGAAAAAAGATTTAAGCATATAGAAATCTGTTTTCTTTGTTTTCATTTCAAATCGATCTGCGTATTTGGCGTTTTGCACATGCGCGCCACCTGACGGCTGACTAACAACAACATACACATATGTACATATTTAAACGATGACAACATCGCCTACACGCACACAAACACATACAAACACTAAACAACGCTCATTGGGAAATGTAAATTCCAATTGGATTGTCAACTGACCAAATGAAGCTGAATTGTCGATAGCTCAAGACTAGAGTATACACATATGCATGTTGTGTGTTTGTATATGTGTGTGTGAGTGTTTGTTGGCTTGCCTATAAGACATAACAAATAAATAAATTATAAAGCAAAAGGTGCGCGCTGTCGACTGTGCAGCCGGTAATGCTGCCCTCGATTTTGCTGTTTCATGAATCATCCGCTAGCCTGCTCTCGCTCTCTTACACTAACACACGCACACAATGTAGATTATAATTTTTGTTTTTAGCTATTAGTTTCTGTTTGTACCACAAGCCCATTAGCACAAGAAAAAATTGCCAAAATCGTTAAATCAAAAAGAAATGCACAAGTCAATGGGTAAATTTGCGTATGTATGTATGCGTGTGTGTGAGCCAAACGTGGTTTGAGGTTAGGCGAACGCTTGTACAAAATGACAACATGTATTAAGTTTAACAGCGGAAAAAAAAAAATCAGCTGCTTTTTTGTGCCTGAGTAAGTGTTGTGTGGCGTTGGGTGGGTGGCTGTGGTGAGTAGTAGCACCTGCAGCCGGTGCCGCACACACACATACTGAAATATTGAGAAAGAAACAGTAAAAGCGATAAGGCAGTAACTAATATTTATTTAGCAAACGTCAGCTAAAGAAAGTCGATGATGGCCGAAAGCAGCTGTTTTTTTTTTTGATTTTGCGTTTGTTGCCCATTTTGAAATATAATTTCCTATTGCACATTCACATCTACATACATATGGTATTAACTCACCAGAGGTTCTCTTTATCGGCGGCGGCATCCTTCTTCTTATTTGTTGTAAAGGATGATGTCAGCGCATTGCTACCCGTCATCGTTTGCGTGCCGCTATCCAATGCCATTGCTCCAGGCTACCTCTTGCCTATTTCTCTCTCTCTCTCTCTCTCCTCTTCGTTGACAGTCTATTCCTGGTTCCTTGCTCCTTGGATCAGTAGGTTGGCCAATACTGCGGGATGCACGGGAAAACATTAGACAAGCAAAGCTCGAACGAAACACTCACACACACAAATCGAATAACAAAAACAAAAAAACAGCAACGGAGTTGCATTGAACTTGGTAACAGCAGTACTACCACCAGCAGCAGCACGAGAAGCAGCAGCAGCGGCTGCAGTTGCAAGGTGTCTGTCTGTCAGTGTGTTTTAGAAACGCCTTCGCCAACATCGAAGCTTCAGCTACTTTTTGTTTGCGTTTCTGGTTACGTTGCGATTTGACGGATTGACAAACACGCAGATAGTATACATGTGTATTTAAATATTTATGTACATATGTATTTCATTATTGCAGCTTCTTGTATGCGCATGTTACGCAGCACAGCACAGCTGCTGCAGCTATTGCTATCTACTGCTTCTGCTGCTCCAACTGTCAGTGTTTTCTAATCTGTTTTCTTCGTTTTTCGTCTATCTCGCTGTCCACATGTCTATGAACAATTTGCGAAAATCTCTTGTCGTTTGCTTTTGTTTTTTTTTCTCTTCTCTCTTTCTACGTACTGCAACTTTTTCACAATTTATTTTTGTACACTTCGCTTGCAGATGTGACCCGGGGCACTGTAGTTGAAGTTTAGTGAAAAAATTGCTGCATCTGACGCTCGTAAAATTGTTTCGAGTTATTATTGTTTTCAAATAATAACAAAAAATATACGCCCGATGCTAAGATGATAAATTTTTCGCTGAAATAATACAACGAAACTAGACACAGTGTGTACACACTATGCTAAAATAGGCAAAAGTAATATTAGTGTTGTCAAACGAAAAACATTTAATTGGTCTGGCAGCTCGAATTGCACTGTTGCATTCGTTTGGTATTTTATTTGCCAAGTGGCAACGTTGGTCCCCGTTACAACAACAAAGAATCCAACAAATATCAACTTAAACTCTCACTACCGCGATTCGTGTATTTTCGATACACTGTATTAAAATACTCATTTAAAGTATACTAAAACTAGTGCAAAATGCAACTTTCTGTGGTAATTATTACTGTGATATTCGCTCTAATCACCAGCAATGCACCACAAATAAACGGTATGTATATTCAACGCAAGTTTGCTGTTCATTAAAGTCTTTTGTGCATACATACACACGCACGCACACCAATGTACGTCTGTGCATAAAAACATATCGACACTGTAATAGCGACTAACTGCAGTGCGCATGTGTGCATGCCTAATGCGTAATGCAATCAAAATCATTAATTATTTCAACCCAAAACTCAACTTCAACAGCACTGCTGCGTCGCTGCTATCAATGCCGATCCCGCGGTGAACTGGGCAGCTGCAAGGATCCGTTTACCTTCAATGCCACCGATGTAGACAGGGAGCCCGGCCTCTCTGCCATACCCTGCGCCAGCGGCTGGTGCGGCAAAGTGATTGAGGGTGGCGGCACTTATGCGCTAGATGGTAAAGAATAACGTTACGGTTTATAAGTGTGAACCGTTATATTTGCATTGGATTTTCAGGGACAAACATCATGAATGTTCTTATTCTGTTTTCATTGCATTCACTTTACTTCACGTAAAGTATAATAATTTTACTGTGTTGTCCTGATTCTTATGCAAAATTTCACTCCACGTTCCTCTTTCTTGAAATTCCCAAACACGACTCTTAAATATCTGTAATTTCTTTGAAATTAAGATTACGATCTGGCCATACAGCGGATGTGCGTCCAGCGCGGACCCGATGACAACATGGATCGATGTGCGGACATTATCTACAATTATAAGAAAGTCTATATGTGCTTCTGCCAGGGTGATCTCTGCAATGCTGCCCAAGAATTTCAGCATCAACAGCTTTTGGTGCCGTTGGCTATAACAATGGCTGTATTTGTTCAATCGAAATTGTTAATTAAATTGTAAACATTAGTCTATATAATTGTATTTAAATGCTTGGCATTGACTTAAGGCACGTGGCAATTGAATGTATATACATGTAGTAGTATGTATGTTTAAAAATAAAAAAAATACGGTTCTTTGGCAAGAGTGTTTTTGGAAAGTTGTGGAGGCTATCGTTATGGGGTCATCCTTCGGGTGTAGATACAATTTTTTTTGGCAGCGCTTACATGGATATTGGAATGCCCTCGCATCCATGGAGCTCATTGCCACGTAGCTTCAATCATGTTCACCTGGATAAAGCAGACTAATTGATGTATACTGATTTTTGTGTCTATCTTATATTACCTGGTGCGACGGCTGCGATGCCTGTTGTTGCTGTTGCTGCAGCTGCTTTAATTTATCGACATGGTCGACAATTTTATTTTGCATCTGTTGTAAACGCTGCAAGAAAACAAAAACGGCCCAAACATCATTAATTGCAATTCAATATTAATAAACTATCTCACTAATTAATAGCTTACGCTGTGAATGATGCCAGTTGCTTGAGTCTGATCCTCAAGATCGCGCTTTCTTCGCGTCTGTCTCGTTTGTCGCTTTCTACTGTCATCTTCTATCAGCGATTCGTTTAGATGGGAGACCCGTACCATGCCCAGGTTGGCCATGAATAACTCCTTGGTTACGGCCTCGGGAAGCCCCTTTGGCATCTGCCTAACCAATTCTAAGTTGTGGGTTGGCGTCTCTTTAGACTTTTTTTTCTGCTTTTTGGAAATCGGTTTCTTATGTTTGCCCATTTTTAGAAATTGATTGATTTTCTATTTGATCTGTGGCAGAAACAATATTTCCAAACATCATATAGCTCTTTGGATTTATTGTTTCACATGTCATGTAAATTTAACGCTAAGAATCAAAATCAAAGCGCCTTAACTTTGTTGTGAAGTAGTACTGCCATTTCGTTCAAGTGCTGGCTGTTGGCAACGCCAAAAGTTTTAAAGATTGCCAACTGTAACGATTTATAAGTACAGCTGCAAACTTAAAAATATCACCACAAACAACTTTATTTACTATGGAGCCATTAGTAATTTTAAAACCGGGCTTTTTCAAGTTCCGCCTATTGAACTATCTTTTATGCGATATTAGCGAATTAGGTCAACAACAACTTGCGCAGAATAACTCAGGTCTAAGCACATTATTATCACGTATGTTATCGCTATACCTCTTATTTTTCAGCGTAACCAAATATATATTAATCACATACTTTTATAAACGTAAATTTGGTAAGCACAACATTTTTTAACGATGAATGCATTAATGGGTTTAATATTTTCTTTCGCATGTTTTTACTACTACATAAGAAATACATTACTACATAATAAATACAAAATAAACTTATACTCTACATTTTAGCAAAACATGCTAACAGTTTAAAAAAAAAGTTATAAAAAAATATTCGAGAAAATTTCAAAACCTAATTTTTTTGTTCTTTACCCGTAAAAAAGGGACTTGGTGGTGTTATTTTAAAGCTCGCAGCTGTATATACATTCTATATTTGTATGACAAAACGGATATTTCCTATGTATGTATTTTAAATCGGACACTTGTTACAGGTGTCGTCATTGCTAACACATATGTATGAATCATTCCTTTCTTATAGGTTCCCAAAAATAAATCGCAGTGATTAAATTTACAACCTAAAACTATAGTTTATTTAATTGAAATAAAAAAAAAACATTTACATAGTTTTTGATTGCTTTATGCGTGGAGGGAGTTTTGGAAAACAAAGTGATATAATTTCTTTTTCCTTTTTTTTTCATCGAAGAATGAAAAAAATACAATTGTATTGTACATATGTATGTATGCATGTATATATCTCTTAGTCATTTCTTTTATTGGTTTGTACAAATTTTATACATAACTTCAAATACATACATAAATAGGTAAACTTGAGTCAATTAATGTAGTAAGTAATAAGAATTATGAATATTTATAGCGTAGTGAGAAAAAAATTTAAAGAAAAATAAAAAAATTTAATAATAATAAAAAAAAACAATTTAAAATATATTGCTAAATGAAAACATATGTATGAACTCAAAAAACATATGCGTCGTTTAACAATCAGGATACAATTTACAACAAAAGGCGACTGCAAACTGTCGCTCGCCACTTTTCAATAGACATATGTAAAAACAACTTTCTTAGCAACTAGTTTCAAACACATTTAGCTCCTCGTCCTCCCGACGACGACGACGCCGACGATGATGACGGTGGCGCTGACGTCGACAACTGCCAAACGCGCAAGCACGCTGGACAACGGCTGTTTGACGGTGCCTGCGTCTTTGACTTGACATCTTCATGGCACTCCAAATGATAATGGCCATGGCAACTCTGGCATGTCAGTAAGTTTTCTGCAAAGCAAATACAAATTATAAAGTATATATTATAAGATATTTATCATTAATGAAAACTTACAACATAAATTTAAATATGTTTGAACATATTTAAACTTATAAAAACTTTGTTACTCCAATTTGCAACTTTAAAGTGCTTAAAATTTTAAGTCGATTCGATTAGAGATATGAGATTTGAATGAGAAGAATCCGTTTGGCTGTCGACTGAACCGATCTCGATCTCTTCTTCAAATTTTAAATGTTTTTTTATGACTTTTTCTCCATACAAATTTAAGCTTTATACCAGCTTGAAAATCGAACTATTGACTTTGTTGGTAAAAAGTCTAGATTGCAAATACAAAAAAGTCTATTTATTAAACGAATTTAAAGCATAAAGCTCAAACGCTATGAAATCTACATAGAAATCATTGTTTGTTTGTGTTTATGATTATGGGCTCTCTGAATTCAGAGACACAAACAAAAAACCAAAAAAATTTGCTGATCGAATTTTAAGCAATGAGCGCGAATCTGTGTAAACATAAAATGATCTCTGTTTAAAACTGTTGGATAAGCCAGAAACCAGACACAATACCCAAACACAATTGTAAACTTACCCGCACGCTTCTTGCACTCCTTGCACTTTTGCTTGCCCACATCCGGCTGAGCAGGAGCTATATTATCGGCTAATTTTTCAGGAGTTTTGCTTTTGCTCTTGCGATTGGCAGCAGCGGCAGCCGCTTTGTGTGCCTTTTTGGCCTGAAGACGTTTAACTTTGGGCGACAATAGAAACTCCGGCTTATCCTTGAGCTTCTTTTGACGCCCAGCATCGATGGCGGCCAGCTGTTGGCCATAATGATAGTCCACACCGCTGGCATTCTGTACGGTGCGACGCTTGCGTTTGGAGTGACGCTGGCACAATTTCTTGACCATATCGTGTGTGTAGAGCCCAAATATGCCGAGGAAATTCTCGCGGCCATATTCGTGGGGCAGGACACGTGATTCGCGCGGCTCATCGCGCCATTGGGCCGCCGATGCGCACAAACGCCTTTGCTCCAGCTCCAATTCCAGATCTGGATGCAACTCATCCGACGAATCTGGCGAACCCATTGGAAGACCAGCTGTTGCTGCTGCACTTGCCGATTGCTGCTGAGTAGCCACCACTTGTGGCATTGGTGGCGGCGGCGGTGGAGGTGGTGGCGGCGGTGGCGGGGTCATCGTTTTGCGTCCAATGCCTTGGGCATTGCGAGTCTTATATGTTTTGGTTGTTGCGACAACTGGCGCTGTCTTTTTATTTGTAGCTGTTGGTGCTGTTGCTGCTGCTGCAGCTGCCTCCTGTGCAGCTTTGTTTACTCTACTTTTGGCTCCCGTTGATGCTCTATTGTTGGTGGCGGGTGTTGTCACCTTTTGTTGGCTGAGCACCTCGATGGCATCATCATCATCTTTGCGCGGCTGATGTTTGGTTTTGCGTGCACGCTGCAACGCATGATGCAGATTCATGCGACTCTGAGCGACTTCCTTAAACTCTGTCGCAAGTGTTGCCGGTGCCGTTGTTGAAATTGCCAGTGACGAAGTCGGGGACGGTTTTGGCGTTGGTGGCACTTTTGTCTCTGCCACCTTTGTAAGAATTGTGCCCGATGGCAACTTTGGTGTAGGTGACAATGACCATGCCGTGGTCGGTGCCGGTAAAGGTGGCAATGGCCACACTGGTGTCCGTGCCGGTGTTGGTGACGACGGCCACACCGGTATATGCATAGATGATGACGGCCCCACCGGTTTTGGCATCTTTTCCACATTTGAAACTGGAGACAACGGCCCCGCCGGTGTTGGTGCCGGTGAAGGCCACACTGTTGGCCTTGCCGGTATATGTATAGGTGACAACGGGCCCACCGGTGTTGGCATGAATTTCACATTTGAAACTGGCGACAACGGCCCCGCCGGTGTCGCTATACCTGGCACTATTGAAATGGGCGACAATGGCCCCACCGGTGTCGAAATCATTACCACATTTGAAATGGGCGACAATCGCCCTACCGGTGTCGGTATACCTGGCACGATTGAATTGGGTACCGGTACTGACAACTGCTGTGCTGGCATGGCTATCGAAATGCGTGTAAGCCCTCCCGGCTGCTTGGCATCCAAACGTGGCGCTCGTGGCCTGCCAACCGTGGCAGAAGTGCGTGATGATGGTATCATCACCAGCGGCGGTGGTGGCGATGGCTTTGGTGCTGGCTGCATCCCAGCCGACTTCAATGGCAGCATACGTGTCTTTTGCTGCAGCTGCTGTTGATGATGCTGCACCTTTTTCGCTGCCAGTTTCTGCCTCATCGTTGGCAGTGTCGATGGCAGAGGTGGTGGTGGCATTTGAATCTCCTCCTCGGTTTTAATGAAGGTGATGTCCAGTGACGGCTGCGCCTTTTGTTGGCTGTTGCTAGCTATAGGTGTTGCTGTTGTTCTAGTTGGTATTGTATCAATAAGCACCAGAGGCACATTGTCATCCAGATCGCTGAGCTTGAGCGGCTCAGTGCCAGCATCATCGTCTTGGAATATGAGAAAGTGCTTGCGTATAAGCATGTCCTCAGTGTCGCGAGCCAACACCGATTGCGGACAAATTTTGTAATTGACATCGCCAATTAAAGGCTTTATTAAACTGGAAATATAGGCGTTGCCCAGCTCAGGTACAGTCCGAATGTTGTTGTCTTCCAGCTTTTTATAAAATGCATCCAAATCTTGGTCCAAACGCAACATTAGAAACTGCTGCTCTGCATTTATCTCATGCACCTCCATCTGTAGTTCATCGAGGATGCGACGCATCTGCACCGGATCCTGAAATTGTTTAGATAGATTGACTTTACTTAAAAGTATTTTCTTATGACTCAAAACACAATATTTTTTTTGTTGGTCGCACGTGTGGCATTTATTAAAGTTTTATTTTACCAAAAGAAGTTATTGGCTTGAGAGGGAAATCAATTAAGAGAGTAATAAGTCTAGAATGTTTGACTGAAAGATGCCCTATAAGTTCATACATGAATGAAACACAATTACACTATTTTATGCACATTTGAATTTTCACTAATTGTTTATATCCTTTACTTTACTAAACTTTAAGCTCGGTTTTCAAGTCAAATTGCAAAAACAAAAACCATACTCCTTAGGATATAAACATTTTAGGGCATGTTTGAACATGTATGTTCTTGCATGTTTGTACATATGTATGTATGTATACACATTTACATTTATTTAGCTTTACATATGTCTATGAAAATTAATTGGAAAAGTAAAGTAGTGGCACATACGTACATACGTATACATATATATAAATATATATGTAAGTACTTAGAAACATTGGGCAAGGGGCACGGCGCTATTATGACCACGGGAAGTATGTATTATATTGTGCTAGTTGAAGTTGGCAACGATGTTAATCTAAAATATATGCCCCGTTACCTTTTGCTGCTTGCGCTTCAGATTTTGTATGCTTAAACAAAGAAAACAATATGCATGTTCCTACATACATACATATGTTCGATATTTATATATATATTTTGTATATATAAGTAATGCAGGACTGTTGTGTGTGTATGTGTGCGTATTTAAGTATAGGAAGAGGAGAGTCGTTAAAAATGATTGAAAACTTACCGCATCGGACTGCTCCTTGAACACATCAGATACCAGCTGGGGAATATATTAGTGTGAAACAGAAATCGTAGTTAGCGAACGGTCACAGGTTGGATTTTGTGTTTTGTATACATATGTTTTGCTGCTGGTGCTAGCTATAGCTACTCATGTTACTCACCCTATGCACCTTGAGAAAGTCGCGCATTGCACGCTGGCAGTAGATAATGTCATTCTTAAGGTCCAACGGCAGCACGTAACACTTTTCTATGTAGTACTTGAACAATGCGGGGTCCTCGGAATCATTATTATTGTTGTTTTTGCTGCTGCTGTTGTTGTTGTTGCTGATGCCAATGCTGTTGCTATTGATATTAGTATTGGTATTCGTGGTCCCACTCATCTTGGTAACGAACTTGGGCGAGATTCGTTATTTGAGGCATGAACGTTAAAAGTTTCTACGCTCTTGACGACGTATGTGCTCTCCGTTTTTTTTTTATTTTTTCTTGTTTTTAAGCAGCGTGAGCGGAGCGATTTCAAAATTCGCGACCTGCTCGCTGTTCAGTCGGCGCATGCAGCAACAACAAGGCGACAAAGCAACAACAGGCAGCAGGAAGCTGCAAAATATACCATTTATTTTCTGTTATTCGTATCGATGAATCGATAAATTTACAATTACGATCTGGTCGCCCAAAACCTGCATTCGCGGTATCGATACTCTACCATTTGTCTTGGACTCAGTTTCGTGTTTCGGGCTAAAGCCAAACATTTTCGTTTTCATTTTTCGCATTAATAAATAAAAATAGCACCTTAATAGAGCAAAATTTACAGTGTACAAAAGTTGCTTGCAGTGCACACATAATAAAAAAGAATATAAATAATAAAAAAATCTGTATACATAAATTAGTACGAGTTAAGTGTAAAGTGCATCATTCAACAAATTAATAACGTTGCAACTCCCACAATGTGTAAGTGTATAAAAAAAAAAAAGTTAAAGAAGCGGACAACAAATTTTTAAATAATGATTGCCAACAGCAGCAGCATCAACAGCAGTAGTCCAAGAATTAGCGAGAGACCAAGAAAAATGTTGCTGTCGTTGTATTTGCTTTTGGTTCTGGTGCAGGCATCGCTTAACCATTCCGTTCCCGTTTCGTTTTCATGTGCGGAAGCGAGCAAGAAGCAGCTTGTTGACGCCCCAATACGGCAACAACGAAAGTAAAATTTCACCCAAATTTGTTTGTTTTTGCTGATTTGCTCTTTGCCTTAGACCCTTCCCTGTGCACCCCCACCACCACCATAACTACCACTTGAGGCGCTCGCTCAAAATCTGGGCAAACAAGTTTTTGTTTTTGGTTTTGCCGTTTTTGTTTTCTTTTTTTTTATCTTTAACCCTTTATGTTGGTTTGTTTGGATTCAATCCAGCAGCAAACAGCACGCCGGCTTGCGCGAAAGTTTAAAACGGCATATTGCCCTCCTTCCGTTACCTCGACATTCCCAGTCAATTTAATGCTGAGTGTATTTATATGTGAGTGTGTGTGTGTATGTGCCGTTAAACTGGTTTAATTGCACTCTGCATCGTCGCTTCATTTGTCGTCGTTGTGGCTTTTCTTGTTGCTCTACTCTTTGTAGTCAAAGATAAAAACAATCTTGCAAATATTTTAACAGTTTAGGGTTTTTACGATTACCTCCTAGGCAGCCATGCCCAGTTTTAAAATACATACATACATATGTACATATATACATCTATCTTATCAACAGCTGCAATGTGATGGTTTTACACATACATACATATGTACATATATAATTTGTTTGCTCTACTCCATTTGGCAGTGTTACCAACAGTTTTTCTAGTATTATTTTTAACTGCACATACATATGTGTGTATGTGTAAATATATACATATGCATACGAAACCAGCTGCAACGGTACTTAAGTAATCACACAATATAATTAATGGAGTGGAAAATTCATTTTTTGTTGGCGCTGCTTTTATTAACATGCCAAACAGGAAAAAGTGTTCACTCATTGCCCAAAAGTGCAATAACACACACACACATGCACTGTACTGATGGGTTGCAGTTGCTGGCGCTGCGCGTAATTCTATTTGTCCTATGCGCAACACGCAACTCTTTTGTTTAGCTAACAACGCCCACCAGGCAAGCGTCATTTCAACGCACACAAAGCAAACGGCGCAATTGTCGATCAGTTTCCCGAATTTCCTTTTGTAAATAAATAAGTATACACTTGAACATATGTACTTATATTGCATAATTACATGCATATGCTTAAATATTTTCAAAGATCTTACATCTTCATCTCGTATCGATATAGCAATTATCGATAAAAGCTGATATTATTGGGCAATGTTTTCAACGAAGACTACAAATACAAAACAAAACAACGAAAGAGTTGAGTAATTTTTTTTATATATTCTTCAGCTAGAACTCTAGATTGGAACAAAACAGAAAGTGAAGCAAAAATGAAAAGAAGCTGAATTGCATGTGATATGTTATTTTTTTTTGTTATTTATGTATAACTGTTATTCTACTAACTGCTTCCCCAAAAGGGAATAATAAAAAAAATCTCGAACACAGTGTCTTTGTACATTTTGGGATTTTGAAGTATGTCAATATGGAAAAATTTACTGGACTAAAAACTATTGTTGAGAATGTGTCATAAACGTTTTTGTCATAGAATTTCATAAATTTGTGGTGAATTTGCTTGCACGCCAAATGAAGCTCGAACAGGGGGCTGCGGCAGCGTCAGCGGCAGTTGCAATTCACAATAGAATGGGCCCATGTAGATGTTATACCAACTGCACTACCAACAATACCACTATACTTGCAGCTGACGATATTACCCCAGGCGGCCATAGCAGCAACAATAACACCACCGATGGCACCACTATTGGTGGTGGCAACGATGTTAATCAGAGCGCCATCACGCACGATTTGCTAAACAAGTGGCGCAAGAACTTTTACAGCGCACCAAAAAATGTTCTTGCGCTAAATGTGTGCACCCGTGGTGATCCATTCGATGTGTGCTTGTCGCGCAAAGCGTTGGAAACAACCAATCATGTGTTTAACTATAAGGTGGAAACGGAGGGCAAACCGATCACGAATCAGCGCAGCTCGGGCCGGTGTTGGCTATTTGCGGCACTCAATTGCATACGCCTGCCCTTCATGAAGAACTACAATCTGGACGAGTTCGAGTTCTCACAGGCATTCCTCTTCTATTGGGACAAAATCGAGCGTTGCAACTACTTTCTTAATAACATTGTAAAGACGGCGAAGCGTGGCGAGAAGGTGGACGGGCGACTTGTCTCATTCCTTCTGCTCGATCCCACTTCCGACGGTGGCCAGTGGCACATGCTGGTCAACCTGATAACCAAACACGGTCTGATGCCAAAGAAATGCTTTCCGGAGAGCTTTAGCTGCGAGTCCAGCATACGCATGAATGCCATACTGAAGAGCAAGGTAGAGAGTAAATTAAAATCAGTCCAGTCCCAAATTAAGCTAAATTTTGTTTTGATTTGCAGCTGCGCGAATATGCGCGACACTTGCGAGAGCTGCTTGAAAAGAAGCCCAGCGATCACGAGATCACCTGCAAAATACAAGAGCAAATGTCCGAAATCTACAAGGTGGTCGGCATTTGCCTGGGCATTCCCGCCGAGACCTTCACCTGGGAGTACTACGATAAATCAAAGAACTTTCAATCCATGGGGCCGCTAAGCTCACTGGAATTCTATGAGAACTATGTGAAGCCGCATTTCAATGTCGAGGACAAGGTATGCCTGGTTACCGATCCGCGTCCAACTAGCCGTTACGATCAGGTCTACACGGTCGACTGTTTGGGCAATGTCGTTGGCGGTCGTCCGGTACTCTACAACAATCAAAATGTAGATCTGCTGCTGGCCATGGTTACGAAATCGTTGCAAGCGGGTGAAGCTGTCTGGTTTGGATGTGAGGTTAGCAAACGGTTTGCGTCCAAGCAGGGTATCGAGGATATGGATGTGTAAGTCAAGCCAAAACTAATTAATTACCAACTATTTTATTTAAATTCTGTCTCTCTCTCTCGTTCTAACTCGTGTTGCCGTCCTCTCTCTCGTTCGTATGCATGTTTAGCCACAATTTTAAGCTGGTCTTTGACATCGATATACAGACAACAATCTCGAAGGCGGATCGACTCATCTATGGTGAATCGGCAATGACCCATGCCATGGTTTTTACCGCTGTGTCTTTGGATGTAAGTGTTAAAAATGTTTCTAGTCTCTTAGTGTGTATTTTTAATTTGTTGATTAATTTTCAGAAAAACGGTGTAGCGAGTAAGCTGCGCGTGGAGAATTCTTGGGGCGAGGATCGCGGCGAGAAAGGCTATTTGGTCATGGGCGCCGATTGGTTTAGGGAGTTTGGCTTTGAGGTTGTTGTCGATAAGAAGTATGTGCCCGAGGATGTGATGCGCGTTTTTGACATGGATCCCATTGTGCTGCCCGCTTGGGATCCCATGGGTACGCTGGCGCAATAATATGTTTATTTGCCCAATTGGAAAAGCTTTAGAGGAACAAAAACCAATAACAATAACAACCAGTTGGCACTGCAAGCAATAATCCACACAAGTACTACAAATTATATGTTCCGTTTCGACGATCATTTAATTTAAAGATTTTAGCCAGATTTCTATATACATATACATATTCTCTTCGTTTTTTTTTCTTTTTTGTGTTTGTGTTGTGCTGCCTATACATATATATATTAATAGATGTGTCCACATATGTATGTCAATATGGCGATGCATTAAATTGGCTCACATAGTCATAGTAGGAACAAACACGCATATACATATGCACATATGTATATACATATATATATATATATATATATGCACAAATTACGTAATTGTGAAGTCAATTCTTTTGGTAGCATATTAATCAATCTACATATATAAATAATCCTAATAATCATAGTAACAAAACTGCGTAGCTTAAGTAAAAAAGTTTAATTGTTTTTTGAGATTTGCAAAGAAAATGTTAAAATGAATTGAAGTGCATTTGATACGTGCACATACACACATCCAAACAAATACATATTTATATATATATATATACATGTACATTAATTTATATATATATGTATAAATATATATACATATATACATAAATAAAGACATCCAATACGAAAACAAATGTAGAACTCTTTTTAAATTGTATATTTTAAACATAATCTAGTAGCTGTAAACCAAGAACAATTCAGTTGTTTATTAACTTAAACCTAAACAACAGCGAGAAAATTCACCTTATAAGTTCTACAAGAGCAGATTACCCTATAAAGTGGAATAGCTATCTAATCCATCCATTCATAACCGGAATCAGATTTGGTGTATCGCAAATTTTCAGTTCTACTTCTTTCTGTACCTACATATAAGCTAGCCGCCTTCACACAATTAAGTCATTACTTCCAGTTAATTGTCGACCCCGACGCTCCTCATACTCGAAACGCAATCGCAGCCAAATGCCGAGACACATGCGCACCAAGCGCTGATCGTGTTCCTTGTGTTGCATTGCAAACCGATATTGGTCACGTATTAGATGCTTGGCATGGCGCAGTTGGCCCTGCTGAATCAGGGAT
The DNA here is from genome assembly GCA_035044645.1 of Scaptomyza parva. Taxonomy (NCBI): domain Eukaryota; kingdom Metazoa; phylum Arthropoda; class Insecta; order Diptera; family Drosophilidae; genus Scaptomyza; species Scaptomyza parva. The sequence continues at coordinate 902,478 of JAWNNT010000078.1, forward strand.
ATGCTGTAGTAGAGCTTGCAACGTGCCTGCAAAAATGGATCACCCAGACGCAGACCAATTTTGAGCTGTTGCAGCGAGATTTTACCCGCGGTTTGAGCCTGTAAACAATACATAAACAAATTAAATTGTTATTGAACAGTCGTTACTTTATCGACTTACGCATCGTTCGAATTGTTCACCTAGCGCTGAGAAGCCGCCACCCAGTGTTGAGAGCCATGACATTAAATGCTCCAACTCGATGTGCTCCCATATCGAATGCGCCAGCATATCAGCAAACTTGTAGTCAATTGTGTTGCGTTCCGGTGGATGCAATGATAGCCATAATAGCTCTACTCCATGCTGATTTTGTATTCGTTGACGCAGCACCTTTTGCTGCAGAAGCTCGCGTAACCAAAAGTGGGCAGTGATGGCGTCCAGCTGCAATGTCAGCCGGCGAAGAACTCTATTCTGGTCTGTACCGGTTGTTGCTACCGGCTCCTTAGAATTTCTATTGCAGAAGTGGCGACGCTGCCAATAATCGCTCACGCACACAATTAGTGTCATGTTGTGCGTGGTGCGTGTGTTGCACTTAGAATTAATGACTCAGCTGAACACATTAAAGTTTATTCTTTGATATTATTAAATACCCATGCCCTTGGGCCACCTGATATGATTAGCGCTTTAGTTAATATGGCAACGCTTGGATGTTTTACTTAAAACCACCGATGTATCGATAGCACTGCCCACTCGATAGTAAGCACTATTTGAATTGAATAAACTTGAGCCATTCGCTTAAAAAAAAAAGAAAAAAATCGACTTTGGTTCTCTTTTGATCATCAATGCTTATTATAAACAATTAATTACAATAAAATCACTTGGCCAAAAATCAAGGTAAAAAAATAATGCGAACTTTTCTTTCAATGTATATCCCTTTATAATTGTGCATGTAATTTTGCTCTCCTTTTTTGGCTTATCTTATTCTCCCGGCAACAGCAATTGCAAGATAGCGATAGCGAAAACAAGCGATAATGGGGACTACGAAGTAGAACGGTACACCGCCTGTAATAACTGATTTCAGTTTATATCTGAGCTTCAGCAGACGCGTTTCAAGTGCGGTGCAAATAACGAACGACTCGAACATATATAAGTAGTTAATTGTGTCAAAGTTTTCAATACTCAACATGAAATTCTATTTGCTGTTATTTTCTGCACTTGCCTTTTTGGCCTACGTCATTTGTGGTAATGCATTTCTTTTGTTTATTTATAGTGTTTTTTTTTTTTGTTAACGAGTTCAAGTGTCTTATATAATAATTTTATTTAATTTTTTTTTTCTATTTATTGTTAAGTAACAGTATCTTATCTCCATCTACATAAGCTTTTTGGCTTATCTATCGATAACCAAGAGGCGATGCTTATATACTAATGTGAAATACATTTAAAATGGTTCGCGTTGTACCGCGCAACTCTTGCTTTTAACCCTAGCTTTGAAATAATATTGGAAAAAACATATCTGACTTAACAGAATTTCATTGTATCATATATGCTAAATGCATAAAACTACTACAACTTACAATGATACGAATAGTGTTAGTTGACCAAACCTTATAACTTTTCTTATCGTACCACCTGTCACAAAAAAATGAGTCATGACATATGTGTAGCTGATGGTATTATTATTTTTTTTTCTTCAAAAAAAATAATTAATTATGAAATTAAATATTTTGCTTTGTTTTTTTCCCCCATTTTGTTTTAGCACAAACAAATTATTTGTGAATAAATGATTAACATTTTTAATATATATAAATACATATATATGTATATAGATATATCCGAATAGCAAGTTAATGACTAAAGTAATGACTTTCTGTTGAGTGTAATACCAGTTAAGGTCTTTTGTTCTTTTCATAACCGTATGACTGATACATTATCTTGTGTATTCCTTGAAATACTCTGTTTACTCTGTTCTGTACTAATTAAGGGAAAAACGAGTATTTTCAAATACGAATAAGTTTAATGTTTATATGCAACATATGTGCAGGCTGAAATAATATATAAAACATATTTTTATTGTATATATGTTGAAAAATTGCTATATAAATGTACTAAAAAGACCTTATATGCATTTAAGAAGCACAAAATATTTCCAACAATGTATTCTATAGTCTCAAAATTTTTATTTGCGTTTGTTACTTGTCTCAAACTAAAGTCTATGTTATACTAGTGTAAGGTTTCGGATTTAGATCGATTTAGTAGATTTTGCGTAAAAGAGTATGTGCATGTCACACTTGTGTGTATGTAAACTCACTCACATTAACAACAATTATACAATCATTTCGCTTATCTTTTAAAGCCAAACATGTAAAGTATAGATGGACAAATATAGAAGTTCGAATAGTTGTTTGTAAATGATAAGAGGGCTTTTAATAACTGTATATGAAACTCCTAATGAGTCAATATTATTTGAATGCTCGAAAATTGTGCAATTGACTTAAGCCTCAAGCTAATTTCAAAATTTTACAATATTTTTTTATGTATTCAATATGAGAGCTTTACTTTTGTTACTAAAAAGTTCGGCATATGTTGAATATGGTAAGATGAAGACAAAACAAAGCTTATTTAGGTTTTTAACACCCTGAACCCAATAAAAGGGGTAAAGAGGTTTTGTGTAAAGACAGACGGAACCATTGTATGCATCATAAAGTATATGTAGGTACATATGTTCTTGATCAGCGATAGCAGTCGAATCAATTTAATCATGTTTGGCTGTCCTTCATACACATGTGATCGAATAGAATGATATCTTGAATTCGTAAAACTTGGAAATTGTTTTTGAAAGCAGAAAATCTGTCAAACTTTTATTAAAACCGTTTGATATGGAAAATTAAAATGAAAGATACCCCGATAATAGTTTATAGCTTATTAATAGCTTTCTCATCTAACGCTCTCTTAATTGTTTTCCTTGGCCTTAAACATGTAAATACAAAAAGTTTTCAAAAAATTGTTTGTATTATTTACCCATCCAGATATTAAGCTAAGTTAAAGGAAAGTTGGCATTGGTGCAGCTATAAGTATTAGCCTTTAATATTTCTAAAACATTTTAATTGTATTGTATATTTACAGATGGCTGCGTGCAGTGCCATTCGAAGACTGATCCACGTTGTGCCACAGATCCACTCAGTATAATGACCAAAGATTGTGCCACCAATGGCACACTCTGTTACACACGCGTCTTGAGTAAGTATTGCTCGAAAGATTCTTAGCATTGACATCGACATCAACGACTAAACATTTTTTTTGTTTTTTGTTTTTGTATAGATGGCTATACGATTCGTGGATGTGCCAGCGAATTGGACAATGCCACATTGCGTTCATGCAACAATGAGCTGGAGTGCCTCACCTGTACCTTCATGGAGGGCTGCAATCGTCAGATCTTCCCACAATATCGCCCCAAGTGTTTGGTGTGCGCCGGCGACTCAGTTAACTCCACCTGCGCCACCGAGAATCATGCCTATGCCAAAGTGTGCCCCACCTATCGTCTGGGCGACAAGTGCTTCATTCGCAACAGCAATCGCGCGGTCAAGGAGTCCTTTCAGCGCGGCTGCCTCAGCTCCGCCCAGGAGAAGAAGCAGTGTGTCATCGATGGCAACTGTTACACCTGTGAGGGTCACGGCTGCAATGCCCTGCTGGCCAATGATACTCAGATACCGATTGCACGTGATGGCGCCGTTACAGTACTCATGTCGCTGACCGTAATCCTGGCCAGCATCGTCGCCAATATGGCACTGTAAATGGAGTTGGTCACACTCGTCTGTGTTGACCGTTGAGCATTGAACGTCATTTTTTTTTATGTTTTTCGTTTTTTTTTTTTTGGTATTTTGCTAAACTTTTATGGTATTCCTCTTTTTTTACACACACACATTTTGCATTTGATTCTGTTTACATAAGCTGAATATATATAGTACTATATACTTTAAATAAAGACAAAAACAACAAACAACCCACAACAAACCGAATATCGAATGATGAAATGATCTCGCGTCTTTGATCTGCAATAGCAAAGATTTTCCTTCCCCAAACCGTTTTGCTTTAGTTTTTATGAGGTGCCACTGAGGAGTTGCCATTGCCACAAAATTGACTGCCACTCGTAACGGTTGACATTTTTAGACCTCTTCCTCTCTCTCTCTCTCTTTGAACTCTCTCAAACAAACACACAAAACATACATTCATATGTAGAGCCGAATGGAACCGGAAGCTCCGCCAATGGGGTGCATAAATTTATCAACGCCTTCAAACGAACAGCAATTCTTCCAATTGACTCTGAACGAGGCAAATGCGAAAACAGTTCGACGGAGAGCGTCCATCACATACACATATACAAACATACATCGAGAAATTAATGGCACTAGTATGTTGTACTTATGCGTGTATGTATGTGTGTGAGATGTTGGAACAATTAGTCGAAGAAAATCAATATCAATAGAATGTCGAGATTAAAAATATCTCAATCTACTACAATTTGATTTGAAGATTTTCCAATATATTGTACAAATGCTTGATAAAAATGTATAAATTTCTTGAAAATTATTATCAATTATTAATTTCTCTGGTATTGGTAAAGCTTCATTTTACCTATGTTATATGTACATATATGACTACTTCATTATATCCTTTAACTCGTTAACAATGCATTCAGGGCTTCATTTCTATAATATTTTATTCACTTTACTTCAATGTAATTCTAGTATTGTGAAAATTGTGATTGAAAATCTGTCAAGCTTTCATTGAAATCGGTTAAGAAAACCCACAGATATGGAATATTAAAGCTTAGTCACGAAGCATTGGTGTAAGGTCAAGAACTTAGGATATCTCCTAGTTGTTTTCGCTCGACTAGAGCCCTCTTACTTGTTTACAACTGGTATTGCCATGAGGTTTCAATCGTTTCATTTCGAAAACGAATCATTATTCAAGGCTCACAAACAGACAAAATTCAAAAGATAATAAAATTTCATAAAAAAAAGTCCAACAACAAAATTCAGATATATGAATTCGTAGTAGAGTCCATCGATTGCAGTAGGTAAATTCAAAATGAATAAATTACAGATTCAGGTGTTGACCCGCGACGGTCAGAAGACCATCTATGAGACGGATCGCTGGCGTAATGTGGCTGACCTAAAACGGCGCATTGGATATAGCATGAAGGTGCCAATGGGATTCAGCCGGTTGACATACAATGGTCGCGTGCTCAGCAACGACTCCATACTGGACGATTATATACTAAAGGATGAGGGGGGCAAGCGTATTTCCACGCTAGAGCTTAGCTGGCAGCCATTGGTCCTTACACCCAAGCAATACCGCGAGAAGGAGCTGGAGCTGGACAAGCTCGAGCAGAAGGCCAACAAAAAGAGTAGCCATGAGCGCACATCCAGTGCTGTTCGTTGGGCACGAGACCAAGCTCGTGTGAAGCCCTCCCTTAGCTTGGATGAAGTCATCAAGCCAAACACTATCGTTTTGGGTCAACAACAGTCAGCCAAACAGAGCAGCGCCAAAGTTGATCCCAACTCAACGTCATCCGATGAATCGGACTTTCTAGCCGCCTTTTGGTGTTGCAGCAAGGTTGCGGACGAGTGTCAAAGTGAGAACATGTTGGATGTCCTTGCCGATGTCCCTGCCGCCAATGTTCATGGTGATGCTGAGGCAAGCCTCAAGCAGGATGTTGACTGTGGCAACTGTGGCAGCTTGCCCAAAGACAACCATTTGACGGAGGATCCGTATGAGGCACGCTGTCTGGTCTGCAAGCAGCAAATGTTGCGCAGTGAAGCCCGATTGGCAGCGGGTCGAATCTCCCGTAGCATCATCTCCCATATCAAAAAGAATCAAAAGATTTTCAAGAAATAATTATAAAAAAAAATCTAAATTTTTGTTACAATGTGTGATTTTTTTGAAACTTTCTTTTGGGTTAGCAGAACAGCAGAAACAAGTGCATTAATTTTACATTTTATTCCAAAATTCTCGTTAAGGCCAAAATAAATATATTTTTATGTATGCTGGAACTTGAACACATTTGTTTTCAATACAGAATACAAATACCAAAACCACTTTTGAGGCATAACTAGAAAACTATTAACATTATGATTAATTGTCATTATCAATCATTGATATAATTCTTTATATTTATTGATAGATGAGTGGTGCAAAGAGTGAAAAAAGCGAAAGAACTTTAAATTAGTTGAAGTCAATCAAAGAAACGCAAACTCACATTTTCTTTTCTTTCTCTTTAATAATAGAATTCTTATACCGATTTTTATATTAAATTTGCTTTGATTTTAACGTAAAATTTTGTTTAAAATTTCAAACATTTTATTTTGAAATTTTCATGAATAGAATACATAATATTTAAATATAAATAACTTAAGTTTTCTCACAAATTAGATCTGATCCTGTTCAGCTTTCACCGAATTCGTATGAAATATATCACAAAAGTTGTTTTTTATATCCTTTTTGAACGCGGTATACATTAAAGATTTTCAAGATTTGAGAAATTATAGCTTTTAATTTGAAGTTTGATATTTAAGAATCTATGATTAATTAATTAATTAATTGATTTAGGGATTTTTTTTTGAGATATTTGAAAACATGAACATGAAAATAAACCATTATTCTTAATATAGAAATGGTTTATGCATAATACCATGGAAGAAAATGATTAATAAATTATAGCAATTATAAAGCAATAACAATATGCCATAACTCAAAAAATACATCAAATAAGGTTTCGGTTTGGGTTTGGTTTTGAGTATGGTACTACCAAATGGTTCTGTTGCCGTTGCCGAGATTCCCGGTCCAAACAAACTGCAAAAAAGCAAAAACCACTTAATTTTAAATAGTTAGTGTAAACAGTTCACAGAGAAACCACAGAGTACCCCCAAAAGGCAGGCTATGTGAATATGAATCCTGGGATTCACTCTGTATGAATGTATGCATTTATACAAAAATGCAGTGGTAAATACTAAATGTAGTGACTGCGGAGAGGGTGTGCGGGGTATGGGTAAGCGGAGGCAGCAATTCAATTCAAGATTTAAACGTTTTTGTTTTTTTGTAGCAAACGGTAGCAATGGCGGCTGCATTTACCGTTAATTGAATGAGTGCTGCTGATGAAAAGCAGACACCAACAAAAACGAGCAACAACAATCGAATAGAGACCAGAGACCTCTTATAGCTGCCAGATCTTCATACATATATACTCTTTGCTCGCATTTTGCTTTGATCGCCACAACAACAACAGTCTCGATAATACTTAGTATAAAGCTAATGCTAATGGCTAGCAAACGCCATTTCTTTTGTTTTTTTGTTGTTGTTTTCTTTTTCAAAATGTTAATGCCCCGCTGTTGCCGTCGGTGCTTAAAGATTTTCGGATCCACTTTTATGGTTTATTTAGCGTTGAAGTTATGGCGCAATTTGTATTTATGGCCCTGCTGGCAATAACCCACCTTCACCACCACCACCACGCCACAAAGAGCACCACCAACACCAGCAGCACCATGTGGTAGCAGTCCAATTAAAAGCATTTTTCAATTGAGGGCCATGTGAAGTGAACGATGATCTGGGGAATGAGTCGGTACGCCCACAACAAAAGCAAAGATCACCATTAGTTGGGGGAAGAGCAATCGACCAGTTATGGGATGCCGAAGGCGTGGTCACACTTTTCTTACAATTCTCACAATGCAAGATCAACGAGAGTGGGGTAATTATCGAGAGACAGAGAGAGCGAGAGAGAAATGTACAGTATGCTCTGCTTGTTCAACTTATCCAAATCTGAGAAGCAGTTCCTTAGGCACCTAAATATTTGATGGAGCTTATATATTTTGTTTAACCTGTTGATGTTTAAATATACATATATCTTTTCATGTACACCACGCATATGTCTTCACTGTTGCTGATGCTCCAACTGTTCTTATCTGCAGTTACCCTACTGCAGATATGTTGAGTACATCCGTTGGGCTCAACAACTTCTATCTTTATAGATTCCAATGCAATTAGTAAAATACCCAATCTGTCTGAAACAAAATGTCTTAAAACTGTTAACTAGTATTTTAGCAAATGTAGATATAATTTTAAAGAATATTTAATTATAGCTGTGACGAACTTTGTTATCATTTTAAGAACGACGTAAAGTAGCGCATCAAAAGTAGATTCCTGACTGAACAATTCACATTTCCACAAACAGAACTCTAGCTCTATTGCGATTGGCCAGTCGAGACACACACAGACACTTATGTGTGTTTGGATACACAAACTTACAGACACACACACACATAGACACACAGGCACACGGAGACACAGGGAGTGCTAAATTTGGATGCTGATGCGTCTCAAGTGGCACAGCGATTGGTGGTGACTGGTGATCCCAGGGGCACACACAGAGAGCGAACGAGCGAACCATCCATCCATCCATCTATCCATCCGTACGATCGAGCATCCATTGGATGGGCTGGCTGGCGGTGCGTCCGTTTTCATTCCGCAGCCAAACTCTTGACAATACGGATGCGAGCGCGCGTTGCCAGTGTGTGAAGTGGAATTCAAATTTAGTTTCTATGCGATTCGATTCGATGCGATACGATTCGAGTCATTCGAGTGTTAATAGTCGCGTAACGCGGGAGCGCGGGCAAATCAGGGATCACGATACACTACAAACATCAAGATCGAGTCGATCATCAGTTCGCACTTGGCCGGAAGAAGGTGGCAATTGAGACACCTCAACGCTTTTAAATTCGCCAATACGCAACAATAACAACAACGGCAGGTTGAGAGTGCATCATTCCATCAATCTGTCGCCCGATCAATTTGTTTTGTGTCAAGAAACAAGAGAATTGGAAGTCAACGCAATCGGACTATAAAACGCCAAACTCTAATCAAATCGAAAATCATTTAAAATATTTGAAAATTGCGTCGAGGTGTTGAAGTGATTGCAATTTGGTGTTTTTCATTGTTTTTTTTTTTCATTTTTTTTTCGAAAGTTCGTATGTTTTTTTGTATGTTTTTTCATCTGATTATTGTAGCTGTTGGTTTTTCGGATTTCGGTTTTCGGATTGACACACTGACAACTAGAACGAACGGCAGCTTCGATTTTTCAACACTTTGCATTTTGTTTATAGACCCAAAATTGCCTTTATTTATTTTTTTTTTTTTGCAGTGCATACGTGTTTAAGTGTTGTGTCTATGTGTGTGAGTGTGAGTGTGCAATAATCAAATTTGACAACTTTGCGAAAAACTTTTGAGATCAAAACAAAAATACTACAAAGAACAAAGCCAAAATAATTTTTCAAAAAGATTTCAGTGTTTCGGGACTTATTTATTTTTTTTTTACGCACAACTTTGTTGGTTTATTGGTCGCTCTCTCGTTTCCTCAATCTCGACATATAAATCGCATAGGAAAGGTGTTCAAATGACGCACATGATGGGTCCAACGGAATGCGCCAGTGCCATGGTGTCCACAATGCCATTTCTGGACAATGGCCTCAACGCAAATCTCGCTGATTACGGTTGCTATGCGAATGATTATTGGACATCTCCGTATACAGCCGGTGGTCTGAGTCCAATGAAACAGATTGAAGGTGAGTCGAATCCCTGGGCAAAATAACTTAAGAACATTTATGTCTTAATTAATATTTAACTGGATGCAGATTCCTTTATTTATTTACAACTATCCACGAAAATGTTTGATAAAAATAAGTTAAAATTTTTTTAATATTTTTATAATCATGACATTATCATTATATACTGTACAATTATATGTTTGCCATTTTTTTATTCGTTACGATAAACTTTACATAGTAAACTTATTAACTTTATTTAGTATTTTGCTAAGATGAATAAAAACATACACAACAAATAAGAAGGCTCTAGACGAGTAAGCCTTTAACCATACAGACAGTCGGGCTGACAGATACGTGTACTACCGGACTAATGCTTGATGGTTTCATATCTCCAGTGTTTCTCAAAATTTTTCCATTAATCGTGAACATATTCGATATCAAAGTTTTAAACCAATTCGACTTTTCGCTTGTTCGCACCTAACGTACTTACATTATGCCAAGGTAGAAAAAAAGAAATCTTTATCTAGCTTAAATGTTTAGTTTTTTTTCGGTAAATAAACGATTTTCCTTCGAAACCCATTTATAAAATTAAACCATGTAACAAATTCATCAAGGCTTTTGATTCTAATCAAGAATTTAATGGTGTCGAAAATGTATTACTTTACCTTTTACCAATCACTTACACAACTTTATTATATTCTTTTCATTAATTTTTATATGTTTAACTAAGATGTAAAAGCAAACACACACAACTTTGCATCTATTAGTTAATAGTTATATAATTTCAAAATATATTGCAAAAACTGTATCAATAATGTAGAAGGACTTATGACACAGACTTGAAACCAAATTGTAAACCAAATTTCATTAAAAAACATATTATTTATATTTAAAATACTGTGACCTAGCATAATCCAAACAAAAACAAAACCAAAACAAGTAAGAAGGCTCTAGTCGAGTAAGCTCGACTAGAAGATACCCTTAACCCTTGACCATACAGACGGATAGACGGTCGGGCTGACAGACATAGACATATAGCTGTGTACTTCTGTACCAATGCTTGATGGTTTCATATCTCCGGTGTTTCTTAACCGATTTTAATAAACATTCATTACTTTGTTTTTAGTTTCAATCCTCATTGTCGACTTTGTTAAATTCAAGATTTTTTTGTTATCGATTACATGTGTATATCGTAAACCTGAAAAGTTATCGAAAATTTGAAACAAACTTGCTATGCCTAGGGATTAGGAGAGCTCATATTCAAAATCTGGAGACTCTAGCTTTTGTAGCTCCTGAGATCGGCTTGCTCATACATACAGACGGACAGACAGACGGACATAGCTAAATCGACTCGGCTGTTGATGCTGATCAAGAATATATATTCTTTATGGAGTCGGAAAGCCTCCTTCTGACTGTTACATACTTTTGTACAAAACCATTATACCCTTTTTATACACATTTCATGGGTTAAGGGTATAAAAAAGAGTAATTATCAGAAAAGTTCTTCGAGCATATAAACAAAACTGGCAATTAGCGTGAAACTTCTTAAGATTCTTTTGAGTGCCATGCGATACAAATTTCATTTAACATTTTTTGTTGTTTGTCTATTATTTTATTTTTTGATGGTTGGTTTCGGTTGGGTTGGATTGGCGTGACAGAAAAACGATTATTTGTGCCAAATGCTAATTGATTTTAGAATTTATTCGTGAAGTGGCTGCCCGGCAAAAGCACGAACCAAAAACCGATTCGAAAACCAAAACCAAAAACATATTCTCTCTCTCTCTCTCTCTCTCTCTCTCTCTCAAAAGCGACAATTGATGGCGACGGCGACCTGTCATGGGTCATTGGCGGTTACTCCAAGCGGGCAAAAAACAAGTAAACGGAATGCAATTGCGATTGCACTTGCTGCATGCTGCACTGCTGGCAGTTGCTTGCTACATGCGGCAATTAATTGCAGAAAAAGTGCTGCCAGGCAGACCCAGCAGCAGGCTGTAAGCCTGAGGCGCCTCCGTTGCTGCCACAACTGCCCGACAACAACTAAAATTAGCTTGGGCAACTCAATCAACAGTAGTCGTTGGGTCTGACGACATTTTATAATTGGATCGGCGTTGTGTTGTCGCTGATTTTTTATATGCCGCTCATTATAGCCGTGCCTGATCCAATTTGTCGTGCGTGTGTCCTCCTCTCAACGCAACACACTTCCCCACTACCCTTACCCCATCTCGCCTTGCGCCTGCGCAACCTTAGTCGGGAATCTCCTTATCATCTATTTGATGTCTTGCTCGGTCGCATTTTAAATCATATAAATCAAATTGTACAAATATAAGTACTACATGAATGAGAATGCTTTTTCGCAAAAAAACACGAGAAGAGAAGAGAAAATTCCTATTAGGAACTACTACAAACGAATTTTAATTTGATTTATGTGCGACACATTTCCGCTCATTTGCTTGCCACATTTTTGTTTTTGTTTTGGTTTTTGCAGCATTCACACACACCTGAAAAAATGATCTGAAATACAATAAATATATTCGAAATCTTTGTAAGTTATTACTTAAATGTTGATGTTGATTGTGAGTTTTATAGTGAGTTTCACTTGTAAAGTACAATGAGTTTCTACCGAATGATATTATTTATTACCTTCGCTTCTTAGTCTCAACCTCATATGAAAACTACTTTTCCGCAATACAATAACTTTTAAAATTATAGCCCACATTTTATTCTGATTTATAAGCAATATTTTTGAAAAGTTTCATTAAAATTTATTAAGTAGTTTTTGCAAGAAAAACTTTTTAGTTTAAGGATTTTTTTTTAATTTTTAGAAAATAAGTTTATTTATTAGAAACTATTAATTGGAGTCAACGTAGATGGATATATGATATTTGCGACACTTTTAAATTTATATTTAAAACTTGATACTTTACTGAAAACGGAACTAGGTTTTAACGTTTTCTTTTAGTAATGAAAAAAGTAGATACAAATATTGCATACTGTAAAATTGTAATACTAATTAATTTACAATTAATTAATTATTATACAATATATTTCATTTACTATACAAAATTCTATCGAATATTCATAATTATTTACTATACATAAAGAAACTGAGTATCTGATATCTCTTATCTTAAAAAAGATAACCGATTCTTGAGGAAAGAAACCAAAACTGTCTAAGAACGGCTCCATTCGTATTGGTGGCGAAAAAAGTAGACAGCGATTGGCAAAGATGATATTTTCAACAAGAAAGTATATTCCTTCTAACACGACCTCAAAGGCATTATCTAGCTATCTATACCTAAATGCTGCTTAGAACCATATTTTTTGTTTGATAGTATCTTAAAACTCATCGTTAAATTCGATTTGGGATATACGAATACGTTATTACGTTTATTTATGTAGAATATTGAAAATCGTTCTAAACCGTTTTCTTTTAGCTTCGGTCTAACTCTTAGTTTGTTTATTTATCCAACTACCAAATACATTATGTATATATGTATCTATGTCTTATTTTCAGCCTGCATTCAAACTGCTGGCAAGGATCGCTCCTCGTACAAGCCACTTGACCAGATCGATGCAAAGCTGGCGGACATTGATGCTCAGAGTACGGGTAGCAACAGCACAAGCAGCAGTCAATCGAGTAGCGCCGGCAACTGCCAGGAACAGGCACACGGCACCGGTATTCCCGATTACACAGGCAACAGTAACAGCAGCAACAGCAACGGCAACAGCAACAGCAAAAATAACAATGATTCGTCAACGAGAACGGGATTAGCAACACTTACAGCAACAGCCACGGGAACAGTAATTGGGGGGACTGGATCAACGACAGACAGAAAGAAATATAAGAACAGCCACAAAACAAAAGACAACAGCAACAACCAACAAACAAACAGTTCAACAAATACCAGCAACAAGAGCAGCAACAACAACAACAACAAAGGTGTAAGTGATCCTTAAAATAATAAATAAATTATTAAAGAGAGTTAGAGATAAACTTATTGAGTGTGGGGGTCTTGCTTCGACGAGGTTTGTTCTTAGATTGTTCTCAAGATTGTTAGCTACATTTATATATAATAATTTTAATATTTTATGATAAGAAGATAGAAAAAAGTTAGAATGATATATCTTCCTGTAGCTAAACTGATCAGTTCTGGGTATCCTTTAAAACCCATTTTTTATTTTTGAAAATATATTTCGATTTGTTGGTCTTTAAGAAATCATCTGTTATATTCACTTTTCCCTATTTAAGAACCAAAATGCTATAGTACATGTTTAAAAAGTCAAATAACTCAGAGGCAAAAAATTATGTATTCGAATTATAAAGTTGGTTTTGAAGAGGAAGAATAGAACTTTGACTAGCATAATGCGATATGAACTTAAAACGGGTATAAACAATTAGGAAGACCCTAGTCAAGAAAGCTCGACTAGGAGATACCCGAAATCGAAAGATGAAGCCGAAAGATAACAAGTAAAGATCCCTCCTGGGACTAGTTTATAATAACAGAACTTTCATCTTTAATATCTCCCGTATTCTTATAAGAAAATATCGGAGATATTTAAATAAACCGATTCCTTTGCAAATTTTACAGATTTGTATAATTTCTCTTAGTAGATTTTAATATGTATGAAGAAAGCGAAAGGAGTTATCGATAATTTAAAATCAAACTAGTTCTGCCAATGATATATTAAAATATATATACATATATAGTCTCTGACACGTTCATACAGACAGAAGGACAGAAGGTGGACTCGGTAGTTGACACCGATCAAGAAAAAATATAGTATAGAGTACTTTATTTTATTGATAATGTTTCTTTTTGACTAAAACATATTTTTGCACAAAATCATTATACCCTTTGTTACCCATTTTATGGGTTCACTGTATAAAAACTGTGGAGCTGAGAAAAGTTTGTCTAAAAAAATGTTTTTGAATATGATTTTCCGATAAGTAAAGTTAACAGAAATGCCTATAACTAAAATTACGTAGCATGGTGTACAAGTAAAAAAAAATGGATTAAAATATTTATTTTTCGTCTCCCCACAACAAACAGGAACCGGAGTCAGTGCACCCATCGCTGGCGCAGGCCATTGTTGTATTGGAAACGAAGACGCTTTGGGACCAGTTTCATGCACAGGGCACCGAGATGATCATTACAAAGACCGGCCGACGCATGTTTCCCACGTTTCAGGTGCGCATCGGTGGCCTCGATCCACATGCCACCTATATATGTATGATGGACTTTGTGCCCATAGATGATAAGCGTTATCGCTACGCGTTTCACAAGTAAGAAAAAAGAAAGAAAAAACACTCTTAGACATTTCATTGATCAAGATTTGATGAGCTTTTTGTTTCTCTCTTATTGATGGCAGCTCCTGTTGGGTGGTGGCCGGGAAAGCGGATGCCATATCGCCACCGAGGATACATGTCCATCCGGATTCACCAGCAGCCGGCGCCAATTGGATGAAGCAAATTGTGTCCTTCGACAAGCTCAAGTTGACCAACAATCAACTGGATGAGAATGGCCATGTGAGTTTAAGTTAGCGGGAACGGGAACAGAACAGAACAGAAGCATTCTTCAAATGGTCATAAATTTATGAGCTGCCTTTGTTTATGTTTATGCGTGGAGTGGGGGGGGGGGGGGGAGGGGAGAGAGAGAGAGAGAGAGAAGAGAGGGAAAAACATTTGGTCACAACCCAAACAACTGTTATTGTTTGTGGCAAAATGTCGACAGTCGACAGCCGTCATCCGAAATCGAAAAGCACACTCTGCTCTCTCTCTCATACACTATATGTATTCGTCTCATTCGCACAGATCATATTGAACTCGATGCATCGGTACCAGCCACGCTTCCACTTGGTCTACTTGCCGCCAAAGAATGCCTCGCTGGATGAGAACGAGCATTCGAGTCACTTTCGCACTTTCATATTCCCGGAGACGAGTTTTACGGCCGTAACAGCATACCAGAACCAGCGAGTAAGTCCCAGTGTCATTGCCCAGTTGATCATCATCAGTTGATGATCATGGGGGGCATGGGGTATGGGGTACTTGACCCACTTGTCATCGCAACCACTTGTAAACGACAAGCGCCAACGCTTTTGAATATTTTTGAGAATTCACATTTTGATTCAAACATTTGGTTCACAATATGTTCAACACTCTTTCCAACATGCTCTTAACATTTTCTTTATGTTTAGAATCATTTTACAAAAGCTTCATTTTATGTCAATTTAATCCCATTGTTTATGTTTTTATACCCTTAACCCATGAAATGGGTAAAAAAAGGGTATAATTTTTTTGTGCAAGTGTATGTAACAGGCAGAAGGAAGCTTCTCCGACCCCATAAAGTATATATATTCTTGATCAGCATCAACAGCCGAGTCGATTTACCCATGTCCGTCTGTCCGTCTGTATGATCAAGGGTTTAGGGTATCTTCTAGTCGAGCGTACTCGACTAGAGCCTTCTTACTTGTTATTTTAATTTATTTACAAGCAGAAGATTCTCCAAAAAAAAAAAACCAAAGCAATTAGTGCCAACAAATCAAAGTTATTAAATTATACTCATCGACCGACAGATATACTTCTTAAACATATATCAATAAATGAGCAAACGATTTCCGAACATTCATTTTGCCGTCGATCTCAAATTTATCATATTTTTATAGAAATATTACAATGTCAAACATTCAAACGAGTTTTAAATTTTATCCATAGTATCTTTTTTATCCAACATTTTTAGAGTATATTTTATAAGTTTCGCCCAGACGTAGACAGAACACAAATTTTCTTAAATTTTCTCTGGCATTTTATTTATATTTTTAGCGTCATTTTCTTTTTACCGAAAGTATTTAAATTATTTATGCGCTCAACGTGGGTGTTAACACTTTTCGTTTCATAATTTATTGCAAATAATTTTTTGTGTTCTGATAGGAGTGTGTGTGTGAATCTGTGTGTTTTAGTTGTAGTTGTTGCTTTGCTGTTATTGTTATTGTTAAATGGCTTGTAAACATTTTCATATATGTTGCATTTTTTAAATGGAATGAAAATAACAAAACAATTCGAATGGGGCCAAAAGCATTAACCATATTTATGTTCGAGAGAAAACAAAATAATAACAAATTTCTTTGTCTGTTTTCTGTTTTCTATTTTCTTTATTTGTTTCGCAGGTGACACAGCTAAAAATATCAAGCAATCCGTTTGCCAAAGGATTTCGAGATGATGGCACCAACGATGTGTAAGTAGGCCAAAATATCTACTAAAGTATTTAAATGTATTTAAGATTTACCTATCTATGATATATTATATAAGCTCGTTGACTTCTTATACTATACAATATTGAGATTTATACTAAAGCACAAAAGTGTTAAAAATTTTTCATTCCTCATTCATTAATATTGATTAATATTCCATTTGGCAACTTTATGCAAGGATATTTTTCAAAAGTTTTAATTGAAACAAGTACGGCTCTAGTCGAGTAAGCTGAGTTAAAAGAAACCCTTAACCCTTAACCATACAGACGGACAGACGGTCGGGCTGACAGACACGTGTACTACCGGACTAATGCTTAATGGTTTCAAATCTCCGGTATTTCTCAATAGATTTTAATAAAAACTTCACAGATTTGTATTATTTTGTTAAGAGTTTAAGTACCCATTTTGAGCTTTTCGAAATAGAAGATTTTTTTGTTATCGATAACATGTGTATATCATAAACCGGAAAGGTAATCTTTTCCTGCTTAGGAGAGCTCATATCCAATATCTGGAGTCTCTACCCTTTTTCATCCATTTAAAAAAAGAGTTAGGCGGTTCTGTTAAGTTAAAGTATAAGGCACGATATGACATGATGTCAAAATTTCATGTTAAAGTTAAAAGAAAGTTATGTTAAGTGTTAAACCCATAGACTAACAATACAACAAGACTGGAAAACAGCAGTGGTATGTTATGTTATTTAACATTGTGCGAGGTCGAAGCATACAAGAGGGGAAATGTACCTTCAAACATATGTATATTTGTGTGTATTTCGTGATCACAACAAAATCAAATTCGATTTTAGAACAATCAGTGTTGGCAAAGAAGAATAGAAGCAAAAGCAGCTGTTCAGCGTTTGAGGGGTAATGCCTATGCTCGCTACTTTTTGTATGCTTCGACTCTGCGCCACATTTTTCAGCTTACTTAACATGAACAGCGCTGTTTATTCATCTTAATGTTAGTTAATCTATGGTTAAACCAATATATGATCATCGTTTCAAGGTTCTTATAACTTAATCTTTCATACGAATGCATCTTGTAATAAAATTTGACAAAACTATATAACAAATGTTGAAACTTTTCGGGCTTTGAACAGTTTGAGACACATTTTATTCAAACTAACAATTGATGAAAGTTTCAAGGTTCCTATGACTGAAACTTTCCTATGAATGCATCTTTGATAAATCTAGATATAACAAATTATTGAATACTTTGAGAATTTGTTATGAAATTGGCCCACTTGGGACAGTTTCCCCTCCCATCGCCTCCCATTGCCACCCATCGCATCACAATTCACAAGCCAAGTGGCTGACTAGACAGTCCGTCGACCAGCTTGCTGTTAAAGTCATTCCGGGAATTGCCGACGCGTCGCATCTACAATAATACAATAATACAAAAATAAAACACACACACACAAGAAACAGAAGAAACAATAACTCAAAAATATTTCTATGTATTGGGTTCGATAACTTCAGAACTTAGAATGTGGAGCATAAGCATCTCCGGCTGGCAATGATGGCCCAGCTGACAGATATGCTTCCTCCTTTGGTACATTGCGGTGCGGTGGGGAATAAACAATTTTTTATTTTTTCGGTCTTTATCTTTTCATATTTTTTGGCCGAGGGCCCTCTGTAAACAAATCTCAAATAGCTCAGCAACAGCAACTGCAATGTTTATCAAAAATGTTTTTTGAAACTATGTTTTTGTTTGGTTTTAATTGCAGCACCAGTGGCAGCCTGGGTCTGTCCAGCATGAGCCATGAGAGTCAAGCACGCTTGAAACAGCAACAGCAGCAACAGCAGCAGCAACAGCAACAACATCAGCAACATCAGCAACATCAACAACATCAACAACAGCAACAACTGCAGCAACAGCATTTAAAATCAAAGGACCGAACGCTGTCAAATAGCTTCAGTTTGGCCTGCACAGAGCTGGTGGAACAACAATCAGCAGCGGCGGCGGCAGCAGCCGCAGCAACAGTAGCAACAACAGTAGCAGCATCAACAGTTGCAGCCACATCTCAATTGGCCATGCAGCTGCCAGTTACGCCCTCCAGCAGCTCAACATCGGGTAATTCGCCTGATCTTCTCGGTTTTCAGTTAGATGCAACGCCACTGCAACAACAGCAGCAGCTGCTGCATCAGCAACAATTGCAGCAACAACAGCAGCAGCAGCCAGCGTCACAGCAAATGCAACAAACGCAACAACAGCATCAGCAGCAGCAACATCAGCAGCAGCAACATCAGCAGCAGCAACATCAGCAGCAGCAACATCAGCAGCAGCAACAACAACAGAGTTTTCATCAAATATCCAACAGCTTTGGCAGCAGCTATCATCATCCATATCATCACCAGCATCAGCACCAGCATCAGCATACCGCAACACCATTGACGCCGCTTTCGGCCAGCTCGGCATCACCGCCGGCGGCAAGTGTTGCTGCCACACAGGTTATGTCAGCAGCAGCGGCAGCCAATATCTACTCAAACATTGGTCAACCCTATGCTGGAGAGCAGAGCCAATTCGGTGCCATCTATCACCACAATGCAGCCCACTATCATCATGGTCATGGCAGTCCCTATGCCAGTCCCTATGACAAGCTCAAGGTGTCCACGGGTCACATGCGGCAGGCGGCAGCTGCTGCCGCTTACGGCATGGGCAGCTATCAAAGTTTTTATGGCTCGATGCGACCCAATAGCTATATCGATTTGGGACCGCGCTGATTATTCTTAGCAACAACAACAACAACATTAAGTATTATTATATAGTTAGTTAGTGGGCTGAACTCAAGTATTACAAGTATTTCTTTAAAAATACCAAAACTCAAGAAAACAAATTCAATTGAATTCAATTTGGGGATTTTCTTCTTTTTTTTTTGCTTTGTAAGTTTTAAGCGACAGTTTTATTTTTTAATTGTAGCATGTTACTCAAAATGTTAAATGATTTTTTTTTTTTTTTATAACAATTTAATTCACATTTTAATCGCATTGCCGTTTAATTGTGCTATTTAACTGTAATATTTTTTAAGTTTATCTATCTCTCATCGTTTCTCTATACTATATGTACATACTACTACTACTACACACACAACATAAAATGCAAAAATAAACACAAAATATAAATTAACAAATACCAACAAAAAAAAAACTAGATATGAGTGGTTTTCTTGGTCTAACGGTTAAAATGCATGGGCAAACAAAATGGTTGCCAGCTAACGGTAATTGGTGGCTCGCCTGCTTCCACACACACCTTGTCTCCCTCTCTCTCTCTTTCTCTCTCTCTCTCTCTCTCTCTCTCTCTCGCTATCTATGTCTCTGTCTGTGTCTCGGTAGAATAAACAAAAAATGCCATTGATTTAATTAATACAAGCCAACGAAAGAGTGCACAGCACGAAAAATTTTTTACATAGTACCGATCAGAATGGTATGCCTTAGTATAGACATTAAGGCGGTTCGATATGTTGGGGGAACTGAAAAAACAACACACAAAACTGGCACCTGCGGAAATTAATCTCTGAATCATTTGCGGAAGGAACTTTGGGTCTGAAATCGATTACGATCTAGAGATTATACAACTATACTAGCTCCTTCGACTTTCAACGATTCAATTTGGTTTGATGCACGGAAAAAGTTAAAAAGATATGTAATAAATATCTACAAAAATCAGATGACGGCAGATGCGATAAAATAGATCCAGATAACGTTTCAGATCGACCAAACTAAGCCCATTTCATGGGTTGATATCGTCTCGAAACAAAACTTCATATACTTTATGTACATACTGATAAACCAATACCAATAAGCCTTACCGTTAAGCCTGTCACTCCTTAGCCCATGCTGAAACAAGAGTTTAAGGTGATCTCATCGGCAAAAAACTGTTCTATAACATATGCCTACAAGTGATTGTTTGCGTAACATCTAAGCATCTTATGTATACAGATCTTTCGGGAAAGTCGCAAGCTGTCTTTCCACCAATTTTCGGTACTCTAGTTGTAAAGTTTTAAGACTCTACCCTTAAGGGTGTTGGAAAAGCTTGTATTCATACTGATGTTTATGTTTTTCTTTATTAGTATTGAATAAAACTCACTTTGGGAAGAAATGCAAAAAGCCTATTTACTATACAAATTATGAACTGCTATTTTTGAGAACATTGGGCTTAGTCATTTTGGTTTCGGTCTGTATGCTTTATGACTGACTGACTGAACGTGTTTGAGAAACTATTGACAAAATAATAAAAGACTATAAAATTTCATCATAATCGTTTGATAAACATCGTAGATATCAAAGATTAAAGTCAAGTCAAGTCAATGCGCAGTAAAGTTTTAGGGTATCTCCCAGTCTAACTTATTCGATTAAACCTTTCTTCTCACTTATTTTTTGCCACAGTGTAATTACAAATGGCAATAATTGCAATGGAAATGACGTAATATCAGTGGAAACAGCCAACAATCGATATCAAACATACCATTATCATTATGATACACATATATATGTACATACTTGTACATCATGCAACATCGTGTGATAATATGTGGCCCGTTGTTGTGTGTTGTGTTGTGTGCGGTGTTGCAGCAACAAATCTGTTAACAGTTGGCAATAATTGTACGGCTGGGCATAATTTTCCGTCCCTTTTCGGCAGCATAATGCTATAATGCTTGGCTATTTTTGGGTTTTGACTTTTATTGTTGCAGGCAGTCGTTGTCATCGATGGCATTAATTTTGGTAAGTGCACCAATTTAGAGGGGGGGAGGACGCTGAGGAGACGCTTTTCAACACACAGTGCCTGCCTGCTGCAGTGGCAAACGATTTTTATGATGCGACATTTCCGAGTGCAACATTTTCTTGAATTACTCGCTCAATTTCCGTTGAATCAACAGAAACATTAACAGCAAGAGACCCGATCTTCAGATGCAACACTGCAACTGAGCAACATTCAACAATGAATGTTAATTCTTCTTGTTGAAATATTGTGTAATATTAATTAGCTCGACGCGCCAGCCATCAAAATATAATTTGTAAATGTACAAATTTGCGAGCGCAAACTGAAAAACTTGAAACAAACTCAAAAACCCAAAAAAATGATTTTTTGTCAAATTTTTATTTCATAATTTTCACGGCTCATAAACGCAGCTACTTTGTTGCCTGTCACACAACCCAGCCTCCACCCTCTCGCCGTTTTTTTAACAGTTACAGCGGGGGCACGTGCGTGTGGCAGGCACTGTTGCCGTTGCCGCCTGGCATCGGCATCTGCATACTGAACACAGATTTGTTTTGTGGGCGTGTCAACAATATGTCAATATCCACTCGAAAGTCGCGCATGCGTTCAACCCAAATGACAACGGAAAAAGTAATTTCAAATTCGTTGTCCTGTGCATGTTGCCATAAAAGAGGTTGCACCACCACTTCACTTCACATTGTGTCAAGATCTTGAAATAAGCCATGCCAACAACTATGATAAACAAGTGGTAGAATCTATAAACTTTAATACCCTAGACAAGCTTGACTCTTGGGATGAAACTTTTCTTTCATTTTTTATTTCTTTGACAGATATTTGTGCAGATGACAGATTCTGTGCTTTGAGGGAGAACTCAATACAGTTATTATAGAATTTTCATAAGTTTAGTTCTTGAAAATATCCCGTCGGTAAAAAAAAACATACTTTCCAAATAATATATATAAGGTTTATAACTGGTCAGATAATAAATTATAATAGTTGCATACAAAAGTTTTTATACAATTTCCACATTTTCCGAATATGTTAACTCTACTTTAAAATGATTAGATATCTCTGAAAATAAACAAAATATTTTATAATTATCTATTAGAAAACTTAATTTTTTTAATCACTCTTATGTGCAAGAACTCATTAACAAAATTGTATTGTAATATGAATATATGACCAAAATTCTGTTAAAAATTGTCTTAACTTAAAATTCCGATACAAAAAAAACTGTGTCAGCCCTGACTTATGCGGCCAGTACGGCCAGTTCAAGTACCTACAGGGTATCTGTAAGAGAAAACAAGAAAAATAGCTTAGGAATACCAAACACACGACTGCGACACACATAAACAATGGTTCAAGTGTCAATGAGAAAGCGGAAAAACTAAGTCAAAATATAAACACGGTTTCACTTTCAAAGCGATTAGCTATGGGCGCGCCTTAAACTTGTGCGGAAAATGTAAAAACAACAACAACAATAGCCTCTCTCTCTTGATAAGAATAACAGTCATCATCAATATTGTTGCTGTTGGTGCAGTCATACCTATGCCACTTGAAAAACCTTCGAGCCATTTGACACCATTCATTGGAATGTCGTTCAAACAAACCAATATAAATATAGTATGTAGTATGTTCGGACTATATCGATCGGCCAGGCGACACACCGCACACCTACACACACACAACTACACACATGTGTAGTTGTGTGTGTGTGTGTGTGGGACCTACCGCAGTGCTGCCAGCAATAAATATTCAAATTTTCATTTTGCAGTGGCATTCCGAAATCATTTTTCCGAAAGGG
The DNA here is from genome assembly GCA_035044645.1 of Scaptomyza parva. Classification (NCBI taxonomy): domain Eukaryota; kingdom Metazoa; phylum Arthropoda; class Insecta; order Diptera; family Drosophilidae; genus Scaptomyza; species Scaptomyza parva. The sequence continues at coordinate 925,812 of JAWNNT010000078.1, forward strand.
TCGGGTTGGGTCTTCTTCGTCTTGCGTTTTGCGACTCTCTGACCCTTTTGAAGTGCCTGGCATCTGTCCATTTAATACTGTCCATTATCATCATCATATCGACTAAAGTTTGTAATCCAAGGTTCCTTCATATACTTCATGGTAATGTAGTAATGTGTGATAGTATTTAGTATGGACAACGTCACTCTACCACGATAAGCGTTATCAACAGAGATAAGAGAAAAGAGCCGCCTTTGATTAGCTGCTGCCAAAAAATGGCTTACACTTTTAATACATATTGCTTCCGGCGTACCAAGTAGTATGGCTTTTACAGAAAAGTTTTTTTAGAAAACGATAACCCCAAGCTATAGGAATGTATCTGTTATGTGTAATCAATGTGAAATAGCCCTTTCCTGGTACGTAAATTTCGTACAATATGATTCACAGATATACAGTTTGTCAAGAATCTCTTTACATGCAGTGAAAATTTGTTATATGTTCACTTTAGAGATATACGGTCACACTGGCTGTTATTTTAATTAATTTATTTTTATTTTTTATAAGTTATTCAGTTAATTATCTCTTAAACCTATTAAGCCAAACTTAAAAAACATAAACATTTACACAGAAACATTAAAAATACTAACAATATATAATTTATAAAAAATAATAATAAAAATTTTAAGCGACAGCCAGTGTGACCGTATATCTCTAAAGTGAAAATATCAAAAATTTTCATTGACTGAAAACTATTTTGTGGCAAACTGTATTTAACACATAGTTACTCAAAGTTACTCATTGTCTTAACAAGTGAGCAAGAACACGTTTGGGAGTACATTTGATAAAAGATTAATTTTAGCGACGGTTGTATGCAAACTTTTCCCCCAGTTTTTGAGCTATCGAATTTCGATGTCTTCTAGACACAGTATTTTACAAGAATTTAACATAAACAATAAAAAAAAAGTTTAAGTTTAAGTCGATATTTAAATATATAAGCACATATTAATATTCTTTATTCTACTTTATAATATCTAAAGTTATTTTCGTTTAAACTTGTTAATGTGATTGTGATTATTGTATTAATTGTGAGCATGTAACGTCCGTTATGTTATTCTCCATGTGTCCGTTAAACACTATTGTGATGCCAGAGTGCAACTCTGGAACTTCGATTGATGGCACATCTGCCGCTCTCGTCGTTGATGTTCTTTTTGTTGCTATCGGTGCTATATATATCTCTCTCTCTCTCTCTCTCGCTTTCTATCTTGGTTTTATTTTGTTTTGTTTTATTGTTATTATGAATTTTATGCAAGTGTTGAGAAATTTATGTGCTCCCGGACCGTGCCTCAACTGGAAGCCCCGAATGCATGCCAATTTGCCGTTATTTATGGAGCCAATACTAATAATAACAGCAACAACAAGAGCAGCATCATGGCGTTATTAAATTTTAGACGCTGCGAAAAACTAGGATAAACGGGCAACGTGTGTAAATATATAACATACATATGTACATATATATGTGTTTGTATTTAGTATATGACAGCTCTTTGATGCTGATACTTTTGGTTTTTTTTTGTATTCAATAGCAGCATAATCAATCTTCAATCACAGGTTGCCCCGCCAGCTCATACTACACGTCACTTTTTAGCTATTTTTAATTTTTGTTGTTTTTTTTTCGTTTTATATACAGATTTGTATATACTTATTGTGACTAATGAATGTCGCTTTTTGACGGCATGTCACTTGGTTATTTTATTTCCTTTACAGCCCTGACAATGTGTGAAATCGCATAGCCATCGCTCTCAGATCTATGCATACATACGTACGTATTTAATGCACGTCAGAAATGTGCCGTTACTAATGAAAACGGCACCACATGTCACACCACATACGCTTTAACGCCCAGATCCTTTAATATAGTGTGCATGTGTAGCATAACATATAACAGTTCAATTTGATAGACAGCATACATATGTATACCTATTCCTATACAACACCAACATACATATGTAAGCGTGAGGGAGCAATTGGTGATAAATTGTCAATGAGCATAGATTAGATTACCAAGAATGAGTGTGTATTTATACTGAAATACATTTATTTAGTCATAGGTGGGGTCAGTAATGTGATTCATTATCAATTTTACCATTTATCGGCTCCAATGATATAGCTTAGAATCTAGTTAAAGTGTTAACCTAAATAAATACCATAAATGCATTACTACCTAGAAAAACCAAAAAAAATTTAAAGCTAATACATTCCAAATCTATGTTTTTGTGTAACTCATTAAACAGCTGTGTTTTGTTTGGTAAAAAAAAAAACAAAAAATCCAACTCCTAACAATAACAATGAACTCTTTTAACATTTTCTTTTGGAACCCGTTTCATCTTATTCATCATTAATAATCGCGGCGGTTATTGTTCGGTACATTATCCGGTGCATTGTCATATTCACGGCGCAAGTAAGTCCGCAATGGTGGACGTGGAGCGGGCCAATCAGGGTGTGGAGCGGGGCTATCTGGTGGTGGTGATGCCGGCACATCAATATACAGAGTATTATCAAATGGAGAGATTGGAAACGCACGTACGAGATGCTGATTGGCATTTCGAGCAGGATCATCATGAATCCTACTTCTTATCGCATGAAGTCGAGTTGCTAGAGGCACACCATGACGACAATTGGGACAAGTTCCGCTATAACGGAGCCAGTCTGCGATGCAAGTTTTGTGGAACCAGTGTCGGCAGGGCAAACAGTAGTAGTTGTTCAAATCATCCATACAAATTGTACATTCGTAGTCACATGGCAAAATTCTCCATTCTTTCCGCAGCAAATATAAGCTTAATAACTCATCGATGATACTGTTAACAACAAAACGGATGCCATTGAATATATTTCGGAGAAAGGCACTCATTTTATCGATAAATGTTTAAGTATAGAATGATATATAAGTTCTTTTGGACTGTTTGTAAAGCTTAAAAAATATATTTATTTATTTAATTTTATTTTATGACTAAGACAAATATATGATTACAATGTTACTATTTTGATATATTACTATATGTACATTTGTTTTTAAAAGCCTACCCTATTTCAAAAAACATTACAGTATTCTGATGGCATTTAAGGTCTAACAGTTATACATGTTTTAAGATGAATTTGCCAATCATTACTATTACTATATATACTATAGAATAATTGAAAAGGTCATTTGCCTCACATACAACTACTACAACATCATCGTTACTGTGAGGGCGATCGCAATTGTTTCATATCAGTGAAATTACTATGTCTGTACAAACATTTTAAGCTTTTTCTGAATATATTAATGTAATTGATAGCTATATATAGCAATATTTAAAGTTTACTTTCATTAGCGCCGCAAAGTCGCAAGCAATGCTGCTAGCGTTTTACATCAGGAAATAAGTAGGTGTATTAAAACTGTCTCTGAGATTGCAGAAATGCTTGCAATTAGCACGAGAACAGTAACAACATTCTAAACTGCGTTAAAAACGAGGAAAGGATGGAGGCGAACTCAACTGGTCGAATTATGGTCAGAAATATCACCCAAAATCCTACTATTTCGACCAGAACGCTTGCCAATGAGATGAAGACGGAATGTGGAATCACCATATGTTGCGAAACTGTCAGAAAAGCCATGAAAAGAACCGACTTTTCATCTCGAGCTGCATGAAAAAAACCGTTGTTGGCGGAGCACGGTAGAAGCCGATTAACTTTTGGCAGGAACCACGTGGGACAACCAGATTTATATTGGGACGACTTGGTATTTTGTGATGAATCCATGATTATGCTCTTCTATAATGATATACCCAGCAGAGTGTGGCGCAAGCCGTTGACAGCGCTTGAAAACTAAAATATTATACCCACTGTTAAGTTTGGAAAATTGTCAGTGATGGTTTGGGGGTGCATCTCGAGCAAAGGAAAATTATGCTTCATTGCAAATACAATGGATGCCCAACAATATTTAAGTATTTTGAACACACATTTGGTAGCCAGTGCCAATAAATTTGGATTTATTAATGATGGCAAGCCAACTTACAAGTTTTACCAGGACAATGATCCCAAGCACAAAGCACACATGGTCAGGTGCTGGCTGCTTTATAACTGTAACAAGTAAGAAGGCTCTAGTCGAGTACGCTCGACTAGAAGATACCCTTAACCCTTGATCATACAGACGGACAAACGGTCGGGCTGACAGACATACTCATATGTACATGTACTACTGAACCAATGCTTGATGGCTTCATTTCTCCGGTGTTTCTTAACCGATTTTAATGAAATTTTTACAGAAGTTCATTATTTTTCTAATAGTTTCAATCCTCATTTTCAGTTTTTTGAAATCCAAGAATTTTTTGTTATCGATTACATGTGTATATCGTAAACCTGAAAAGTTATCGAAAATTTGAAACAAACTTGTCATGCCTAGGGATTAGGAGAGCTTATATCCAAAATCTGGAGTCTCTAGCTTTCGTAGTTTCTGAGATCGACGCGTTCATACATACAGACGGACAGACGGACGGACGGACAGACGGACGGACAGACGGACGGACAGACAGACGGACATGGCTAAATCGGCTCGGCTGTTGATGCTGATCAAGAATATATATACTTTATAGGGTCGGAGAAGCTTCCTTCTGCCTGTTACATACATTTGCACAAAAACATTATACCCTTTTTTTACCCATTTCATGGGTTAAGGGTATAAAAAGGTATTTGATACACCTTCCCAACGCCCAGACCTAAACCCAGTTGAAAATCTGTGGGCATATCTGAAAAAACGTACTGCCAAGCGCCATCCGAAGAATAAGAATGATCTCAAGGCGATAATCTTGGAAGAATGGCAAAATATTCAATTGGAATACGTCCAAAATCTAATAAAATCGATGAAAGGGCAACTGGAAGCGGTTATGAAAGCCAACGGTGGACATTCAAAATATTAATTATAGTTTAAAAACAAAAACAAACAAAAAAATAAAGTTTGCCAACACTTGTGTGGCAGTTGAATTTAATGCCTTAGTTAGTATTTTTAATGTTTCTTTGTTAATGTTTATGTTATTTAAGTTCTGTTTAATGGGTTTAAGAGATAATTAACTGTATAATTTATAAAAAATAAAAAAAAACAACAGCCAGTGTGACCGTATATCTCTAAAGTGAAAATATCAAAAAATTTCACAGACTGAAAACTATTTTGTGGCAAACTGTATCTGTCATTTCTTATTAGAGAAGTTTTTGTTTGTATGTGACAGCGTGTGTGTGAGTGAATGTGTGTATACACGAAGAAACAAAGATAAATTCAAAGATTTTTTAATCTGTTGCACGCGCATTTTAATATTGTATGCATACAATACCTATCTATTAAATAATTTTACATGCATTGTTTTCATAAATTTATACGGCTATATACAAAAGGCGGCACACTCATTCTCGAAATCTTTGTTACGATATACATATGTATGTTTGAAAATGACTGAAAGCAACGAGTAGGTATATTATAGAGATAAATTTTCATACAACATTTTTGAGGCAAAAATTTGCTGAGATCAGAACCCACAGCACTTCGGCTGTTTCTCATTCAATTGTAATATGCTTGCGATTAGATGCAGAGTGGCGGTCGACGGAGAAGGTTGACTCGCGCCGCTCTACTGTTTATATGAGTATGCAAGTTCTGATAATATCAGGGTGGGTTTTCATAACTCGCATTCAATTTCAATGTGCTTGCAATTAGATGCAGAGAAGCAGCCGACGGAGAAGGTTGGTTAGTGCCGATCTGATGTTTATATGAGTATGCGTACATTACGTACGTGGGTTCTGATATTTTCGATGTGGGTTTTCAGAACTTTACTTGAACTTGCCGCAATGTTTATAATGATGATTTTTTCTAGGCTGTTGTATGCAGATACTGATATGCGACAAATTGTATATTGAATCGGGAGCCAATATTTATTTATTTATAACAATTTGATATTGTATGTTTGTTAATGTAAAATGTAAATTGTTTGGACAAATTAATAAAATAAAATATGTTAGACTGTATAATAAAAAATATTTAATATGAACAAATTTATATCTATATATATATATATATATATATACATATATGTGCAGATGTATAAAAATTATGTATAAAAAATATTCAACCCTAGAACTCGATACCTTTTAAAAAGTCATATTATAGATGTTGAGGCAGGTCATAACAATTCAAGTTGAATTGTCGTCGATGCGCTCAAATTTCATTTTGGTTTTGTCTTTGACCGCTTCCAGTAGAATCAATACGCACATATACATACGCATTCAATATTTAAATGGGTGTGCACACAACAGCGCGTCTGCCATGAGCAAAATTACAAAACCCTTGAAAATTTGTATTTTTCTCCGTGAATACACACATTTATACACGCACACAGTCTCACAGACAAGCTTCACTAAAAATAATGAACTGACAGATGACAGTTGGATAGCCTTTTAAAATATAAATGAACTTTCTTATATTTAGATTGTCAACATATGTTTAAAAATTATATAATTTCATTGGCATAAATTGTCGCTTAATTAACATTTCCGATAACGCTACAGATTGTTCAAAAGCATTAAATCTTTTAATGTTATTTATGAGTTGGGTAGCAACCCGGATAATGTAGCTAATAAGCTTGGTCAATATACTACTTTTGTTTTGTGTTTCTGCATCGATGCGAAGATTTCTGATTGTTGTTGCTGCTTTTAAAACTGAATAGGTGATTCAAGCAAGCAGCAAATAACAATGGGTTCTTATATAATAGCCGATAAAATTATTTATTAATAATTAAATAAATTTTGTTTAATAATGTAATAAAATATTCTTTAATAATAAATCATCTTTTTTTTTTAAATTGATTTAATTTATTTTTTAATAATTAAATTTAAATTTATTTTTAATAATTTAATTAAAATTATTTTTTAACAATATATTTTATTATGTTATTACTAATTTTGAAAAGAAATAAAATAAGGCACCTGTTAAAAAAAATAATCATCATCATTATAAACATTGCGGCAAGTTCAAGTAAAGTTCTGAAAACCCATATCGAAAATATCAGAACCCACGTACGTAATGTACGCATACTCATATAAACATCAGATCGGCACTAACCAACCTTCTCCGTCGGCTGCTTCTCTGCATCTAATCGCAAGCATATTAAAATTGAATGAAAATCCACCCCGAAATTATCAGAACTTGCATACTCATATAAACAGTAGAGCGGCGCGAACCAACCTTCTCCGTCGACCGCCACTCTGCATCTAATCGCAAGCATATTACAATTGAATGAGAGACAGCCGAAGTGCTGTGGGTTCTGATCTCAGAAAATTTTTGCCTCAAAAACGTTGTATGAAAATATATCTCTATAATATACCTACTCGTTGCTGAAAGGGAATACCCCCACAGTTTGTGCACTGTTTGCAATCGATAGTGCGATGGCTTATACGATTATCTGGCAACTGTCTGGCAGCACCACCAGCTGATCTAAAACGTTGTATGTTATTTTATTGCAATCAAAATTTTAACTAAACATATTATAGCATTATGGCCGATACACCAAGCACTCCCAGCACACCTGGCAGCCGTGCTGTGGAAATAGCAAAAGCGCAAAACACTGCACTGGCAGAGTTTAAGCGCCCACTGTCCAACAGTACGGATCGAAGAAAAACAAAACCCAAAATCCTAACCGAGGAACGATATATTGAAGAGATGTCCAAAATCATACAGCGCGACTTCTTTCCCGACTTGGAACGGTTGCGTGCACAAAACGACTACTTGGACGCAGAGTCTCGTCGTGATTTTCTACAAATGGCTGAAATCCGAGCACGCTATAGCATGTGCCGAATGTCGGGCACTGCAAATCGACGGGGCTCCACTAAACGCAATAATGGTAAACTGTTTATAACTAATCCCGTAGCTAGCAATCAATCAAACAAGCCATTTCTGTGCTTTGCAGCCATGTCACCAGCCACATTTGAGACGCCAGTAAGTATAACCAATGCCAGCGCCACGCCGCGCCCAGAAACCCCGCTCAGCATGAGCGACAGAAGCCAGCGCTCTGCTGCCGAAGTTGGTGACCAGTATGCTGTTGCACAAAAAATGTCATTGGACGCCTTTCTCCAGCATTACACCAGCGAGGACAATCAAAGCTTTCAGGAGATTATTGAGACAGCTGAGGCGAAGCTGCGTCTGAAATACGCTGTGCTGTATAATCATGAGCAGTTGTCCACCGAGCAGCTGCAACATGCCCTTATGCTGCCCAGCATTGAGCAGCAATTTGAGGCACCCGATCCGTTGCGCAAAATCGAAACCTGGAAGTACACCAATATGAACTCCATTATGTATGTGCCGGATGGCGTTGAACTGACCGAGCAGGAACGCGTTCAGCTTGCCGAACGTAAGCAAAGCATTCAGCACAATGCCACAAGACTGCCAGCCAGCTCACTATCCGAGACGCCGGGCAGCAAGTCAGCTACCAACATAAATGCAAAGGGTGAAGAGAGCAGTGCTGCATCGCAAACTGGAACACCACGCATTCGAGGCTTTGATCTACTGCGCTCGCCATCGCCTTGCCCTGGCGAAGCCTTTGCTCCCATTATGACTTGGGGCGAGATCGATGGCACACCTTTTCGCCTGGATGGTGGCGATACGCCGCTACGCAATACGCCTGGACCCTCGTTTCACATCAATGAAAACTCACGCAGAGAGAACATTGCCATTGCGCTTGCCGAGAAAGTCAGCGAGAAGATGCGCAACCAAAAGCAACAAGCACTCAATACAGCTCGTCGCAATATCGGTTCACCCTTTGTGCGCTCCAGCATGGAGCGTCTGGCCAGCATGTCACCAGCTGCACGCCGTCTTGCCAGCAGCAAACTGGGACTGCGCACGCATCGCACGCCATTAATGACACCGTCTCCAAGCAATATGCGCAAATCAAAGATTACGCCCAATATGGTGCGTCCAACACCGCCGCCGACTAGTGGTAAACACCAAATACCTGCTAAGGACAGCCACACAGGCAATGCTACACCCATCGATACCGGCTCTACCCTAACGGACGATCTACTAAAGATACCAGCAAAAAGACGGAGCGCTGCTGCCGATTTCTTTTGAAATTCGTATTTTTGTAAACAATTTTGATTTTTTTTCACAGTAGTAAAGTACACATCTTAAGTGTTTTAAAAATCCAAAGTTATACTCTTTAAGTTGAAGACGGTTAAGTTTAGTTGGAATCATGTGAGTCATTAAAGGAAAACATTTACATTAAGTCTATCCAGAGCGTAACACGCTATCATTGCATTGGGGCTCAATGGATTAAAATATCAGCTCACTTTTGTTTCTTTAAGGTAAAAAAAGGTAACAAAATATTTATTAGATATACAAACAAGAACTAACTAATCTTAAAGCATATAACCAGTAAATAGCACTGGATGCTTAAGCTTGTGGCAAGGACACAGTATAAGAGAAAAACCCATAAACCCGGAAAAATACTAAGCAAATGTAGTTAGATCTCATCTCGATAGTCAAAATGATCACCCGATTTGAATTTGTGCGCCTGCAGCACCTGCACAAACTTGGACACCGTTTGTTGTGGTGTCAGCATGGTCTTGGATTCGCGCTGCTCCCTGAATGCGGCGGCCAATGCTGGATCATGGGATTCGGTCTGCACCTGAATTGTCATCTGTGTGTCAATGACGCCGGGCGCATAGTTGAGGACCAAAGTATCAGTTGCTGACTCCTCAAGCGCAAGCACACGAAAATACATTTCGCGTGCCGACTTTACGGTGCAGTAATAGGCCATGGATGGGAATGGCTCCAGGGCCGCCAATGTGCTGAGATTCACTATCAATTTGGGATTGCTGGCAAATATGCGCATAAATTCACTATTTAATGCCAGCGTCGAAAACAAATTGATGTGATAATACTGCTCCAGTATGCCAGTATCGCCGATTTCCTTGGCATGCTTGGACGTGTCACCGAGTGTGCCAGCATTGTGGATGACAATGGCGCGCTCAAACTGTTCGACGTCTTTGCCGGCTAGTGTTTCATCAAGAATGGCCCTGAAGTCTCCTGCCTTAGCTGTGGCCAACTCCAAAGAGTACGTATGCACATCCAGCTCTGGTTGATCTGCCAATATAGTTGACTTGGCTTCCTTCAGCAGCGGCTCACTGCGACCCAGCAGCACCACAACAGAGCCAGGTGCCTTAATGTGACGCGACAACTGCTGGGCCAACTCTCGGCCAATGCCGCGCGAACTGCCTGTCACCAGCAAATAAGTGCACTGCTCTAGATTCATGGTGAAAGGCGAGTTTTATTTTTCGTTCAACAGCAAACAGACAACAGCGTCAACAGTTGGTTCTTTGCCGGTTTGTGACTGACTAAGGCAGCTTTCAGGCAGCTTTGGAAAAGCTTCAAAACATACTGTATGCCATTATATACAGTTTTGTCAAGATATGGTTTTCAGTCAGTGAAAATTGTTGATATTTTCACTTTAGAGATATACGGTCACACTGGCTGTTGTTTTAAATTTTTTTTTATTATTTTTTATAAGTTATTCAGTTAATAATCTCTAAAGCCCATTAAACAAAACTGAAAAAACATAAACATTAACAAAGAAACCTTAAAAAATACTAACAAATCACAAAATTCAACTGTCATACAAGTGTTTATACAATGTTAATCTTTCTACCAGTTTTTGGTTTTAAACTATAATTAATATTTTGTATGTCCACCGTTGGCTTTCATAACCGCTTCCAGTAGCCTTTCATCGATTTTATTAGATTTTGGACGTATTCCAATGAAATATTTTGCCATTCTTCCAAGATTATCGCCTTGAGATCATTCTTATTCTTCGGATGGCGCTTGGCAGAACGTTTTTTTAGATATGCCCATAGATTTTCAATTTTCAATCGAACACCTTTTTATAGTTATAAAGCAGCCAGTACCTTACCATGTTTGATTTGTGCTTGGGATCATTGTCCTGGTAAAACTTGTATGTTGGCTTGCCATCATTAATAAATCCAAATTTATTGGCACTGGCTACCAAATGTGTGTTCAAAACACTTAAATATTATTGGGCATTAATTTTTTTTTTCAATGCAGCACAATTCTCTAACTCCTTTGCTCGAGATGCACCCCCAAACCATCACTGACAATTTTTCAAACTTAACAGTGGGTATAATATTTTTGTTTTCAAGCGCTTTCAACGGCTTGCGCCACACTCTGGGTCCATCCTTATAGAAAAGCAAATTCTTGGATTCATCACAAAATACCACGTCGTCCCAATATGAATCTGGCTGTCCCACGTGAATCCTGGCAAAAATTAAACGTCGTCTAACATACTCCGGCGACAACAACGGTTTTTTTCGAGCAGCTCCAGATGAAAAGTCGGTTCTTTTAATGGCTTTTCTGACAGTTTCGCAACATATGGTGATTCCACATTCCGTCTTCGTCTCATTGGCAAGCGTTCTGGTCGAAATAGTTGGATTTTGATTGATCTTTCTGATAATAATTCGCTCTGCCCTGCCCAGTTGAAGGCTTCGTCTCCATCCTTCCCTCGTTTTTATCGCGGTTTAAAATGTTGTATACAGTTTTCCTGCTAATTGCACACATTTCTGTTGCCGTTTTCCCGATGGTGGAGTTGTAATAAACCAACTGGTTCATGTCGAACGATAACCGCTTGCCTGGCATTTGAAAACCGAACCAAATACAAAATTTTAAAGTAAGGTGAATTAACTTTTGAAGACCAAAAAAAAAAAAAAAAAAAAAAATACGAATTGTTAAATATGTAAATATTAAGTACTTTCGCCCAATGATAGTTAAAAAAAAAAAAACTTATATTATTGGGGTATTAACAAATTATAATAATAACAATAACAATAATTCAAAAAATTAGAAACAAAATAACAATTCACATTCTTCCTTCACGTTGTGGAGAAATTATGTTGTTTCGTGTTCGATACAATTGCTTCAAAATTGGGACTCTTTGATGTAAGAGCGATTGGAATACAGTCGTCGGCGTTCAATCGATTTCATTAGAATGGAAAAGCCTTGTTTGCACAAATATGTTGTTCCAAATTGCAACAATTTTTTAACCGCCTCTTCATGTGCAATTTTGAAAGCATTTGCAGCTTTTGACATCCAAAAAGACGACAGATTTGGTTTATTCTCAAATTGAATACGTGCTTCAGTATTAGATCGAAATTCAAGAATTTATTCTGCCAATCCTGAAGGTTCTTCTGGTATCATAGCAATTTGACATTTAATAGGATCTACAATCCAACTGACAGTACGTGTGTCAAGATCTGGAAAGTAATCTGAAAACCGCTTTTTGAGTTTGATAAGATAATTACAATTGTATCCTTAATGTCAGCAAAAGTAATATTTTCGCAATCTTCCAAAAACAAAGATAACCTTGGAAAAGAAACTACCTTGTCCTGGTTTACTTTCTTTCTCCAGTATTGCAGCTTCAATCCCAACGCTGACACTATTTCTTTCGCTGAAATGATATTAATATTCTTTCCTTGCTATTCGTTGTTTAATATATTAATACATTTAAAAATGTCCACTAAATATGCGAGATATGCAACCCAGGAAGAGTTTTCAAACTTATCTGCGGGAATATTTTTTTGATCAGCCATAAGAATTTCGACTTCAGTTTTGTGAGTCCATACTCGATTTAATACATTTCCGCGAGAGAGCCACCTTACTTCTGTATAATAAAGTAGGTCGTTATATTCAGCTTCACAGTCCTGACATAATTCACGAAATAGGACGCGTGTTTAAATAATATATTTAGCCTGTTTTAATGCGAAAATAACCAGTCCTTTCACATTTTCTGCTAAGGAAGAAATTAGTTTTTTCACAATTTTCGCAGACAAGGCACTGAATTCAGTTTCTTCGCTTCTTTTTGACCACACATAATCTCTGCCCATTTTTACAGTAGCTGGTTTAACCAAATCTTCGCCAATAGTGTATGGTTTCTTATTTCGAGCAATCAACTTCAAAGCTTGCTCTTGATGCTGAACGCTGACCAAATGTACCAAACAGGTTGCTATTCAATCTCTGTCTTCTAACAGATATTTCTAAATTTGCAAAGTATTGGAAGACAGGTGTGAATGCAAATTATCCAAATGTTTCTTCAATTGACTTTTTTTGAAAGAGTCAGTACCTTCATATATACAACACACTGTGGCTTAAATGTAGCATTGTCCTCTATTTGTGTAAAACCGTAATTAAGGAATTCGTCTTGGTATGTTCTTTTTCTATTTGCTGCCATCTTAAGGTAGACAGAAAATAATGGTTGTAAAATACTTGAATCAAACTTTAAAATTGCGGCTCCCACGATTATGTTAAAACTGGCTGGTCTTAACATGTATCACGTTTACTCTTAACAGACCTTATCGAGTATAAAATTGGTACTTACAGTGCTAGTGGTCTATTACCGATATGGGTTAGTGATGGCCTGTATATGTCGCAAATTGTTTGAGTTAAAAAAATACTAACAGGTTTATTAGCTAGCAAATTAAAAATAGTTTTGAATGAATTACCCCAAAATATTGTTGTGCAAGTTGACTTTACCCTGGTGAAGTAAAAAAAAATAAACAAAAAAAAAAAAGGTCAGCAAAATATTAAATTAGAAATATATGCTACTTTTTCATGAATTACCCCAAAATATTGTTGTGGAAGTTGACTTTACCCCAGTGAAGAGCAAAAAAAAAAGTTAGCTATATATAAAATTTAAAATATATATACTTTTGATTTATTACCATTGCCCATTTTATTTAATATATTTTTACACAAAATTTATATCATTCTTATAATTCCTGGATTATCTGGAACTTCTCCCACATGGTAATTCCTTTTTGGCAAACGTCATCCTAGTGCATTTTATTTTTCGAGCTTATAAAGGGCTTCTACCGTGGTAATCGGACAGTCGCGGAAGTCGTGGTTCCGCAGAACCCGGCGCTTTACACCATTTTAAAAGCATCGAAAATATCAGAACCCACGTACGTAATGTACGCATACTCATATAAACATCAGATCGGCACTAACCAACCTTCTCCGTCGGCTGCTTCTCTGCATCTAATTGCAAGCACATTAAAATTGAATGCGAGTTATGAAAACCCACCCCGAAATTATCAGAACTTGCATACTCATATAAACACAAGAGCGGCGCGAACCAACCATCTCCGTCGACCGCCACTCTGCATCTAATCGCAAGCATATTACAATTGAATGAGAGTGCTGAGCGCGCGTTAGGCTCGACAGCCGAAGTGCTGTGGGTTCTGATCTCAGCAAATTTTTGCCTCAAAAACGTTGTATGAAAATTTACCTCTATAATATATAATATATATATATATAATACCTACTCGTTGCTACTGCTGACATTTCCATACTTCTGAAAGAAACGCACCGCGAGCGATGCATGGTCCAGCTACGCAGTTTACCAGCATATCCGCACCTCAACCTTATTACTTCGAACAAGCACAAAAAGAACTCGGCCTCCGTGCTTATATCATTATGCTTGGAGCTTGAATCGTAAGATTATTATTATTGGACGTAGATGTACTAACGGACAGTACAATCAAGTGGCCCAACGATACCAAGCACCGGCTTGTTAACGCGCGGACCCAAGCATAAAGCGACCCACCTCCCGCCCATCCGACCGAGGGGCGCACCGCGTAACGTGCGGTTACGAAGATCGCGAACATGTAGACAACTGACATAACACAATTTTTTTTAGAGAGCATGCAGAAGTGGTACTAGTTATAAGGTGGGAAAAATCGTTATATAAAGATCATAAGATTCGAAAAGGGTTATGGATAGCATAGTTAGATAAGCAATCATGCAGGGCTATAGGTAAAAAATTTCTACTACTTCTAATAGGTACAGCAAAGTTAATTTGGTTAATTAGTAAGGGGGAATCTCTTTCACCATTTATTAATTTGTGAAAAAAGGTTAATGCTAGCATAGTTCTACGATTAGTAAGAGAGGGAAGATTTATTAGTAAAAGTCTACTGTGGTAAGCAGGTAAATTTGTACTATTATCCCAGTTAAGACCCCGAAGAGAAAAGAGCAAAAATTGTTTTTGTACCGATTCTATTCTATCTTGATGAATCCTGTATTTGGGATACCATATACAAGATCCATATTCAAGAATCGGTCGGACAAGAGACACATAAAGAGTTTTAGTTAGGTAGGGGTCGTCGAATTCCTTCGACCAACGCTTAATGAACCCCAAGACACTTGATGCTCGATTTGAGATTAAAGCAATATGCTTGTCAAACTTAAGCTTTGGGTCCATTAAGATACCCAAATCCTCAACCAAATCAATCCGATCCAATGGTAGGTTATCCAGAAGAGAGATATTAAAAAAAGGCATTCGCCTATAAAAAGACATAACTTTATATTTACTGCAATTGAGATGAAGTAAATTTACTTTGCACCAAGTTTGAAAATTGTCTAAGTTACTTTGCAGTCTATGACCAGACAGAAGACTTGAAGCTGACATGCATAATTTTACATCATCAGCATACATTAGTACCCGAGAATGATTTAGAACAGACGGAAGGTCGTTTATAAAAAGAGTAAATAACAACGGTCCACGTTGACTTCCTTGTGAAACACCAGAAGTGACCTGGACCGCTTTAGAAACTGAGCCATTAAAATAGACTCTCTAAATTCTAAAGGTTAAATAATCTTGAATCCAAAGAATAAGATTATTGGGAAAACCCAAAATTTTAAGTTTATATATTAAAAGGCGGTGATTTACAGAGTCAATAGCCTTACTGAAATCAGTGTAAATAACATCAGTTTGCAATTTTTCTTCAAAGCCCTTAATAACAAATGATGTGAATTGACATTCAACTTTCCTGAACACCCGAAAATAATTTCAATTATTGTGTTTTACAGGAATGAAATTTCGTTACTATACACTCGACGCTCTCGCCATTTGCATAGCCACAGTTCGCAAATATCATTTCCGGGCGGCAATCGAGATGAAAGTTAGTTTTGTTGACTGCGCGCTGCGGGAAAGAGGGGAAGAAGTTGGTTTGCAACGAGAACGCATTTAAGTTTGGGGTGAAGCCAATCCTATTTACCACGCACTGGCATAATTGTACCAATTGTGGCCGTAGTCCCGATTTTCACATCACCCAGCTTAAACTAAACTTTGATGAGGTGGAGGAGGCCTTTACTATTCCGCTAAACACTCTGCTTAAAACTACCTGTCACACCCAATTTCGCAGCGGCTATAGCTCACCAGCTTTTGTAGTAAATCGACGTCGTATCTGGGGCATTACTGGGTATTTTTACATCTTTTTACGTTGTTTGCTACCGTAAGCCATGCAGCACGATACACTAAAATGAAATATTAAATTCCTTCCCCCCTTTAAGCTGCCGCCAAGCATGCCAATCAAGCTCTGATTATGTGTGAAATTAAAAAAGGGTGCTTTTACAAAGATTGTTGGTCTTGACAAAGGCGAAATGTTCGCATTAATTTAGGTTTTTTTTGCTTAGTTTTACCGTTTTAGTTGTTGGTGTCTTGTATCAATTTAATCGAAGCATGATAATGCGAAATTATCAGTGAGATTTTAAAGTTATAGACGTATTTCATTGATGGGGACCAAATATGCAACGGCTTACCAGAAATGATTTTGGGAACTTGCTTCATATAAACACTTAAAAAAATTGTTTATTTAACCCATGATAAGACCTGAGAAATCTTGTATGGAAAAAAATTTTTTTTTTCAATTCTGCATTATTATTCTGAACCCTGTGAGTTTATTTTTTTCTCAATCTGGAATGCAACAAGCCAAAAAGGATTGTGGGCAAACGTACCACCATTAAACAGTAAAAACACGTCCTGGAACACTTTAAAAATGGATATTCACAAATGGTTAATTCTCAATTGTCTAACACAATATTTGGCGCTTCATCCGACAAAAACGGATGAGGGACAGGGACAGGATCAGCGAAGGAAATAATGCGAAAATAAGGAACCTAAGCTATCGGTTCCAAAACTGCCTCAACAAGTGCAGGATAAAATGGTGTAAAGCGCCGGGTTCTGCGGAACCACGACTTCCGCGACTGTCCGATTACCACGGTAGAAGCCCTTTATAAGCTCGAAAAATAAAATGCACTAGGATGACGTTTGCCAAAAAGGAATTACCATGTGGGAGAAGTTCCAGATAATCCAGGAATTATAAGAATGATATAAATTTTGTGTAAAAATATATTAAATAAAATGGGCAATGGTAATGAATCAAAAGTATAAAGCTTTTAAATGCGTTCTCGTTGCAAACCAACTTCTTCCCCTCTTTCCCGCAGCGCGCAGTCAACAAAACTAACTTTCATCTCGATTGCCGCCCGGAAATGATATTTGCGAACTGTGGCTATGCAAATGGCGAGAGCGTCGAGTGTATAGTAACGAAATTTCATTCCTGTAAAACACAATAATTGAAATTATTTTCGGGTGTTCAGGAAAGTTGAATGTCAATTCACATCATTTGTTATTAAGGGCTTTGAAGAAAAATTGCAAACTGATGTTATTTACACTGATTTCAGTAATGCTATTGACTCTGTAAATCACCGCCTTTTAATATATAAACTTAAAATTTTGGGTTTTCCCAATAATCTTATTCTTTGGATTCAAGATTATTTAACCTTTAGAATTTAGAGAGTCTATTTTAATGGCTCAGTTTCTAAAGCGGTCCAGGTCACTTCTGGTGTTTCACAAGGAAGTCAACGTGGACCGTTGTTATTTACTCTTTTTATAAGCGACCTTCCGTCTGTTCTAAATCATTCTCGGGTACTAATGTATGCTGATGATGTAAAATTATGCATGTCAGCTTCAAGTCTTCTGTCTGGTCATAGACTGCAAAGTAACTTAGACAATTTTCAAACTTGGTGCAAAGTAAATTTACTTCATCTCAATTGCAGTAAATATAAAGTTATGTCTTTTTATAGGCGAATGCCTTTTTTTAATATCTCTCTTCTGGATAACCTACCATTGGATCGGATTGATTTGGTTGAGGATTTGGGTATCTTAATGGACCCAAAGCTTAAGTTTGACAAGCATATTGCTTTAATCTCAAATCGAGCATCAAGTGTCTTGGGGTTCATTAAGCGTTGGTCGAAGGAATTCGACGACCCCTACCTAACTAAAACTCTTTATGTGTCTCTTGTCCGACCGATTCTTGAATATGGATCTTGTATATGGTATCCCAAATACAGGATTCATCAAGATAGAATAGAATCGGTACAAAAACAATTTTTGCTCTTTTCTCTTCGGGGTCTTAACTGGGATAATAGTACAAATTTACCTGCTTACCACAGTAGACTTTTACTAATAAATCTTCCCTCTCTTACTAATCGTAGAACTATGCTTACTAATTAACCAAATTAACTTTGCTGTACCTATTAGAAGTAGTAGAAATTTTTTACCTATAGCCCTGCATGATTGCTTATCTAACTATGCTATCCATAACCCTTTTCGAATCTTATGATCTTTATATAACGATTTTTCCCACCTTATAACTAGTACCACTTCTGCATGCTCTCTAAAAAAAATTGTGTTATGTCAGTTGTCTACATGTTCGCGATCTTCGTAACCGCACGTTACGCGGTGCGCCCCTCGGTCGGATGGGCGGGAGGTGGGTCGCTTTATGCTTGGGTCCGCGCGTTAACAAGCCGGTGCTTGGTATCGTTGGGCCACTTGATTGTACTGTCCGTTAGTACATCTACGTCCAATAATAATAATCTTACGATTCAAGCTCCAAGCATAATGATATAAGCACGGAGGCCGAGTTCTTTTTGTGCTTGTTCGAAGTAATAAGGTTGAGGTGCGGATATGCTGGTAAACTGCGTAGCTGGACCATGCATCGCTCGCGGTGCGTTTCTTTCAGAAGTATGGAAATGTCAGCAGTAGCAACGAGTAGGTATTATATATATATATATTATATATTATAGAGGTAAATTTTCATACAACGTTTTTGAGGCAAAAATTTGCTGAGATCAGAACCCACAGCACTTCGGCTGTCGAGCCTAACGCGCGCTCAGCACTCTCATTCAATTGTAATATGCTTGCGATTAGATGCAGAGTGGCGGTCGACGGAGATGGTTGGTTCGCGCCGCTCTTGTGTTTATATGAGTATGCAAGTTCTGATAATTTCGGGGTGGGTTTTCATAACTCGCATTCAATTTTAATGTGCTTGCAATTAGATGCAGAGAAGCAGCCGACGGAGAAGGTTGGTTAGTGCCGATCTGATGTTTATATGAGTATGCGTACATTACGTACGTGGGTTCTGATATTTTCGATGTGGGTTTTCAGAACTTTACTTGAACTTGCCGCAATGTTTATAATGATGATGATTATTTTTTTTAACAGGTGCCTAATTTTATTTATTTTATTCCTTTTCAAAATTAGTAATAACATAATAAAATATATTGTTAAAAAATAATTTTAATTCAATTATTAAAAATAAATTTAAATTTAATTATTAAAAAATAAATTAAATCAATTTTTAAAAAAAAAGATGATTTATTATTCACGGAGAAAAATACAAATTTTAAAGGGTTTTGTAATTTTGCTCATGGCAGACGCGATGTTGTGTGCACACGCATTTAAATATTGTATGCGTATGTATATGTGCGCTTTGGTTCTGCTGGAAGCGGTCAAAGACAAAACCAAAATTAAATTTGAATGCATGGACGAAAATTCAACTTGAATTGTTGTGACCTGCCTCAACATCTATAAATTGACTTTTTAAGAGGTATCGAGTTCTAGGATTGAATATTTTTATACCCTTAACCCATGAAATGGGTAAAAAAAGGGTATAATGGTTTTGTGCAAAAGTATGTAACAGGGAGAAGGAAGCTTCTCCGACCCCATAAAGTATATATATTCTTGATCAGCATCAACAGCCGAGTCGATTTAGCCATGTCCGTCTGTCTGTCCGTCTGTCCGTCTGTCCGTCTGTCCGTCCGTCTGTATGTATGAACGCGTCGATCTCAGAAACTACAAAAGCTAGAGACTCCAAATATTGGATATGAGCTCTCCTAATCCCTAGGCATGACAAGTTTGTTTCAAATTTTCGATAACTTTTCAGGTTTACGATATACACATGTAATCGATAACAAAAAAATCTTGAATTTCAAAAAACTGAAAATGAGGATTGAAACTATAAGCAAAATAATGAACTTCTGTAAAAATTTCATTAAAATCGGTTGAGAAACACCGGAGATATGAAACCATCAAGTATTGGTACAGAACTACACAGCCATATGTGTATGTCTGTTAGCCCGACCATCTGTCCGTCTGTATGGTCAAGGGTTAAGGGTATCTTCTAGTCGAGCTTACTCGACTAGAGTCTTCTTACTTGTTTATACATAGTTTTTATACATCTGTACATACATATATATATAAAATATATATAAATTTGTACATATTAAATATTTTTTATTATATATTCTTACATATTTTATTTTATCAATTTGTCCAAACAATTTACATTTTACATTAACAAATATACAATATCAAATTGTTATAAATAAATAAATATTGGCTCCCGATTTAATATACAATTTGTCGCATATAAGTATCTGCATTCAAGAGCCTAGAAAAAATACGAACTTCCAAGCCGGCCAAATTTCAGTTTTGCTATTTCTGGTCATACATACTCTCTTCACTTTTGATTCTATGACACCAGCAAACCATTTTGTCAACGCAACTGCCATGCAGATGTGCAAAGAAGCACATGAACTGCAAAAGAGTATTCAAAGTGCAATTGCGTCGCGATCATTATTGCTTGTGTGCGTTCATGTAGGTTTTCTGTCACAAGATAAACTACTACGGTCACCTACAAATACTCTTTAAGACTCTATCAAATGCAAATGCCAGCAGATGCACGTAAACTCCGAAAGAGTATTCAAAGTGCAATTATGTCGCGACAGGCAAGTTTTCCGCGATCTTGAATACTCAAACAAAAGCGTGCCAACAAAAGCATTTTGCTACCTACAGAATACACACAAGCATTCATGATCTCGCCATAATTTCACTTTGAATACTCTTTCGGAGTTTACGTGCATCTGCTGGCATATGCATTTGATAGAGTCTTAAAAGGGTATTCGTAGTTGACCGTAGTAGTTGATTATGGGACAAGAAACCCTACATGAAGGCACACAAGCCATAATGATCGCGACGCAGTTGCACTTTGAATACTCTTTTGCAGTTCATGTGCTTCTTTGCACATCTGCATGGTTGTTGCGTTGACAAAATGGTTTGCTAGTATCATAGAATCAAAAGTGAAGAGAGTATGTATGACCAGATATAGCAAAACTGAAATTTGGCTGGCTTGGAAGTTTGACTTTTTTCTAGGCTCTTACAGAAATTGATATGCGACAAAATGTTAAATATTGTTCTTCAGCATCTTATATATATTTAAGATAGATAACAATTAGACAAATATTATTCAAAATATGATTATAATTTATTATGCGCTTTAAATAAATAATTTAATAATTTATTTAAAATATAATTATAATGTATAATATATGTTTTAATATGAATATATATAGATAGATATAGATATAAATAATTTAAATGTATTTTGAAAATGATTTCAAAATAATTAAATCATCATCATAACAGTTGAGGCAGGTCAATGAATATCCAGACAAGTGCTATGCGCACTTTTTAATTTGTATACATACATGCGCTTGTACACACACATATTCATATGCAGCGATTGGAGTAAGAAATAAAAAATCGAATCGAAGCCCAGCAAACAGAAAACTGAAACAAATGCTGACATACATATGTACATATATATATGCATACGCATATACATACGTCTAGTAATATTTGCTGCTGTTCAGCCTGGTGAAGGCAGCGCCAGGCCCAAGCAGAATGTGTGTATATGTCGGTATACATACGGCTGGTGATATTTGCTGCTGCACAAGCAGAATGTGTGTATACGCTGGTATATGTCGGTATACATACGTCTAGTGATTTTTGCTGCTGTCGAGCTTGGCGAAGGCAGCGCCAGGTCCAAGCAGAACGTGTGTATATGTCGGTATACGGCATACGCCTGGTGATTATTGCTACTTTTCAGCATGGCGAAGGCAGCAGTATACATACCTCTGGTGAATTGACGCGAAATTCACCAAAAAAAACTGAAAGATCGCCTGGCGGTGGATTGGGAAAATTTGCGATTTGGCACATCTACGTATAGCTAATCGCTGCTTTCTACTTTTCAGCATGTTCTTTTAACTCATCGATAATCAGCTCTTACTTGCAACGGTGAAGTTGGCCATAATTGTTCAGACTTGTGTTTTGTTTACAAAGTGTGCGATGCGTGAAACAAAAAATAGATGTTGTCGTTCTTCATTCCTCTTGTTGTTGTCGCTGTGCTTGAGTTTGACAATTTATGGCATGGCGGCTGCCTAACATCACTAAATAATCGAAGAAGAACTCTCAAACAAGTTCAATTTCTCATTATCCCATACCTAAAAAGATAGATATCCTTAGACAAAACAGAGAGAGAGAGAGCGGTTTGCAGAGCTTAACACGCTTCCCGAGTATGCCGCACAGAAAATGCAAAAAATAATTAAGCACCTGTAAAAAAAAATAATCAACCTTCTCCGTCGGTTGCCACTCTGCATCTAATCGCATGCATATTAAAATTGAATGAGAGTGAGAGAGCGAGAACGCACGTTCGGCTCGACAGCCGGAGTGCTGTGGGTCCTGATCTTAGCAATTTGGCGAGTCTGAAAATGGATCCCTATAACATACCCACTCGTTGGGTAGAGAAGAATTAGAATGAGACGAAATGCATGCATGAATCTGCAAACCGCATGGGATCCCGCTGAAACTGTAGTATCTGCTGTAGTTCTGTAGTTTACTGCAGTAAGCTCGACTAGAAGATACCCTTAACCCTTGACCACCTTCACGTTTAGTTTCCATCCCCATTTTCAAGTTTTCGATTTTCAAATTTTTTTGTTATCGATTACATGAATATATAAACTTGAAAAGTTATCGAAAATTTGAAACAAACTTGCTATGCCTAGGGATTAGGAGAGCTCATATGAGCTCCAAAATCTGGAGTCTCTAGCTTTTGTAGTTCCTGAGATCGACGCGTTCATACATACAGACAGACGGACGGACGGATTGACGGACGGACGGACGGACAGACAGACGGACACTCGGCTGTTGATGCTGATCAAGAATATATATACTTTATGGGGTCGGAGAAGCTTCCTTCTGTCTGTTACATACTTTTGCACAAAACCATTATACCCTTTTTTTTCCATTTCATGGGTTAAGGGTATAAAAAGGAATCGTATCATTTAAACAGAGTTACATTAAGCAGCTGTCTCAGACGGTTGAAAATTTATCTCTATAATATACCCACGCGTTGCTAGGGAGTAGTAGAGCTTATATCGAAGGCCTGTATTTTCGATTTCTGGACGTTCTGGGATCGACGCGTTTATACTTCCAAATAAACAGACAGGCGGGCGACAAAGGGACAAGAATATATGTATATACTTTATACCTGTTCCATTCTTTCGCAAAAAACCGTTTTACCCTTTTTTACCCTATAAAAAGCTAACCATTTATTGGTGTAATCAATAACATGTTAGAAAAATGGAAAACTTGCAATTTAGAAACAGTTTTAACCCGTGCGAGGTATACGTTTTATAGATCGTTGAAAAGGGGAGAGCAGCAAAAATTCTTCAGAATTAAAAAAAAACATTTCCTTTTTGCAATTTCCTGGGTTCAATTTATTATCAAGGTGAATTATTATTTAAATAAAATTAAATTGAATTTGAATGCAAAGAATGGAAAAAAGCAGTATTTGTCATCCGATTTCGTTCTCAATTTCAATGTATTTGCGAAAACTTTTTTTTTTTAAATAACGATAAAAACAGTTTTGTACATATTTATTATATGTGTTTAAACAGTCGCTAGCGCAAAATTTTTTTATTACAAAAATCGCCACGATTAAAAAAAGTTCCAGGGAATATTTGTACGTCCAGTAAGTGATGCTTAAAGTGAATATAGTCAACCAAAAAAATGCAAATGCCTATAATGTCCAAACTAAGCAAAAAACGAAAAATATTTGAGCGCCAATATGTCTTATGGTTTTTTGCTCTACTCATCCAGTAGAACAATTTTGGGATCCTTTTTGTTGCATTTGCAATGTATACGGATGATATTTTTCACCAGAGCCCACAAATTCTCAATAATATTTAAGTCTGGAGACTGGGACGGAGAAATTGGCATGTGGGAGCAGTTTCATGCTCGGGTCGTTGTCTTGGTAGAACCGGAAAGTATTTCGGATTCCCAGCTTCTCGGCACTTTGGAGTACATTTTCTTTTAGGATATTGAGGAACATATTATTGCCCATTTTACTTTCAAAATTCACTAAGATCCGGGCACCGGCTGGCGACTTACATTCCCATACCATGACACTTTCTCCTCTGTGCTTCACTGTTGTATTTAAATGTTTGGGATTCTGCTCAGTACTAGATCGACGCCACACATAAAACTGTCTGTTTAAGCCATAAGTGTTGAGTTTGGACTCGCATTCAAAGTTGACTGTGTGCCAGGAATCCAAATCCTTTCCCAAATGGATTTTGAGGAACGTCATCCCAGTGCCTATATTTTATACACTTATGAAAAGTCTCTTCCGTGGTACTCGGTCCTTGAAGTCATAGTTCTGCTCAACCCGGCGAACAGTTTCTACACTACACTTTTTCCCAGTTCATCCTGAACCTGTTGAGCCAGTTTTGGAGCCGATAGCTTCGGGGTTTCCCTTGTTTTCCTGATGATCTTTATCTCATCCTCATCGGTGAAAATCGTGTTTGGAGCCATTCTGCCCTTGTCCTCAATCTAATTTTCGCGGATGAAGCGCCAAATGATGTTATTCACAGTTGAGGTGCTCAGATTTCAGCTATTCGGATCTGTGAAAATTCGTTTTTGAAGTGTTCCAGGATGAGTTTTCGTTGTTCAATAGTAGTCCGTTTGCCCATGGTCCAGCATGGCATGTTGCACCCGAAATCCAGGATAAAACTGAACTGACTACTTACTACTTATACCCAAAATATTCGAACAAAATCTGGGTTTTATGGCACGCAGGTATCCATAACATCCAGAAACATAAATATTCAAAATAAGCATAGACCTGAAATTAGGGTTTATTTTACATTACCGACCTAGCCGGTGGGCAAACCCCAGTCCAGTGCGGTTAAATATGCATTTGGTGGTCAATATATGTACCTACCAAGGGTTTTTGGAATTTTAGAAATACAATTGGAAATAAGGATATGGCAGATATTTAAACTTTTTGGTTGACGATATTCACCTTAAGCTGTGACCTACTGTATGTATGTATTTTTGAGTGTGGCCGAAAACAAAACTAAGTTCGAGCGATTAATGGTGGTCCTGCTCAAGATGGTTTTAAAATCTGATATTTGGTATATTTTAGAAAGGTGATTTATTGATTATTTGCATTTTGCGAACACATTTAAATATAACAAATGTTAATTGAAGACAAAAATTGGAATTATTTGTATTTTATACAAGTACAAGACAAGGGTCCCAAAATATAATTATTTTCTTACTAATGAAATATAACAATAATGCCTTGCAACCGCCCTTGAAAACAATAATCAAGCTAGTACATTAGCATTTCAAATTTTAGGCTCTTTGAAGCCATTCTCGTATTACCTATTTTATGCGAAAGAATTACATATGAAATTTGCGTAAGTTCTGTCACATTTAAAAATCTTGATCCAATATCTCCACACCCCTGATAGCTTTTGTGCAGTTTTAGCGTATCGACTCATCGCAGCAACAACCCTGAACCTATGAATACAATTAGTTTATCTTTCCGCGTCTTTGTATTTGCTTTCTATGATCGCGTCCCCTTTTATGTAAATTTATTTCTTTCCATCGGCAAATAGAATAAAAAATTGTACGATTGAGTATGGTTATTGTATAGCAGCTATATTTTATAAGAAAGCTTTCCAATTTGAAAAATTTTTACATATTATCTTAATGGAGCAAAAACAATACACAACCCACAACGAGAAAAACAATACAAATCCACAAGGAGAAAATAATGCAAGGAAGATACAAATTTATTTTTTTCTTATTTATTTAATTTTCAACTAAAAAACCTACATAACAGATATGTGTAAATATCATGTTTTCCAAAGAGAACATTTTAAAAGCCTAAAAAGCTTATTTTGAGTTTACGATTTTTTAATAATCCACAAAATACACAAAAAAAAATCTTAATTGCTTAACCTTTAAGGAAAAACGGTACTTATGTTTGCGAAAAAATCGTGAAATAGTCGTTTTTAAAGATTTTTGACTGCCAAATCTGAAACAGAAGTTATTTGGCAATACTGGCTTTTATTGTCTTGCAAATATCTTTTGGAAATCAGACGTAAATTTCAAAATTGAATATTTTTGACAATCTGAAGTAATTTGAAAACAGAAATGGTTATTTTACTATCCATTGGGAATGACCAGTCTTATCAACCTGACATAACATTAAATTTCTCTAAAACAGAGTCAAAATAACTTTGGATTTGAAATCGGCAACCTAAATAATCTTGGAATCTCTCTAGCCCGTTCTAGAACCGTGTGTACATGTGATTTATTTTATTTGTTTAACAAGATATACATAATATATACGATTTTTGATTTGAAATAATTCCTCACGTGTACTCAATTCTACAACTGAATATGTTTAAATGAATGGAGTATTTGATTCTTACTCGAATGCGAACATTATTCATGTTTCACAGACTATATAATGTAATTGGGATAATGATATAATCTTGACTGTACATTGCTTCTGTGATATGATGGCGCTATTTTCTTGGCGATCTTATGTCTGAGAAGTTGCGCAATGGCATAAATGCTATCACCGATCTACTATACCTAGATGTGCAAAAGTGGAAATTTCCCTAATCCACCACCTGGCGAGCTTTTGGCTTCGTATGGTGAATAACGCCACCCGAACGCAAAGCTTCACGTGTTTTTGCAGGCAATTCATTTTGTCGCAGTCTTAGCAGCCACTTGATCTCTAAGAGTACATACAACCAGCCCTTGTGTATGTAGGAGTTAAGGAATGTTAACTTTACTTCGTATGTAAAATAGAATTAAGCTGAATAATGTCAATGTTGTTTTACATATGAAGTATAATTCGACACCCAAATTGTTGACTGGAACTAGGTCAGGTGGTCAGCAAAAAGCAAAGACCAACAACCTAAAGTCGGTAAACTCTTGCGACCAGCTGAGGCGGCAAAACGTGACACTACCAAAAGAGTGGCGTAACATAGCCGGCAAACACAGCACATTGGCGTGGCCGCTATGAGTAAGAATGCAAGTGTCTTTAAGTTAGTCTAAAATAGCATTTGAATAAAACAGGTGTACCATCAACCCATCAATTCGAAGTGTCTTCCTTTTAGTTCTCACAAAATAACAAAGCTTCATAGAAGTTCTCAACAAATAAGTACAATAAACTCATTAATTTGTATGCGCTAGTGCGCCCGTGATCTGGTAACTGGTAGACGCATGTATGTGTGCGTCTGTGTGCGGCTCGCCTGTCTGTCAGCATTTCAGTTTCTGGTCGCTGGGCTTCGATTCGTTTTTTAATTTCTTACTCAATCGCTGCATATGAATATGTGTGTATAGAAGTGCATGTATATATACACATTAAAAAGTGCGCATAGCACTTATCTGGATGTTCATTCACCTGCCTCATCCATTATGATTGCCAAATATAACCAATCAAATCAAATGATTTAATTATTTTAACATAATTTTCAAAAGACATTTAAATTATTTATTTAAAGCGGCATATTAAATTATAATCAAATTTTGAATAATATTTGTCTAATTGTATAATTATGTGTTTTCGAACATTAAAAGTTTCCTATCTTAAATATATACGTATATAAGATGCTGACGAACAATATTTAACAATTTGTTGCATATCAATTTCTGCAAGTGCCTAGAAAACAGACAAACTTTCAAGCCAGCCAAATTTCAGTTTTGCTTTATCTGGTCATACATACTCTCTTCACTTTGATTCTATGACACTAGCAAACAATTTTGTCAACGCAACTGCCATATAGATGTGTAAAGAAGCACATGAACTGCGAAAAAGTATTTGAAGTGCAATTGCGTCGCGATCATTATTGCTTGTGTGCCTTCATGTAGGGTTTCTGAAGGCGATCGGAGCTTGCATTTTTTAGTGACACGCTAGGCCTGCAAAAAAGCGTGACGCTTTTCGTTCGGGTGGCGTCATTCACCATACGAAGCCAGAAGATCGACATGTGGTGGATTTGGGAAATTTCCACATTGGCACATCTAGGTGTAGTAGGTCGGTGCTATGACATTTATTTGCTTTGTTTCAGTCCTGAAGGCGACAACTGCCATCGCAGGATACCTTTCTGCCAAAAAATTTTGTTAAAACACATTATTTTTCGGTATTGATAATTGATTGTATTAGCATTATATTTACAGTTTTTTATATTATGCAAGGTTTGGAAAAACATATACATATGTAAATATTTGTATGCTTTTGTCTTTTTTAACTCTATTGTGCATTTGCGACCAATTACTTAAAAAGTTTGACCTGTTTACTCCAGAATTTGTAAAATAATACTAATGAGTAGTTATATTAGTTAGTTAAAGTTAGATTTGGTAAACATAACAATTTATACGAAGATGTTTTTACGACATTTCCCAAAACACAAAAGTTAAAAAATGTTTCGACTATCGTATCAATAAAAACCTCTACTTTTATCGGAAACTCTAAGTGTTATAAAAAAATAATTTTTTTGCTGGTTATTGCTACGTTATGAGCGAACTTTGGACTTTCCTATGTCAAGATGCTAACAAGAAATTTTGTGTTTCCATTTTAGCATTTTTTTTGTAAATGCATTAATGCTCTACAGGAAACGGCAGAGTGCTATGCTCGTCTCTCTTTGGAGTATCCTAAGGACAGTAACTTCAATGGAAGCAAGGAAACACACTCTTATTAAGACAGGCGGTAGTACCGGCATTGCTTAATAAACATTCGGTATCGGAGTATAAATAAAAACAAAAGAAATAATGTTGGTGATAATGTTTACATTTCTGAGTAGAAAAAAAAAAATTAACAGAACTATGGACAATTTTTTATATATATTTTTTTTTATTGGACATAGATGTACTAACGTATACCAAGCACCGGCTTAACGCGCGGACCCTAGCACAAAACAACCCACCTCCCGCCCGACCGAACGAGGGGCGCACCGCCTAACGTGCGCTTACGAAGATCGCGAGCAAGTAGACGACCAGGCGATCACCAGACCCAAGCGTGCTCTTGTAAAGTCGACTATCAAAGGGAAACTTAAACCCCAGCTAACACAATTCGCTATATTCGTGGTAGTATAACTCTACAATCCTTCATTGAAGTTGTCAACTAGGCGATATATCAGGATCCAATCCAACCACCTAACACAATCCCTATATTGGTGTTATCGTGACTTACTGAAGCTGTCAACTAGGCGATCACCAGATCCAAGCGTGCTCTCGAAAATTCGACAATCAAAAGGAAACTTAAAATCCAGCTAACACAATTCACTATATTCGTGTTAGTGTAATTCTATGATCCTGCATTGAAGTTGTCAACCAGGCGACATATCAGGATCCAAGCGTGCTGTCGTAAGACAGACGACCACAGCACGTTCACAAAGTCCATCAAGCGACGATATAAAAACTGATTAACATACAGATAGACCAATACATATCTGTACAAGTCCAACAAGCGACAAGAATCAGTCAAAATGGCATCAGAAACTCGAGTTTCTCGATGCCCAGCAAGATATCAGCAATCAGATTCAAAAGCTGATATTGAACTACAAAAAGGATCCCGCTGAGCGAAAGGCGAAGGCCGGATATCATAAAAGTAAATCTGATTCTCGACGACAAAGTGCAATGATCGCATCACTATATCGCTTATTGCACCAATATACTCCTATTGAGCACTCAGCAGTGGAGCTCATAAAAAATCTATGGTCCCAAATTCAAGAAGTCCACTTTCGGCTTTATGAGGAAGTTGAAAACCCAGAAGAAAATGGATACAATTCAAAGGAGTATCTAAAGGCAGAAAGAGATGTACATGGGGCACTAGCATCAAGAAACAAGGTGCAGTCCACCAATGACGTAAGCTTGCGTCGCATAACAATTCCCAAATTTGATGGGGATATCTTAAAATGGACGCAATTCTTTGATATGTTTATGTCCATGGTCCACAATACCAACATGCCTACAATTCAGAAATCGCATGTCAAAGGTCTGCTCAAGTCCGTATAAATGTTTGAAATGCCAACAAAGCCAAATGCTGCTGCATTTGGAAAATGCTTCAATGGAACAGCAAAATCCAATTGTTGCCTCAGCAAGTAGCACAGGTATAAATCTATTGGCCACAGCCAATGTAAGAGTTCAAGGAAACAATGGACAACAATCTACCTTCAAGGCGTTACTGGACTCTGGATCACAGATTAACGTAGTATCAGAACGACTCGCCTCGTCATTACGTTTAAAGGGATATAGCTCCTCACTACGAATTGAGGGCATCGGGGGAGAACCGAAAACAAGCAGAGCTCGTGTGAACCTGATGGTGCTGTCGACACAGCAACTCATTTTTCAAATTACAACGCATTGTGGCTTACATGATGCGATTCTGCTACAAGCGATACAAATCAGCAACGACCACGCTGTGGTTTTGCAACGGTAGAATCCGACCAGAAGTATCCTGGCACTGTGGTGGCGTCAAGGTTGAGGTCGCGTCGAACCCTGTCCGCGAGCTCAGCACCCAATAATGCAGGACATAGTTCTAAACGCGGTAGTGACTGTTTTGCGGTTGGAGCCACTCGAGACTTTGAGCATAGTAGACGTACAGATATTTGCTTGTTTTTGTACGTTGCGCGTACATATATTGCTGCTCCATATGCCTGTTCTGATGCTTCTACAAATGTATGAAATTCCTTTGTGACTGGAGTTTTTCCATCGTATACGTGCCTTGGAATCTGCATTGAGTTGAGGCAAGTCCTCCCTATAATCCTTCCTCTCGTTCTGAAGATTCGTAGGCAGTTCGTCATCCCAGTTGAGTTTGGATTTCCAGAGTCGTTGCATAAAGATTTACCACGACTGGAGCGAACAAGCCTAGAGGGTCGAAGACCTGTGCCAGCTCTGAGCAGACTACACGTTTTGTAATCTGTTTTGTTGTGCTGCTTTGTGTGCGGCGGAAAAGTTGGTCCTTTTTCGGCATCCAAACGAGGCCCAATGTCTTAACACTGTAGTTTTCCAGTGTTTCGTCGAGCTTCATGTCGCTTACTATTTCGTCCTTGGGAATTCCTTGAAGGATTTGCTCATTGTTTGAGCACCATTTGTGTAGGTTGAATTCATTAGGGAGCAATATTTTTACCAACTCCTGACGAATTTGGGTTGGCTCGTGTAGCAATCGTCTACATAAAAGTCATCCCATAAAGCAGAGGAACCCAATGGTGATCTGCTGATATGAAGTGAGGCTTAGTGATTTAGGCACTTAGTTGTCAAAAATGGAGCTGATGCCGTTCCATACGTAACCGTTTTTAATCGATAATATTTTAACTCGTTATTTGGGTCGTTCCTCCAAACTATCATTTGATTAAATTGGTGTTCTGGGCTTATCCAGATTTGGCGATACATTTTTTCAATATCGGCAGTAAATACGTACTTATGTGTTCTGAATCTCAGTAGAATTGACATCAGATCACTTTGTACCGTGGGTCCCACATGCAATATGTCATTTAGAGATTTTCCTGTCGATGTCTTGCATGATGCATCGAAGACTACTCTGAGCTTTGTGGTGCTGCTATCAGGTTTCAGCACACAATGATGAGGGATGAAATAATGATGTGTTGGAAGGAGTTTCCGAGGGACAGCCTTCATATGATCCAATTCTTCATATTCGTTCATAAAGTCTACGTATCGTTTCCAAATTTGTGGTATTGTCCTTCTCTCCAATGCGAGGAATCTTCGTTCGGCAGTATCCAACGAGGGCCCCAGGGCTGAAGAATGTTCAGAAAACGGCCATTTTACGATGAATTTACCATCTTCAGCAGTCTGCAAGTTGTCCGTAAAATGTTTTTCGCACACCCTTTCGATTGGGGTGCGATGCCTTTGTGCTGTTTCCAAGTTGTCCAGGGTCCAGAATCGTTCCAGAATGGCATTCGTTTCGTCTCCTGAAGCTACTGAACAAATGGCTGCTGACATCCTCGATTAATTTATTTTTCCGGCCACAACCCACCCCAACTTGGTTTTTTGCATGATTGGACCAAAGGGTATTTTGTGTTGTTGTGGGAGCAATAGCTCATAGTAATGTTCCGCCCCGATGAGCACGTCAATTATGCCTGGTCCTTTGGGCTGGCTGATCCGTAATAATGTGCGGTAGGATGAATGCTTCGATCCGCATTGTAAAGTCGTTGTGCAATGACTTTACCATCAGGTTCACACGAGCTCTGCTTGTTTTCGGTTCTCCCCCGATGCCCTCAATTCGTAGTGAGGAGCTATATCCCTTTAAACGTAATGACGAGGCGAGTCGTTCTGATACTACGTTAATCTGTGATCCAGAGTCCAGTAACGCCTTGAAGGTAGATTGTTGTCCATTGTTTCCTTGAACTCTTACCTTGGCTGTGGCCAATAGATTTATACCTGTGCTACTTGCTGAGGCAACAATTGGATTTTGCTGTTCCATTGAAGCATTTTCCAAATGCAGCAGCATTTGGCTTTGTTGGCATTTCAAACATTTATACGGACTTGAGCAGACCTTTGACATGCGATTTCTGAATTGTAGGCATGTTGGTATTGTGGACCATGGACATAAACATATCAAAGAATTGCGTCCATTTTAAGATATCCCCATCAAATTTGGGAATTGTTATGCGAGGCAAGCTTACGTCATTGGTGGACTGCACCTTGTTTCTTGATGCTAGTGCCCCATGTACATCTCTTTCTGCCTTTAGATACTCCTTTGAATTGTATCCATTTTCTTCTGGGTTTTCAACTTCCTCATAAAGCCGAAAGTGGACTTCTTGAATTTGGGACCATAGATTTTTTATGAGCTCCACTGCTGAGTGCTCAATAGGAGTATATTGGTGCAATAAGCGATATAGTGATGCGATCATTGCACTTTGTCGTCGAGAATCAGATTTACTTTTATGATATCCGGCCTTCGCCTTTCGCTCAGCGGGATCCTTTTTGTAGTTCAATATCAGCTTTTGAATCTGATTGCTGATATCTTGCTGGGCATCGAGAAACTCGAGTTTCTGATGCCATTTTGACTGATTCTTGTCGCTTGTTGGACTTGTACAGATATGTATTGGTCTATCTGTATGTTAATCAGTTTTTATATCGTCGCTTGATGGACTTTGTGAACGTGCTGTGGTCGTCTGTCTTACGACAGCACGCTTGGATCCTGATATGTCGCCTGGTTGACAACTTCAATGCAGGATCATAGAATTACACTAACACGAATATAGTGAATTGTGTTAGCTGGATTTAAAGTTTCCTTTTGATTGTCGAATTTCCGAGAGCACGCTTGGATCTGGTGATCGCCTAGTTGACAGCTTCAGTAAGTCACGATAACACCAATATAGGGATTGTGTTAGGTGGTTGGATTGGATCCTGATATATCGCCTAGTTGACAACTTCAATGAAGGATTGTAGAGTTATACTACCACGAATATAGCGAATTGTGTTAGCTGGGGTTTAAGTTTCCCTTTGATAGTCGACTTTACAAGAGCACGCTTGGGTCTGGTGATCGCCTGGTCGTCTACTTGCTCGCGATCTTCGTAAGCGCACGTTAGGCGGTGCGCCCCTCGTTCGGTCGGGCGGGAGGTGGGTTGTTTTGTGCTAGGGTCCGCGCGTTAAGCCGGTGCTTGGTATACGTTAGTACATCTATGTCCAATAAAAAAAAATATATATAAAAAATTTTCCATAGTTCTGTTAATTTTTTTTTTTTCTTCTCAGAAATGTAAACATTATCACCAACATTATTTCTTTTGTTTTTATTTATACTCCGATACCGAATGTTTATTAAGCAATGCCGGTCCTACCGCCTGTCTTAATAAGAGTGTGTTTCCTTGCTTCCATTGAAGTTACTGTCCTTAGGATACTCCAAAGAGAGACGAGCATAGCACTCTGCCGTTTCCTGTAGAGCATTAATGCATTTACAAAAAAAATGCTAAAATGGAAACACAAAATTTCTTGTTAGCATCTTGACATAGGAAAGTCCAAAGTTCGCTCATAACGTAGCAATAACCAGCAAAAAAATTATTTTTTTATAACACTTAGAGTTTCCGATAAAAGTAGAGGTTTTTATTGATACGATAGTCGAAACATTTTTTAACTTTTGTGTTTTGGGAAATGTCGTAAAAACATCTTCGTATAAATTGTTATGTTTACCAAATCTAACTTTAACTAACTAATATAACTACTCATTAGTATTATTTTACAAATTCTGGAGTAAACAGGTCAAACTTTTTAAGTAATTGGTCGCAAATGCACAATAGAGTTAAAAAAGACAAAAGCATACAAATATTTACATATGTATATGTTTTTCCAAACCTTGCATAATATAAAAAACTGTAAATATAATGCTAATACAATCAATTATCAATACCGAAAAATAATGTGTTTTAATAAAATTTTTTGGCAGAAAGGTATCCTGCGATGGCAGTTGTCGCCTTCAGGACTGAAACAAAGCAAATAAATGTCATAGCACCGACCTACTACACGTAGATGTGCCAATGTGGAAATTTCCCAAATCCACCACATGGCGATCTTCTGGCTTCGTATGGTTAATGACGCCACCCGAACGAAAAGCGTCACGCTTTTTTGCAGGCCTAGCGTGTCACTAAAAAATGCAAGCTCCGATCGCCTTCAGAAACCCTACATGAAGGCACACAAGCAATAATGATCGCGACGCAATTGCACTTCAAATACTTTTTCGCAGTTCATGTGCTTCTTTACACATCTGTATGGCAGTTGCGTTGACAAAATTGTTTGCTAGTGTCATAGAATTAAAGTGAAGAGAGTATGTATGACTAGATAAAGCAAAACTGAAATTTGGCTGGCTTGAAAGTTTGTCTGTTTTCTAGGCACTTGCAGAAATTGATATGCAACAAATTGTTAAATATTGTTCGTCAGCATCTTATATACGTATATATTTAAGATAGGAAACTTTTAATGTTCGAAAACACATAATTATACAATTAGACAAATATTATTCAAAATTTGATTATAATTTAATATGCCGCTTTAAATAAATAATTTAAATGTCTTTTGAAAATTATGTTAAAATAATTAAATCATTTGATTTGATTGGTTATATTTGGCAATCATAATGGATGAGGCAGGTGAATGAACATCCAGATAAGTGCTATGCGCACTTTTTAATGTGTATATATACATGCACTTCTATACACACATATTCATATGCAGCGATTGGAGTAAGAAATTAAAAAACGAATCGAAGCCCAGCGACCAGAAACTGAAATGCTGACAGACAGGCGAGCCGCACACAGACGCACACATACATGCGTCTACCAGTTACCAGATCACGGGCGCACTAGCGCATACAAATTAATGAGTTTATTGTACTTATTTGTTGAGAACTTCTATGAAGCTTTGTTATTTTGTGAGAACTAAAAGGAAGACACTTCGAATTGATGGGTTGATGGTACACCTGTTTTATTCAAATGCTATTTTAGACTAACTTAAAGACTATAATAAGACAGACTTTTATACCCTAAAAAATGCTGGCACTTGCATTCTTACTCATAGCGGCCACGCCAATGTGCTGTGTTTGCCGGCTATGTTACGCCACTCTTTTGGTAGTGTCACGTTTTGCCGCCTCAGCTGGTCGCAAGAGTTTACCGACTTTAGGTTGTTGGTCTTTGCTTTTTGCTGACCACCTGACCTAGTTCCAGTCAACAATTTGGGTGTCGAATTATACTTCATATGTAAAACAACATTGACATTATTCAGCTTAATTCTATTTTACATACGAAGTAAAGTTAACATTCCTTAACTACCCCCCCCTTTAAGCCATAGGCCGTCCTCGGCCGATCTCATTAATCACTGCTCTTATCTCCTCTGTGTTTCTTTTTTCTCTGATGCATCTTCATTTGGCGATGATGGAGCCTATGAGTGCACTAAGTACTACAAAAATTATGAGTACTATGCGGTGCATGCGACCTGTGCCGAGTTGGTCTTCAACATTCCGGATTGCCTCCAAGTTGCGTATGTTTAACTGGTGAAGATACGGAAGACTGAGGATGTCCCGGCTGGCGGTGATGTTTAACAGCGGGGACTTAACCATCCCTGGTACCTTACTCTGAACTTCGGGGAAGATAATAATTTTCTTATCTTAGGAAACTTAAAAATGCAGAATGTTCTTAGATTGGAAAACACAGACATAAGGCCCCCTATAGGGGTACTGGTGGGCTCTTCTATCCAAACAGATTTCAAGTCCGTGCGAGTGTGATGCGAGCATTAAGTTTTGCATCTATGTTTCTATGTTTTTAGTCAGCGGTGTCTAATGTGAGCGTGGTGGGGTGAGCCTATTTCCTAGCCTCCGGCTAGATTTTACTTAGACGCCCATTTTCGCCCACTTCAAAAACCCTGTACTGCTTATTGCTACGCCG
This sequence comes from Scaptomyza parva, assembly GCA_035044645.1. NCBI lineage: Eukaryota > Metazoa > Arthropoda > Insecta > Diptera > Drosophilidae > Scaptomyza > Scaptomyza parva. The sequence goes on from JAWNNT010000078.1 coordinate 962,578, forward strand.
GTTATCAAAATAAGGGCTTCCTGCACCCGGGTTTTCTCGTGCGATCGCCTTTTTCGCATGGTTCGACTCTAAGTCCTGTGCAAGAGCCAGTGCCGTGGGTAAGTTCCAGGATGTTGCTGCAAAAACTACATCCGTTATGCTATCCCTGAGCCCTGATACGAAATCCTCCAACGCGTCTTTTGTATGAGGTTAACATGGCATCGGCAGGACCCTTTACCTTGTTCCTCATGATGGCAACTGCCTGGAAGTGGCGCGTGCTGCCATTGTGCGGTTCGAAAACCTGGTAAGCGGTTAAGGCCGCTTGCCTCCATGAGGCGTATGACTCACGTATCCCTGAAAAATCTGACAGGGATTTCATTACGCTCAGCGGCTCGTCACAACTGACGCCGCTGTTCATCTCTACAGGTGCGAACGACTGCTCGCTTGGGGCGACATTAATTCTTGCCGCCACTCGTTTGGAAAGCTCATCTATTTTTTGGGAAAGCTCAGCTTCTTTCTGTGCATTCTTAGCTGCCTGCTCAGCTAAGGCTTGGCTGATAGCTACCTGTATCATGGCCCTGACCTCTCTAGCGTCCATTTTCCTAACTGTGGGGGAGCTTTAGGGGCGTGGTCTGGAGTTTCAAAGTGTTCGTCACAGTCCGATTCTGACTCACTAATGTGTGGAGTTCTATACTGGAGGAACGGTTTACTCATGGGCCTTTGTCACCAAAAAAGGGTTTTAATGCGAGATATTACAACAAAAATAGATAACCAAGTCGACAAAAAAAAAGGTATTTTTAAGACGAATCTGATTCTCAAGGGGTCCCTTACACGAGACGGAGATTTTTTGTTGTGAATATTATGAACCGTTGCAAAACGGAATGCTCGCTGACTCCTTTAGTAAATTTTGTGACTTGAAAAATTGTCTGTCAGAAAAGTCCACTTACATGCTTTTTGTATTATTGAGCTTGGTGTGGTGGCCCCTTTCTTCCCTGACGATGATCAATTTTTAGCGTCGTTGCGCAGATGAGTCTGGATTCGCTGCTCCTTCTACGTCCTGTGTTAACGGAGGTTACTGCAGATCCTTGAATCCTTATCCTTTTTAATGATAGCTTCCTGGTGAAGCTGCGTGGGTACTGACTTTGAATTCGTCGGATTACCACTAGTTGGGCGCCAATTAATAAGTTTATTGTACTTATTTGTTGAGAACTTCTATGAAGCTTTGTTATTTTGTGAGAACTAAAAGGAAGACACTTCGAATTGATGGGTTGATGGTACACCTGTTTTATTCAAATGCTATTTTAGACTAACTTAAAGACTATAATAAGACAGACTTTTATACCCTAAAAAATGCTGGCACTTGCATTCTTACTCATAGCGGCCACGCCAATGTGCTGTGTTTGCCGGCTATGTTACGCCACTCTTTTGGTAGTGTCACGTTTTGCCGCCTCAGCTGGTCGCAAGAGTTTACCGACTTTAGGTTGTTGGTCTTTGCTTTTTGCTGACCACCTGACCTAGTTCCAGTCAACAATTTGGGTGTCGAATTATACTTCATATGTAAAACAACATTGACATTATTCAGCTTAATTCTATTTTACATACGAAGTAAAGTTAACATTCCTTAACTCCTACATACACAAGGGCTGGTTGTATGTACTCTTAGAGATCAAGTGGCTGCTAAGACTGCGACAAAATGAATTGCCTGCAAAAACACGTGAAGCTTTGCGTTCGGGTGGCGTTATTCACCATACGAAGCCAAAAGCTCGCCAGGTGGTGGATTAGGGAAATTTCCACTTTTGCACATCTAGGTATAGTAGATCGGTGATAGCATTTATGCCATTGCGCAACTTCTCAGACATAAGATCGCCAAGAAAATAGCGCCATCATATCACAGAAGCAATGTACAGTCAAGATTATATCATTATCCCAATTACATTATATAGTCTGTGAAACATGAATAATGTTCGCATTCGAGTAAGAATCAAATACTCCATTCATTTAAACATATTCAGTTGTAGAATTGAGTACACGTGAGGAATTATTTCAAATCAAAAATCGTATATATTATGTATATCTTGTTAAACAAATACAATAAATCACATGTACACACGGTTCTAGAACGGGCTAGAGAGATTCCAAGATTATTTAGGTTGCCGATTTCAAATCCAAAGTTATTTTGACTCTGTTTTAGAGAAATTTAATGTTATGTCAGGTTGATAAGACTGGTCATTCCCAATGGATAGTAAAATAACCATTTCTGTTTTCAAATTACTTCAGATTGTCAAAAATATTCAATTTTGAAATTTACGTCTGATTTCCAAAAGATATTTGCAAGACAATAAAAGCCAGTATTTCCAAATAACTTCTGTTTCAGATTTGGCAGTCAAAAATCTTTAAAAACGACTATTTCACGATTTTTTCGCAAACATAAGTACCGTTTTTCCTTAAAGGTTAAGCAATTAAGATTTTTTTTGTGTATTTTGTGGATTATTAAAAAATCGTAAACTCAAAATAAGCTTTTTAGGCTTTTAAAATGTTCTCTTTGGAAAACATGATATTTATACATATCTGTTATGTAGGTTTTTTAGTTGAAAATTAAATAAATAAGAAAAAATAAATTTGTATCTTCCTTGCATTATTTTCTCCTTGTGGATTTGTATTGTTTTTCTCGTTGTGGGTTGTGTATTGTTTTTGCTCCATTAAGATAATATATAAAATATTTTTCAAATTGGAAAGCTTTCTTATAAAATATAGCTGCTATACAATAACCATACTCAATCGTAAAATTGTTTATTCTATTTGCCGATGGAAAGAAATAAATTTACATAAAAGGGGACGCGATCATAGAAAGCAAATACAAAGACGCGGAAAGATAAACTAATTGTATTCATAGGTTCAGGGTTGTTGCTGCGATGAGTCGATACGCTAAAACTGCACAAAAGCTATCAGGGGTGTGGAGATATTGGATCAAGATTTTTAAATGTGACAGAACTTACGCAAATTTCATATGTAATTCTTTCGCATAAAATAGGTAATACGAGAATGGCTTCAAAGAGCCTAAAATTTGAAATGCTAATGTACTAGCTTGATTATTGTTTTCAAGGGCGGTTGCAAGGCATTATTGTTATATTTCATTAGTAAGAAAATAATTATATTTTGGGACCCTTGTCTTGTACTTGTATAAAATACAAATAATTCCAATTTTTGTCTTCAATTAACATTTGTTATATTTAAATGTGTTCGCAAAATGCAAATAATCAATAAATCACCTTTCTAAAATATACCAAATATCAGATTTTAAAACCATCTTGAGCAGGACCACCATTAATCGCTCGAACTTAGTTTTGTTTTCGGCCACACTCAAAAATACATACATACAGTAGGTCACAGCTTAAGGTGAATATCGTCAACCAAAAAGTTTAAATATCTGCCATATCCTTATTTCCAATTGTATTTCTAAAATTCCAAAAACCCTTGGTAGGTACATATATTGACCACCAAATGCATATTTAACCGCACTGGACTGGGGTTTGCCCACCGGCTAGGTCGGTAATGTAAAATAAACCCTAATTTCAGGTCTATGCTTATTTTGAATATTTATGTTTCTGGATGTTATGGATACCTGCGTGCCATAAAACCCAGATTTTGTTCGAATATTTTGGGTATAAGTAGTAAGTAGTCAGTTCAGTTTTATCCTGGATTTCGGGTGCAACATGCCATGCTGGACCATGGGCAAACGGACTACTATTGAACAACGAAAACTCATCCTGAAACACTTCAAAAACGAATTTTCACAGATCCGAATAGCTGAAATCTGAGCACCTCAACTGTGAATAACATCATTTGGCGCTTCATCCGCGAAAATTAGATTGAGGACAAGGGCAGAATGGCTCCAAAAACGATTTTCACCGATGAGGATGAGATAAAGATCATCAGGAAAACAAGGGAAACCCCGAAGCTATCGGCTCCAAAACTGGCTCAACAGGTTCAGGATGAACTGGGAAAAAGTGTAGTGTAGAAACTGTTCGCCGGGTTGAGCAGAACTATGACTTCAAGGACCGAGTACCACGGAAGAGACTTTTCATAAGTGTATAAAATATAGGCACTGGGATGACGTTCCTCAAAATCCATTTGGGAAAGGATTTGGATTCCTGGCACACAGTCAACTTTGAGTGCGAGTCCAAACTCAACACTTATGGCTTAAACAGACAGTTTTATGTGTGGCGTCGATCTAGTACTGAGCAGAATCCCAAACATTTAAATACAACAGTGAAGCACAGAGGAGAAAGTGTCATGGTATGGGAATGTAAGTCGCCAGCCGGTGCCCGGATCTTGGTGAATTTTGAAAGTAAAATGGGCAATAATATGTTCCTCAATATCCTAAAAGAAAATGTACTCCAAAGTGCCGAGAAGCTGGGAATCCGAAATACTTTCCGGTTCTACCAAGACAACGACCCGAGCATGAAACTGCTTCCACATGCCAATTTCTCCGTCCCAGTCTCCAGACTTAAATATTATTGAGAATTTGTGGGCTCTGGTGAAAAATATCATCCGTATACATAGCAAATGCAACAAAAAGGATCCCAAAAATGTTCTACTGGATGAGTAGAGCAAAAAACCATAAGACATATTGGCGCTCAAATATTTTTCGTTTTTTGCTTAGTTTGGACATTATAGGCATTTGCATTTTTTTGGTTGACTATATTCACTTTAAGCATCACTCACTGGACGTACAAATATTCCCTGGAACTTTTTTTAATCGTGGCGATTTTTGTAATAAAAAAATTTTGCGCTAGCGACTGTTTAAACACATATAATAAATATGTACAAAACTGTTTTTATCGTTATTTAAAAAAAAAGTTTTCTGCAAATACATTGAAATTGAGACCGAAATCGGATGTCAAATACTGCTTTTTTCCATTCTTTGCATTCAAATTCAATTTAATTTTATTTAAATAATAATTCACCTTGATAATAATTTGAACCCAGGAAATTTAAAAAAGGAAATGTTTTTTTTTAATTCTGAAGAATTTTTGCTGCTCTCCCCTTTTCAACGATCTATAAAACGTATACCTCGCACGGGTTAAAACTGTTTCTAAATTGCAAGTTTTCCATTTTTCTAACATGTTATTGATTACACCAATAAATGGTTAGCTTTTTATAGGGTAAAAAAGGGTAAAACGGTTTTTTGCGAAAGAATGGAACAGGTATAAAGTATATACATATATTCTTGTCCCTTTGTCGCCCGCCTGTCTGTTTATTTGGAAGTATAAACGCGTCGATCCCAGAACGTCCAGAAATCGAAAATACAGGCCATCGATATAAGCTCTACTACTCCCTAGCAACGCGTGGGTATATTATAGAGATAAATTTTCAACCGTCTGAGACAGCTGCTTAATGTCACTCTGTTTAAATGATACGATTCCTTTTTATACCCTTAACCCATGAAATGGAAAAAAAGGGTATAATGGTTTTGTGCAAAAGCTTCTCCGACCCCATAAAGTATATATATTTTTGATCAGCATCAACAGCCGAGTCGATTTAGCCATGTCCGTCTGTCTGTCCGTCCGTCCGTCCGTCTGTCTGTATGTATGAACGCGTCGATCTCAGGAACTACAAAGAGAGACTTCAGATTTTGGAGCTCATATGAGCTTATGAGCTCTCCTAATCCCTAGGCATAGCAAGTTGGTTTCAAATTTTCGATAACTTTTCAAGTTTATATATGCATGTAATCGATAACAAAAAAATTTGAAAATCGAAAACTTGAAAATGGGGATGGAAACTATTAGCAAAATAATGAACATCTGTGAAATTTTAATTTAAATCGGTTAAGAAACATCGGAGATATGAAACATTTAAGCATTGGTACAGTAGAACACGTATGTATATGTATATCTGTCAGACAGATGGTCGGGCCTCTATCCGTGAAGGTGGTCAAGGGTTAAGGGTATCTTCTAGTCGAGCTTACTGCAGTAAACTACAGAACTACAGCAGAAACTACAGTTTCAGCGGGATCCCATGCGGTTTGCAGATTCATGCATGCATTTCGTCTCATTCTAATTCTTCTCTACCCAACGAGTGGGTATGTTATAGGGATCCATTTTCAGACTCGCCAGATTGCTAAGATCAGGACCCACAGCACTCCGGCTGTCGAGCCGAACGTGCGTTCTCGCTCTCGCACTCTCATTCAATTTTAATATGCATGCGATTAGATGCAGAGTGGCAACCGACGGAGAAGGTTGATTATTTTTTTTTACAGGTGCTTAATTTTCATACCTGCGGTCAAGTCTGCGAAACGACTACTGGTTGCCACCACAAATACCGCATCTCTGACATTTGAAGAATTAAACACAGTTATCATCGAAATTGAAGCGATCTTAAACTCTCGCCCAATTACACCAATGACTAATGATCTCACGGACAATACTGTCTGTTAATGTGGGTTTTTAAGGGCATTCAGTACATAAACTGACTACTAAAATAGCGTCGCAACTAGCACTTGTAACCAGTTGGACTACGGAGAGGGAATCCTACGTTGAGCTGCGAAGGAGAATGGTGCCTCATGTGAGAATGCTCACACGGTGCGATAGGAGAGTAGATAGCACTTGTTTCGATGGTACTAAAGACTGACTTTATTCACGAAAGAGGTACAATATTTATAGGTAAAATTAGCTAAGTTTGGTATGTTTCATTCAGTTACGCAACCACTGGGTTGGCTTACCGTCTGCGCATGTTGTGTATTGCCATGGTGCATGTCCGGTATATGGCGCGTGCGGAGGGTTCTCGAGTTCCCAGCTACTGCTCGCATCTGCCGAGTTACGCAAACGCTGGGTTGACTGACCGTCTGCGCCTGTTGTGTAGTCAGTGGAATTTGTGTGGTCAGCAAGATGTGTCGCTAAGAGTTATGTGATACTGTGCTCGGGTATGTGGAATTCAAGGTTAATGTAGTAACGTACTGAATTCAAGGTTAATGTAGTATTGTACTGAATTCAAGGTTACTATAGCTAACAATTATGTGTTGGTTCTCATATACTTGTTTTATGAGCGTCTGTTGGCTTATATGGACATTAACATGTCCTTACCCCAGCACATTTTCTAATTGGGGAAACGCTGACAGCTCCCCCGGATGTCAACACTGATCGCAACGAAAGTTCCTTACTCAAACGATGGGAATTGGTGTCCAGACTTAAGCAAGGATTCTAGAAGCAATGGTCGCAGGAATACTTACAAGAGCTGCAAGCCAGACATAAGTGGAAGACTGTCAACCCCAATATTAAGGAAGGCATGCTTGTTCTAATCAAGGAAGACAACATACCTATAATGAGTTGGCCAATGGGACGCATTGTAAAAACATACCCAGGCGAGGATAATCACATTCGTGTAGTTGACGTTAAAACTGTCTCAGGCATCTACAAGCGCCCCATAACCAGGCTTGCGCCGCTATTTCCAGAAGACATGGCCAAAAAACGCCCTATCAAAGAAACCGAGGACATAAATAAAGCGGATGAAATTGGCACGCCACCCGTTCAACGAAGATGGGTAATGTCGCCGAAAATCACCTCGTCTCAACCACCAGCTATAAGGAACGAGGCTGCCACAATAGCCGTGCCATCAGCACACCCGAGATGAGTCACACTGGAAGTAGATGATGGTTGTTCACCGATTCAACGGCCGGGAGAATGTTTATGTTCATAGTATAGTAGTAGAATGTTTATGTATCATAGTAGTAGAAATTTTTTACCTATAGCCCTGCATGCTTGCTTATCTAACTATGCTATCCATAACCCTTTTCGAATCTTATGTACTTTATATAACGATTTTTCCCACCTTATAACTACTACCACTTCTGCATGCTCTCTAAAAAAAATTGTGTTATGTCATTTGTCTACATGTTCGCGATCTTCGTAACCGCACGTTACGCGGTGCGCTCCTCGGTCGGATGGGCGGGAGGTGGGTCGCTTTATGCTTGGGTCCGCGCGTTAACAAGCCGGTGCTTGGTATCGTTGGGCCACTTGATTGTACTGTCCGTTAGTACATCTACGTCCAATATATATATAAGCCAACATACACTCATAAACCAATTATATTAGAAACAACACATAATTGTTAGCTACATTAACCTTGAATTCAACATAATGGGTCAAATAACTCTTAGCGACACATCTTGCAGACTACACAGATTCCCGCTGATTGCACAACATGCGCAGACGGACAGCCAACCTAGTGGTTGCGTAACTTGTTATTCGGCATAAGCGAGCAGTTGCTGGGAACTCGAGAACCCACTGCACCTGGCAATACAAACATGCAAACCTAAGCTAATTCTACCTATAAATATTGTACCTTTTTCGTGAATAAAGTCAGTCTCTTAGTACCATCGAAGCCAGTGCTATTAACTCTCCTATCGCATCGCATTGTAGGATTCCCTCTCCGTAGTCCAACTAGTTACAAGTGCTAGTTGCGACGCTATTTTAGTTGTCAGTTTATATACTGAATACTTCCCGTAAAAACATACAAACAGGCCGAAAAACCATTAATATGACCCAGCATAGCTGAAGCTCGATCCAAAGAAACAGAAATATAGCTTTCCCTTAGATGACTTTGCGCATTGAAGTATTCATTTACTTTATTGTAGACATCAATTCCACGAGATATCAACTCGAGCGGTGAACAAAACAGCAATTCATCTTCAAAATTATCTGCCCCTTTGTAGCGAACATATACCATTAGCTGTAAATTGGTACTTAAATCAGTTGTCTCATCAAGCTGAATAGCAAAATATTTAGCCTGTTTTAATGCGAGAATAACCTGTTCCTTCACATTAACTGTTAATATAGAAATTTGGTTTTCACAATTTTCGCAGACAAGGGCACTGATCAACCAGGCTACTTCAAAGCTAGCCCTTGATGCTGAACGCTGATCAAATGTACCAAACAAGGTGCTGTTCAATCTTTGTCTTTTAACAGATATTTCTAAATTTTCAAAGTATTCTCGCGGTTTGGAAGACAGGTGTGAATGCAAATTATTTAAATGTTTCTTCAATTGGCTTTTTTTTAAAGATTCTGAAGTCAGTACCATCATACATACAACACACTGTGGTTTCATTGTACCATTGTCTTCTATTTGTGTAAAACCGTAATTAAGGAATTCGTCTTGGTATTTTATTTTTCTTTTTGGTGGCATTTTAAGGTAGGCAGAAAATAATGGTTGTAAAATACTTGAATCAAACTTTACTCTCACGCACTTACGATTATGTTAAAAGTGGCCAGCTGTTCTTAGCATGTATCGTTTACTCCTAACAGACCTTATCGAGTATAAGATCGGTACTTACAGTGCTAGTGGTGGCCTATTACCGATGTGTTAGTGATGGCCTGCATAATAAAAAAAAAAATAGCTCAACAGAATAATATATGGTGAAATATATACCAATATATATTGACAATAGAATAGAAAATTAAAAATATATATTTCAGAATCATGACCATTACAAACAGAAATTTCAGTTTTCCCCATTTGGGGTAATTTACGCCGGTTCGCCGAGTCCTGAAGTAGATAAATGACACAAGACTAGTTTTTTAAGAGAGCAAATTGGAATGACATTATGTATTAAATCGTTATATGTTGCACATAAGATCCGAAGGAGGTTATGGATAGCATAGTTAAAGTAACAAGGTTGAAGAGCTATAGGTAAACAATTTCTAGTATTTCCACCAAACATTTAACATTTCCAAAAAAAAAATCCAAATAACGTAAAACCACTTATGTCGCTTAGGCAATTAGAGTGTATTTTATATGTACAGTGGCTCACGGACTATTTTAAGCAGTGTTGAGGAACAATTTTATTTGCCTGTCATTAATTCATTACACGTTATTTTTTAAAAACTCCAATGACTCATCGTAGGTACAGATATTATGCACCAAAATAAATATATAACCACAATAAACTGAATTTTTCCCACCTGCTAGGTCGAGCGAAATTTAGGTCACAGCTTTCTTGAATCAGTTATATAATGGATACCTGCGTGCCAAAAAAAAAACCGATTTTTTTTGTAAAAAAAATGTAATATTTCTGGTTTAACTAATAGTAACTCTGGGCTCATATGTGTACTGCATCATTCGGTGCTTCGCAGTCTGCAGAGTGCAGTGTAGTTCGGGATTACGCAACCATGACTACCATGGCTACCGCGTAAGTAGCCTTTTACAAGCGCAATAAATAAGCGAATAAGGATTACGATCACCTAAACCCACTTGAACAAGGGTTTGGAGTTAGGGAACACTATCATTTCTGATGACGAGTCCAAATTTAAAACTTTTAGTTTGGACTGAAGGAACTCTGTGTGGCGACAGTCCAGTACTGTGCTAAGTCCCAATTACTTAAAGTCCGGCGGACGAGGTGGCATGGTATGGGCGTGCATCTTGGCCTCGTGAAATATGGGGCACGCATTTGTACCTCTATATACTTAAGGAAGTTTACACTAAAATGGCGAGAAGCTGGGAAAACAGGCTCATAAATATTTTACTTTTTAAGAACACCTTAAATACGCTATGACCTATATTTTAGAAAGTCTTTTAAGCGTTAAGCTAATTGTTAAATTAAAGCTATGTGTTAATTTTTTAATTCGTTATAACATAAGACAAACATTTCCTTTATTTTTCTTGGTTAAACTTTTTAATTTTTTTTTTAATCACTGCTTAAAATGTGCTGTGATGCATATGTTTGTGTGCATCGTGCCGCTGTATCTTAAATGTACGTTTAGTAGTACTTTATTAAAAAGAAAAATATAAATAAGCACTAATTATATATTGATGCAAATTATTTTTCTGTTGGTCGTTGTATTTTTAGCAATCTATTACTTGTGTTCACGAAAATATAAGTGCCGTTGCAGACTTAATATACTAGCTTGTTAAAATAAAGTTGTTGTAGCTATTCTATTGGATTATTTGTTCGTCAATTAAATATTGCTGGTTATATTGCTTAACCCTAATCTTGTTGACATGTTTTAACATAGTAGTTATGTTAAAAAAAGAGATTTTTTAGGTTTAGATTATTTTAAAGCAAAATAGCGGTCTTTAGTGTTTTATTAAACATACATTTTCAAACATTTTTTTTTAAAATTATTTTGCATAAAAACAAAAGCAGATATTTAAAAAATTTGGTAAAACAAGAAAAGTTTTTTGAACATCTTGAACTTGAAGGGGAACGCAATGATGCCAATTTTTTCGTTAACGCTGCTGAAATGTATAAATGCTACAAAGAGTAAACATATGTAGATGCGTTTAGGCGGCCGTATCTACCTCCTCAACTATGTGGTTGGGAGAGACTTCACTGGCTGGTGCTGTGGCTGCAGAAGCTGCTGCTGATTTTGTTGCTGTTGTGGTGCTGGTACTGTTTAAACATGTTTTAGCGACTTGAAGGGGTGTCGCCACCAGCGTGCTTACTGAGCTGCACTGAGCCATTGCTTCAGCAGTCGATGTCGCGGTTCCTACATTCGTACTGTATGGTGAACACTTCAACTTGCGAGCCTCGCGCTTCTGTTTTCGTTGCTGCATGACCAATCGCAGTTGATCCAGTTTGGACTTGGTTCTTAGATTGGCCTGCTCTACGACGCAATTTTGACACATGTGCTCCCGCTTGTCCTCCAGTTGCCTATGCTTGCCGATAGTCGCTTCATAATGACAGATGCAGCAACCTGTACCGCTGCCAGCACTCACACCTGAGTTATCAGATGCGTTAACAAAGGCATAACTGGGTGCAACACCTGTGCAGCACTTAAGTGTGGATGACTTTTTGCTGCCAAAGGTTGATCCCGACTTTTCCATATAATGTCCTTTGCATTTGCCATAGACACAGGTGTCATTGGACAGAGTTGCCGGAGCCACTGGCGGTTGCATGTGCGCGCGGCTGTAACATCTAGCGCAGCTATGATGATTGGTCGAGCACTGCAACAGATCGAGAGCATTGTATATTTAAATGGAAAGCCAAAAATTAAAATTATTAAATTTTATACAATGACTTTCAGTTACGGATTATCATTGAGTACACTAATAAGTATAATTTCCAATTTGCCCAAGCATTTATGTATAATCTTTTTATGGTTTATATTTTTCGATTACACAACAACATTGTTCGGGTCATGAAACCCGAACTAAACATCAGTAATTTTCTTTAGAAACCTTTTAAAAACTGGAATTTCTGCATCATTAGTTTTGTGAAATAAACTGCATGTAAGGATTTTTATAATCGTGCCGAAGTGCTACTTTTTAATCTTATTTTAAAATAAATTATTAAATCTCAGTTCGGTTTTGATGTGTTGCATACTGTTATGCATATTAACGATACTCACCATTTTACGCACGCCATTATGCAATCCACAAAATCCAGTTGGGTTTACTGCTGTAATAGTTGCGAGATTTTTGCTGCTGTTCGAAGTGACAGTGGAACTAGAGGTTGTGGAGGCCTTGCTGCTGCTGTAGGGTGCTTCAAAGCTGATGCGCGCACCACGGTTGTATTGAGGAGTGGCACTAAGCAGGTCGTTTAGAATGTGAATAACTGTAGAGATGTCACGCTTAGGCCGCCCGAAGCGATCCTGAAGAGCCGGGTTCAATGTACCAGAAAAGGTCCCCGAGTATATACCTTTGCCGTGATTTTTCATGGACTCAATAACAGCACCGGAGCCATTTTTTAGCGGTATCTCTTCACCGCCGCCAAGCCCGGCACCAACACCGATGCTTGCGCCACTGGACAGATCGATCTTATTGGTAAACACCTCTTTTGAAAGCTTTCGCAATGTTTGCGTCAGATTGCGTGATGCCTCGGCTAATCCGGCGCCGCTGAACTCAGCGCTGTTTTTGCTGTTTCTCGACCCCGTTGTTGTTGCTTCACTTTTCGGGGCAGCTGGTATCTGTGGTTTAAGCGCACCAGCGGCAACGGCTGCATGATGATAATTATTATGATGGTATCGGTTCTTGGAGCGTGTATTAGCGATTGGATTGTTTACCGTCTTGTGTAGCGAACCGTCGGCAACGAATCCCGAACCAGATGGACGAGTCGTAGAACCAACTTTAATGTTGCTGCTTGCAGTTGAAATTTCTACTGATGCTCCTGGTGTTAATGCGTCAACTGCCCCTTCAACTGAGGATGTTTTTGGTGCTGATGTGGGCAAACGCATGCACAGGCACGATGTAAGCTTGGCGGCTATCGGATCGTGTTGGCAGCCATCGTTGGTGTAGCAAGCGGCACCATCTGCTGACGGGTAAATTGACCTACTGTTGAAGGAACTAAGTTCAGAACCCTTGATCAAGGAAGACCTGGAATTATCGCTAACGCTAACGTTAGTACTGGCGGTACCCGAGCCATGTATGTTCTTAATAGTTGTCGTTTTAATTGGACTCGATACGAGATTCGAAAGTGATTTAATCGGCGACTGATCCATTGGAGTTTTCAACTGTGCCACTGCTAACTCTGTGTTAGTTGCGGGTATGGCTTTATCTTGTGCAGCCGATGCAGTTGCAGTGCGCGGTGCTTTGAGCGCCATGCTTTTTACAATATTTTGGAGGTTTTCGTAATTGCGATTGCATGTCAGATCAGAGCCTTGAACAGCGTGGTGCCTATGATTACGCCTATGTCCGTCATCATGGCTGCGACCACGGCCCACAGTTTTATCCGATGCCGTTGCTAATACGTTGCGATGATGATGGAAATGGTGGTGACTGTGTCTATTCTGCAGACTCGGGTGTTGATGGCTGTGCACGTGCCCATTGCCAATGCGACCACTTCCTGCTCGCTGACTCGTGCTACTTGCGCGCGCATGAGTCAAATGAGTGGTGGTAGCACAAGAAGAACCACTGCAACTCATGCAACTCCGCAACTCTGCTCTAGATGTCGGCGAACTGTATTTGCTGTTACCGGAAGCGAAAGAGCAGCTGCCACTTGTCGTTGGCGGCAAGCCATCTGTCCTTGCTGAAGAGGTGCCTATAGCAGGATTAACAGTGCTTAACTGCAGCTGTATAAGCATCATGTGATCACCCAGTCGCATGCTTAAATTAAGTGGAGTTTTGCCGCTAAGAAAGTCATTAACCTGCGAGTCGTTTAACGATTCAAGCGCCTGCATCACTGTATTCTCTGGACGCTGTGCCTGCAGCAGAGCAAATATATAAAGGAGAGATTAAAATATTTCCAACGCTTTTTCAAAACAAAAATGTTTGCTGAACCCGAATATAAAATCAGATATCCGAAATTTTTTTTTTTGTTATACCCTTCTTAGCCCATGAAATGGGTAAAAATCGCCAAATTTTGGAGATGAGCTCTCCTCCCTTGGCAGTATATGTTATTTTCAAATTTTGATAGCTTCCGGTTAAAGATATACACATGTAATCTATAACAATACAATCTTAAATTTTGGAAAATAATAAATACATGTAAAGATTTTATTTAAAAAAAAAAAAAGGTTGAGAAACACCGGAGATATGAACGAATGAAATTTAACAATCAAGCGTTTTTACAGTAGTGCAGGTATGACCATATGTATAGGGTCAAGGGTTAAGGGTATCTTCTAGTCGAACTTACCCAACTAGAGCCTTCTTACTTGTTTAAAGGAATTGTTTACCAAATATATAATTGCACATTACGGTAGCCAGTTAAGTAAGTTCACAATTCTGTCTTTCGACATTCACAAAGAGATAACCACATAAGGAAATCAAAATATTGTATTTATTTCCTATTCTTTATTGAATTATGAACAAAACCACGTTTATAGCATACATATATATGAGGTGTTTTCAGAGGTTAAGAATTATTTAAAATCAAACCAGGAAACACCTAGCATTCGGACGCAATCGACAGCGGAATACTCTCAGACTAAGATAAAAGTGAGTGTTAAAGAGTCTGCTTGCAAAGAAGGGAGGGGGGTATATCTTAAAACGATGTTACTAGTTATCAATACACCAAATTTGGTAGCTCTACCTCAAAAACTATGAAAAATACAGGCATCCCCCCCCGTTTACAAAATTGGTAACGCGTGAGACAGCACATTCAAGTTGCCCAACGATACCAAGCACCGGCTTGTAAACACTCGGATCCAAGCACAACGCAACCCACTTTCCGCCCAACCGACCGAGTGGCACACCGCATAGCGTACGGCTACGAAGATCGCGAACATGCAGACAAATGACACAAAACTAAATTTATTAGAGAGAAAGTAACGCCATGTATTAAGTCGAAGAGCTCATTTTAAATTTAACATTAAATCAAAAAAGAGTTATGAGTAGCGTGGTTGGTATTACAAGTTTGAAGAGAAATATGTAGGTAGAAAATTTCTCAAATGTCTGATCGGAATTGCAAAACTAATTTGGCTAACTAATTAAGAAGAATTGAACATTTTGTGTAAAAAAACAACACATAGACCAAGATATTTGATGTCTCTAGTTTTAAGTGTGTTAAAAATATTGCGTTTAAACGGGCAGATGACAGATATCATGAAGAAATCTCACATTTACTAATTTTTGCTTTTTTACAAATATTAAACAAAAAACTGGAAAGGAAGCATTTTTTCTGAAATTGAATTTGAGTGCTAAATTCAAATCTGAAGCCCTTTTATCAATTGATCTATCCAGTTTTCACATTTACCATTCTTATCCTTTAAACTTCAAATTGATTTGATTCTATAAAAAAAACTGTATTCAATCCCATGTTAGGTAAAAACAGGTTACATCTAATGGATTTTTACTATGTACTTATGTCGCAAAGGTAAAGTCAGCATCAAGCATTTTATGACTTTTAATAGTTAAATTCGTGATTGTCGCTCATTCTCTTAATCTCGTTAAAAGAAAG
Organism: Scaptomyza parva; assembly: GCA_035044645.1. Classification (NCBI taxonomy): domain Eukaryota; kingdom Metazoa; phylum Arthropoda; class Insecta; order Diptera; family Drosophilidae; genus Scaptomyza; species Scaptomyza parva. Next base: position 978,383 of record JAWNNT010000078.1, read on the forward strand.
TGCTTCATGTTTATACCCTTAAAACATGAAATGGGTAAAAAAAAAGGATATAATGGTTTTGTGCAAAAGTATGTAACAGGCAGAAGGAAGCTTCTCCGAGCTCATGAAGTATATATATTCTTGATCAGAATCAACAGTCGAGTCGATTTAGCCATGTCCGTCCGTCCGTCCGCATGTATGAACGCGTCGATCTCAGGAACTACAAAAGCTAGAGTCTCCAGATTTTGGATATGAGGTCTTCTAAGCCCTAGGCATAGCAAGTTTATTTCAAAGATTCGATAACTTTTCAGGTTTACGATATACACATGTAGTCGAAAACAAAAATTTCAAAAAATTTAAAATGGGGATTGAAACTATAAACAAAATTATTAACTTCTTTGAAATTTTTTATTAAAATCGGTTAAAAAACACCGGAGATATGAAATCATCAAGCACAGAAGTACACAGCCATATGTGTATGTCTGTTAGCCCGACTGTTTGTCCGTCTGTATAGCCAAGGGTTAAGGGTATCTTCTAGTCGAGCTTACTCGAATATTACTAAATAACTAAACTAAACTAACTAAATACCCAACGAAAATAATTTTTTTTTTATTTTAATTAGAATTTTAAGTCACGCATAATATAATCCCATCAAAAAGGCTGTGCATTTAAACCAGGGTATTTTATACCGTAACCCAACCTAACAAGTGGAAAAAATACGATACCCAAACGTAGTTTGCTTCTTTAAGCCCGTTTGCAATCTGACCCTCAACTTGTGCGACAGAATACCCAATTCGAATCATTAAGGATTGACTTAAAACATTTAAGTCTTTAAAGTATTTTGTTATATTTCTTTTTTTCCAAGTACTTATTTTAAGTCAATGTCACTATAGCAGAATAATGTTTTTACATTCTAAACTAACATTCATATTAATTAACTTAATTCATATAGTCACTGACACTCAAACAGGCAACTTAGCTAAATCCAAATAAATTTTATTATGATACACTTATATATGAAGTCATGATCTCTTATGCATACAAGCACACAACAAAACCAAAACTAGAGAGCATGCAGATGTAAAGATATATTTAGGTTTAGGTTTCTCGCTCTTTACTTACAGAACGTAGTTTCTGCACGAGACCAACGAGTAGGTATGTATAAAATATACCTCTTTGCCCGATAAATTGTACTATTATAATCAATTTATGCCCGGTCTAAGGAAATATAAAATATGACCAATACGACTAGACCCTTTCTAGATTTTTCTGCCAGGGATTAGGAGAGCTCGTATCCAAAATCTGCAGTCTTTCGTCTTTTAGCTTCTGAGATCAACGCGTTCATACATACAGACGGACATAGTTACAGTTTGCCAAGAAATTTTTTACCCTTAATAAAAATGTTTGATATTTTCACTTTAGAGATATAGGGTTACACTGGTTGTTTTTAATTTTTTTTGTTTATATTTTATAAGTTATTCAGTTAATTCTCTCTTAAACCTGTTAAACAAAACTTAAAAAACATAAACATTAACAAAGAAACATTAAAAATACTAACACAGGCACAAAGTTCTATTGTCAATAAAGTGTTTACACACATTGATGATGCAATTTTCTAAGAAATTTCATATTTGGAATATAGAAATTATATATAGTCGGGACAGTTTTAGACGGTTTCAAAATGCCAGGCAAGCGGTTATCGTTCGACATGAACCAGTTGGATTATTACAACTTCACCATCGGGAAAACGGCCTCTGAGATTGCAGAAATGTTTGCAATTAGCAGGAAAACTGTATACAACATTTTAAACCGCGTTAAAAACGAGGGAAGGATGGAGGCGAAGCCTTCAACTGGGCAGGGCAGAGCGAAATATGATTAAAAAGTTCAACCAAAATACAACTATTTTGACCAGAACGCTTGCCAATGAGATGAAGACGGAATGTGGAATCACCATTAAAAGAAAACAACTTTTCATCTCGAGCTGCTCGAAAAAAACCGTTGTTGTCGGCGGGAGTATGTTAGAGGACGTTTAATTTTTGCCATGATCCACGTGGGACAGCCAGATTCATATTGGGACGACGTGGTATTTTGTGATGAATCCAAGATTATGCTTTTCTATAATGATGGACCCAGCAGAGTGTGGCGCAAGCCGGTGACAGCACTTGAAAACAAAAATATTATACCCACTGTTAAGTTTGGAAAATGGTCAGTGATGGTTTGGGGGTGCATCTCGAGCAAAGGAGTTGGAGAATTGTGCTGCATTGAAAATAAAATGGTTGCCCAATAATATTTAAGTATTTTGAACACACATTTGGTAGCCAGTGCCAACAAATTTGGATTTATTAATGATGGCAAGCCAACATACAAGGTTTACCAGGACAATGATCCCAAACACAAAGCAAACATGGTCAGGTACTGGCTGCTTTATAACTGTAAAAAGGTGTTCGATACACCTGCCCAAAGCCCAGACCTCAACCCAATTGAAAATCTATGGGCCTATCTGAAAAAACGTACTGCCAAGCGTCATCCGAAAAATAAGAATGATCTCAAGGCGATAATCTTGGAAGATTGGCAAAATATTCCATTGGAATACGTCCACAATCTAATAAAATCGATGACAAGGCGACTGAAGCGGTTATGAAAGCCAACGGTTGACATGCAAAATATTAATTATAGTTTAAAACCAAAAACTGATAGAAAGATTAATATTGCGGAAACACTTTATTGTCAGTTAAATTTATTGCCTTTGTTAGTATTTTTAATGTTTCTTTGAAAATGTTTATGTTTTTAAAGTCTTGTTTAATAGGCTTAAGAGATAATTAACTGAATAACTTATAAAAAATAACAAAAAATAAATTAAAAACAATAACCAGTGTGACCCTATATCTCTAAAGTGATAATTTTAGAAATGTTCACTATGTGTAAACAATTCATTGACAAACTGTATATCGACTCGGCTGTTGATGCTGATCAAAAATATATGTATATACTTTGTTGGGTCGGAAGATGCTTCTTTCTGCCTGTTACATACTCCTGCACAAAATCAGTATACCCCTTTACATATTTCATGGGTTAAGGGTATAAAAAAGAGTAGCTGCTATTTCAAGTGCTTAAAATTTTTATTTAAATAATATATAAATAAATTGTATAACATGACACATATAGTGTCTTACAGCTTATTTCATTCGGTGTCGAGCAATAAATTTAATTACCTGCCATAATTATTGAAAGTGGGAAAATGAGTGGGCATGAATAAAGCTTAAATGGTCGTCCTGGGCTTATCATTTGTGCACCACATCATTCGGCAATTCTTTGGCCGGAATTAAAATGACACCAATCAAGATTTCCACTTAGCATGATGAGCAGAGAATCATCAGTAAAATAAGGGAAAATCCTAAACTATTGGCCACAAACTTGAATAAAAAATGTGCAGGGTGAAATTGGGAAAGTGGGGAGTGCAGTGGTGAAACTGCGCTACGGACTCTGCGGAACATGACTTCAATGCCTAAGAACGTTGTTAGTATCCTTTTATACGAGCAAAATATAAATGCACACAAAGATGACCTGCGCCAAAATCTACTTGGACAAGCATTTTAGGTCCCTAAACACAGTCATTTGTGCAGATGACTCCAAACTCAACTTTACAGCTCGACGGACGAAATTGTGTGTGACGATAGTACAATACTGAGCTGAATCCCAAACACTTAAATGCAACAGTCAAGCACGACGGAGAAAGTGTCATTTAGACAAAAATATACAATAATATGTACATCAATTCACTAATGGAAAATTAACTCCAAACTGCGCAGAAGCTGGAAAGACGATATTCTTTCAGGTTTTACCAAGACAATGACCCGAAACATAAGTCCGGAATAGTATAGACCAGTCTTTTCTGGAATGGCTTCGACATGATAACACCACAAGCCCAATCTCTAGATTTAAAAGTTATTATGTGGGCTCTGCCTGAAAATACCATTGAAAACTCAGCATATCCAACAAACAGAATCTCAATTCTCTGCTGGAGGAGAGCAAAATATTTCCAGAAACAACCCGGAAGATAGTATCTTCCATGTATAATAGTTTAAAGGAAGTTATTAAGGCTAAATTATATAATACTAAGTATTAAAAAACTTAACATCCTTTAAGGTTTTTATGCCAAATATTTTACTTTTTACAAGTAAAATAAATTAAGACCTGATTTTTAGATATTATATATTGGACGTAGATGTACTAACGGACAGTACAATCAAGTGGCCCAACGATACCAAGCACCGGCTTGTTAACGCGCGGACCCAAGCATAAAGCGACCCACCTCCCGCCCATCCGACCGAGGGGCGCACCGCGTAACGTGCGGTTACGAAGATCGCGAACATGTAGACAACTGACATAACACAATTTTTTTTAGAGAGCATGCAGAAGTGGTACTAGTTATAAGGTGGGAAAAATCGTTATATAAAGATCATAAGATTCGAAAAGGGTTATGGATAGCATAGTTAGATAAGCAATCATGCAGGGCTATAGGTAAAAAATTTCTACTACTTCTAATAGGTACAGCAAAGTTAATTTGGTTAATTAGTAAGTGGGAATCTCTTTCACCATTTATTAATTTGTGAAAAAAGGTTAATGCTAGCATAGTTCTACGATTAGTAAGAGAGGGAAGATTTATTAGTAAAAGTCTACTGTGGTAAGCAGGTAAATTTGTACTATTATCCCAGTTAAGACCCCGAAGAGCAAAGAGCAAAAATTGTTTTTGTACCGATTCTATTCTATCTTGATGAATCCTGTATTTGGGATACCATATACAAGATCCATATTCAAGAATCGGTCGGACAAGAGACACATAAAGAGTTTTAGTTAGGTAGGGGTCGTCGAATTCCTTCGACCAACGCTTAATGAACCCCAAGACACTTGATGCTCGATTTGAGATTAAAGCAATATGCTTGTCAAACTTAAGCTTTGGGTCCATTAAGATACCCAAATCCTCAACCAAATCAATCCGATCCAATGATAGGTTATCCAGAAGATAGATATTAAAAAAAGGCATTCGCCTATAAAAAGACATAACTTTACATTTAATGCAATTGAGATGCAGTAAATTTACTTTGCACCAAGTTTGAAAATTGTCTAAGTCACTTTGCAGTCTATGACCAGACAGAAGACTTGAAGCTGACATGCATAATTTTACATCATCAGCATACATTAGTACCCGAGAATGATTTATAACAGACGGAAGGTCGTTTATAAAAAGAGTAAATAACAACGGTCCAAGGTGACTTCCTTGTGGAACACCAGAAGTGACCTGGACCGCTTTAGAAACTGAGCCATTAAAATAGACTCTCTAAGTTCTAAAGGTTAAATAATCTTGTATCCAAAGAATAAGATTATTGGGAAAACCCAAAAGTTTAAGTTTATATATTAAAAGGCGGTGATTTACAGAGTCAAAAGCCTTACTGAAATCAGTGTAAATAACATCAGTTTGCAATTTTTCTTCAAAGCCCTTAAAAACAAATGATGTGAATTCTAATAAGTTAGTAGTGGTAGATCTTTGTTTCATAAACCCGTGCTGGCACGGTGAAATCATAGATTTACAAAGATGTTGAAGATGAGAGGTTATTAGTTTCTCAAAAATCTTTGGGATAGCAGACAACTTGGAGATACCCCTATAATTTTGAGCATTCGATTTGTTTCCTTTTTTGTGCAAAGGAATAATATGACTCTTTCCAAATTTTTGGGAAAGAGCATAGCTCCACGGACAAACTAAACAATTTATGCAAAGGTTTCAAGAGATCCTGAGCACAATACCTAAGCACACAGCTGGGTATTCCATCAGGTCCCGGAGAAAATGTGGGCTTAATAACCTGAAGATCACAAAGTAGCGAACTCTCTGTTATTTCCGGTATGAAAATGCAATTTGAGGGATTAAGCTGATAGGGGTTAGGCATGACGACTGGTTGGAAACAAGGGCTATAGGTCGTTTGAAAAAATTCAGCAAATAGATCGGCAATGGCCTGATCTGAGTTGGCTTTCATTTCATCAAAGATTATGTTTGATGGAAGAGTCGATGTCTTGCGTTTCGCATTAACGAAATCAAAAAACCGTTTAGGATCCTGCTGAAACTGTAATCCACACCTAGTCAGGTAATTGGTTATTCAGGACTGAAAAACTGGAACGAGCAATCAAGTATGCAGAACAAGCTAACGGAGAGCTTGATTTTCTGATACTCTTGTAGAGTTTCGATTTACGATTTTTTAGAATTGTCAACTCTCTGGTAAACCACACAGGTTTGTTTGACCTGTTTGGCGTTCCATAAGGGACACACAAATCAAATAAAGAATTTAAAGTATTATACAAAATATTGATTGCCACGCCTAAATTGTCAGACCCGTAGAGGGTAGACCAGTCAGTCAGGGCCAACAGCCGAGTAAGTTTTTTAAAATCGGGTATCTGAAATTGACGTACTCGGCTTAAACGATTTTTACTGGGGCATAGCCTCCGGTAGGGCAAAGTGATCGACACCTCCAACGTTGGGTAATAGAAATCCTCTGGATAAGATATGGGTTGTGATCGGGTAATGGATGAGGAGGATGGACCCAAAACAAAAACCAGATCAAGCATTTTATTAAGAGAATTTGGGATATCATTTATTTGATTCAATGATATCCCAAGTAAATTATTCAAAAATTCATTATGAGCCGAAGGGGTCAGGGCACCAGAGTCGGGACACGAAATCCAAGTAACTTCAGCAATATTAAAATCACCAAGAACTACAAGGAAATCGCGATCCGAAAGCATGCAAGAAACGGACATAATAGCAGACAAATGAGCATCGTAAACAGAGATATCGGAAGAAGGGGGTATATAGAAGCAAGTAACAAAAATACCAACACCATTGAAATACAACTTTACAGCAACAAATTCTATATCCATAGAACCACTTACTATTACTGTCTCCGAAGAATAATCAACATCAACAGCAATAAGCACACCTCCGCCACGTCGAAGCGAACGGTCTTTTCTATGGACACAGTATCTGCTGGATACAACTTCAGTACTAAGAATGTCATGCCTTAACCAAGTTTCAGTGAAGGCGATGACATGAAAAGCAAAAGAGTGACTGTTAAGGTATAAACTACTGAGTTTGCTACAAATACCCCTTACATTCTGATAGCCAAGTACTAAGGAAGTCGTTAGTTTTTTGAACTATCAGAATCGAGAGGAGTTTGAGGCAAAGCTACTGGGGTCGGAGATACAATCGGACGCCGATTGTCAGGAAGAGTTAAGGGCACAGCTACTTGGGTGGGGAATACAATCGGAGGCCGATTTTTTTTCCTGGCAGTATATTCATTTACAATAATGTGCTCCGGCCAAAACTCTTTGCAACATATAGAGCTAAAGTCTTGGCTCGAGACAATGATTTTAAACGACGAGATATTCCTAGTATAATTAAATTTGAACTTTTCCACAGTGAAATTGGCTTTAGATTTGGCCTTTATATAGACCGTGACATCTTCTGATGTCAAATCAGGGGGAAGCCTAGAAACAAATACTGTTTTTTTTGGTGGAACGGCAACAAATTTTTTAATTATATCTTCCACCGAAGATACATTTTTAGGTAATAGAATATTTGGCTCTTTGGATATATTTGGTTTGTTTAGTTGAGCTACGTCAACACTACTCACCACCAAAGAGACCGAAGGACCAGGATTAGATGAAACGACATTAATTTTGGGAACTGGGGCAGAAGAATTTTTTTTTACTTTATCTTTATTTTTATTTTTGGTTTCCGTATTGTTTGGCTGAAATTCAGATATGACCGATCCCGATGACGGCCCAACATTGGCTCTTTTGCGCTTTGGAGAATCACTTAAGAGATTTTTGTCCTTAAAGTTTCTCTGCACAGTTGAGAAATTTTCGCACAATTTTTTCAACTGGCTGAAAACTCCCTCAAAGCCAAGATGAGTCTCCAAGAAATTTGCCATATATTTTTTCCGCTCCAAACAAGACCAACACGGCCACTCTAAGTTAGTGGTGCCCATCAAGTCGATGACACGACCGTTAGGACAAGCACATTTTTCATGTGCGTCATTTGGGCACATCCAGCAGCCAATAAAAGCCATCTTTGGATTGGTGCGAACTTGGCAGCCCTTGTAACAGCAGACAGACATTATTTTATAAATTTTCTTTTTTTCAAATAAACAAAAAAAAAAAAAAAAAAAAATACAATAAATAAGAGAGCGACAAAATAAAAATCAAAAAATAATAATTTTTAATAAATGATTGAAAAAAAAAAAACTGCTTAGGACCACCCTAGGGTTAATTGTATTTATACGCTTGTAACTACTCACAAAAACGAAAACACAAAACAAAACGTAACGGCGCGAGCGCAGCAACCGATAGCAACAACAACGAAATAATTTTAAACCAGGACCAGCACCAACACAAAAGAGCGCGTAAAAGCCAAAGAACGGTTTTATGCACAGAGAGCGAGCACAGAAGAAACTAAAAGAGTGCAAGCACGAAAACACAAAAACAAAATACCAGCAGGGCAAAGCAAACTAAGCAAGCTAAGCAATGAGCTTTGACAGCAGTTCGTTGTTGTATTCTGTATCACTTTCAAAATAAATGCAAATAACTTATTAAAATTAATGTTCAAAGCTTGGGTTTACAAAACCGATTAAACCCAAAGTCACAAAACTATTTATTTGCACAGAGTCGCGAATTAAAAACAAGATTAAACACACATAAAAAAAACGAAGAGCACAAAAAAAAAAACACGTCCGTTGCTGAGCATAGAGCATACGCTATGTTTTCAGATTTGAGCTAATTTTTAAACGCAAAACTTTAACATGTGGGGCAGTTCGAGATATGCCAGGGCTGTACTAATTCGGACATATGCTTCGGGTCTTTGTTTTGATAGAGCCGGAAATCATGTTGATTCCCAAGTTCTCGGCATTTATTGTAAATGATGATTCTAAAAGTGCTTGGATTGAATATTTCAACTATTTGATAATGTAAATACATGTTTCTGGTAAATACCAGTTTTCTGCAGTCAAATATTTATTTGGATGTTTAATATCTATTTGGTCATTGGAATTTTGAAAATTATGTGTAATCAGTTTATGAGAGCAAATTAAAGTTGTTGCTCGACACTGAATGAAATTAACTATGAGGCACGTGCGTGTATATGTCAAATATTAATTTAAGACGCATGCTTGCAACTAACGATTTTGGGTAACATTATAACACTTACCAACAAACCAGTTTCTACATTGGGTATTAAAATTATCTTCGAGCCATCCATTAGGTTGTAATCTCGGAGTGTCCCATCTTGAAGTTCTCTGTAATAGGTAAATCAGATAAATAATTTAAGTAAAATAAAACACAAAAAAAATTTTGTGACGCCAATAATATGTATATTGTTGAACGGTATTATAAGTATTTTTAAATGCTTTTATAGTCAAGGCGGAATAAGATAATCACTTTGTCATGGAGTTACCGTTTGTACTCATGAGACATTAGTATAAGGTAGTCTCGTCGGTAAAACGCTGTCCCTTAAGGACGAGTTATCGGCATTGAACATATGCGTGGTATATATCTTGCAGTAGTAGCGCATGCGCCAATATCTTAAATTTAGTTGATGATGATTAAAAATAAATGTATTCATGATATTAAAGTAAAACTTAATACGATCAATGCGTTAAGAGAAATCGAATAAATTGGGACGCAAGTTAACAGGTTTGTGGGGCTTAAAATAACATATACCACAATTTGGAATTTGCTTTTGATTTTCAATGGTTATTTTCTTGGTAAGGATCTTAATTCTTAACTAAATTCCAATTTGAACACACATAAGTGTTAGCGCATATAAAAAAAGTATCGTCCGCGATCAAGCTTTGGCTGCCGACGAGACTACCTTATAATTGTATCATAGTTGGTGCTAGTAGTTATAGACAATTGTCAAATGATATATAACTTTTTGTCACCGCTAAATTTCTAACTACTTGTGTGAAAAAGCTGCTTTTTGCGCAATAATGCAGTTCTAGTCTTAAACATCCTTTAAAATATTTGTATATTTATTTATATTTAAATAAGACACAAGATACTTTTAAATATTCCCAAAACCCCAAGTCATGCGCACATACACTTACTGAAATTTCCTTTTTATAAATAGCGTTTCATAGCGTTTTCTCGGACCGAGTTTGTAGAAGTCGATGTACGAAAGTGGTTCTTGGTGATAATATTTTAGAATTTTTTATAGAATATGAATTTAGTTAACGCCTATTGTGAAACTTATGTAATCGGCCAAATGAACAACATACTGTACATATAGCTCAACCTTCTCAAAAAGTTTCCGAGCCGAGAGTATTTGGAACATTCTTACATACAGTTTACCCAGTAACTGTTTCCCCATAGTGAAAAATTTTTATATTTTCACCTTGGTTGTTGTTTATCATTTTTTGTTTATTTTGTATAAGTTATTTAGTTAATTATCTCTTAAGCCTATTAAACAAAACTTTAAAAACATTAACATTTTCAAAGAAACATTAAAAATACTAACAAAGGCAATAAATTTAACTGACAATAAAGTGTTTCCGCAATGTTAATCTTTCTATCAGTTTTTGGTTTTAAACTATAATTAATATTTTGCATGTCAACCGTTGGCTTTCATAACCGCTTCCAGTCGACTTTTCATCGCCTTTATTAGATTGTGGACGTATTCCAATGGAATATTTTGCCAATTGGGTTGAGGTCTGGGCTTGGGCAGGTGTATCGAACACCTTTTTACAGTTATAAAGCAGCCAGTACCTGACCATGTTTGCTTTGTGTTTGGGATCATTGTCCTGGTAAACCTTGTATGTTGGCTTGCCATCATTAATAAATCCAAATTTGTTGGCACTGGCTACCAAATGTGTGTTCAAAATACTTAAATATTATTGGGCAACCATTTTATTTTCAATGCAGCACAATTCTCCAACTCCTTTGCTCGAGATGCACCCCCAAACCATCACTGACCATTTTCCAAACTTAACAGTGGGTATAATATTTTTGTTTTCAAGTGCTGTCACCGGCTTGCGCCACACTCTGCTGGGTCCATCATTATAGAAAAGCATAATCTTGGATTCATCACAAAATACCACGTCGTCCCAATATGAATCTGGCTGTCCCACGTGGATCCTGGCAAAAATTAAACGTCTTCTAACATACTCCGCCGACAACAACGGTTTTTTTCGAGCAGCTCGAGATGAAAAGTCGTTTCTTTTAATGGTTTTTTTGACAGATTCGCGACATATGGTGATTCCACATTCCGTTTTCATCTCAATGACAAGCGTTCTGGTCGAAATAGGTGGATTTTGGTTGATCTTTCTGACCATATTCACTCTGCTTTTGGAGTTATTGCCCGCGGACGACCAGTTGAAGGCTTCACCTCCATCCTTCCCTCGTTTTTAACGCGGTTTAAAACGTTGTATTCAGTTTTCCTGTTAATTGGAAACATTTCTGCAAACTCAGAGGCCGTTTTCCCGATGGTGAAGTTGTAATAAACCAACTGCCTGGCATTTTAAAACCGTCTAAAACTGTCCCGACTATATATAATTTCTATATTCCAAATATGAAATTTCTTAGAAAATTGCATCATCAATGTGTGTAAACACTTTATTGACAGTAGAACTTTGTGCCTGTGTTAGTATTTTTAATGTTTCTTTGTTAATGTTTATGTTTTTTAAGTTTTGTTTAATAGGCTTAAGAGAGAATTAACTGAATAACTTATAAAATATAAACAAAAAAATTAAAAACAACAACCAGTGTGACCCTATATCTCTAAAGTGAAAATATCAACATTTTTCACTATGGGGTAACAGTTACTGGGCAAACTGTATAAAGCTATGTGATGTTCGGCCGTTTATTTGAAACTTATTTTTCATAATCTTCTTGAGAATTAAAAAAAAAAGATATTCTGGCATTACTTTAAAAAAAAATATCGGGCCAATTTGTTAAAAATTAATTTTTATTCCTTTTTGTTATTCTAAAAATGTACACTTAATCAAATACGTTGACATGACGTAGTAGTTTTCCAAAACTACTACTTATTTTTCAACAATGCGCATTTTATAAATGCAAGTTCGAATTTTAACTAAGAAAAAAAACAATCAATTATACTTGTCTTTAACATTTCATAAGCCGTTTGCTTTTATGACATTGTTGTTAAAAAACTATTGATTAAAAAAAATGTATGTAATAATCCCTAAAGTTTTTGTGATAATCAAAATGCGTTTCGCATTTTTGAGCGATTATACGAAAAAAACACAATGTAATGTATGGCTTCACACATACATATCATACAGCTGATCAAATGTACGATTTTTAACAAGATTTTACTATAAAAACAAAATAAGTAGGTTTTACTTCAATTGTGTATAATAAATATTTAGCATGGCGATGTTAAAAATTTGTTTCTGTGTGACCCCAAAAATTTTGAAAAACTAGTAGCTCTTTGTTTTTATAATTTTTCTGTTTTTGTGGTTCAATATTTATACAGTTATGTCCACTCAGCTTGCTTAATAGAGTTGTATAGACACGTAATAGTGCTTATTAAAGTTTACAATAAGTGATTATCAAAAAACCAAAACAATAACTACTGCAATACAACTCAATCAGCATAACGGTGTCTGCGCCCGAAATCTGGGGCACCTACTGCTGCAGTCTTTGTACTGGTATGGTACATGCTCGCCCGCATGGGCCTAGCAACTTCGCGGTCACGTGCACTTGCAAGTATTTGTTATGATTGTTTCGCTGCTGCGACTCACGCACTAAAATTACAACATTATGCACCTACGAGTATCAGAGGTAGCTCCAGTCGAACAACGAGTTTGAACGTGTTCACTATTCGTCATGACTCGCACATCAAAACTGTCATGCTGCCGCGGCTCTCTAATTTATCTCATGAGCGGAAAAGGACAGTAAAAGAAAAGTGCATGATAACATATCTGCGGCGAAAACAAAATCAGGCAACAGAATTTGTTTAGGCTGCACAAAATGACGACGGTATGGAAACTAAAGATGCTTCCAAGACGTAAGAAAAATCAGACGATGACTTACCGAACCAGGTGATTCACCTAAATTCTCAGTTCTCTGTTTAGAAAAGTAAGATGTAGGGCACACTGCAAAACACAGAGCAAGTGCGTAAAATGCTACATGCGCGCACTACAGTGGTAATGGGTGCCTATGGTTCAGTAAATACGAGCAAGGGCACCAAAGACCGTTAAAAACAACAAACAGACGATAAAATCAAACCAGAACAGGGAACCAAAGCACAAGGGCCCGAACATATTAACTTTTCTATTTTATACTTCAACGATCAACTCAAGGGCAATCATATACTGCAGCGGCCAGAATAGCACTGAAAACATCACATATAAAACACAGCAGAACATAAGAAACAGGGTGGACCAGCGAATAAAAGGGTGCAGCAACAACTGAGGCAACTGCAGAATCAGAGGCAAACCGCAACAACAACAGCAGGTCCCAGGCAACGGAGATAAGCGTATTTCTGCCAGTCTGAAATGCAACAACAGTTTCAATCAGAATACAAGTCGAATGGTCCAACATTTTCAAGGTTTTTTGGCTCCGATGTGCACTCAATTCATTGGGTCGACAATCGTGGGGAATGCGCTGTTCTCGTCCGGTGTATTCCGGTGCACTTCTGTCAGTTAACTATAGTCAGTCGGGCTTATCAATAAGCAATTGTTTCAGGAGCAATCTACTCTGGGCCTTTTAAGAGGACGTGAATTTATTATTTGAATGCCATTATAAACTCGGCTGGGGACTAGTACTTGGAAGGCGGGACTGAAACGCACACCATTGGTATTGGCGGAGACGCAGCAACGCGAGGCCTTCAGCTTGTCGGAATTTAGAACATCCTCTAAAAATATTCTTACAACAGGATCGCCAAAAAGGTACCCTTACGGATCTCCCTACTAATCACATGAAAGTCCATTTACAAAGGACCAGTGGAAAGGATTGAGGCTCAATTATGCTCGATTAAATGTAGAAGGTAGAAAATGGAATCAAGAAGATGCCATTAAATTGCTCATTTGGTTGGTTACAACAGATTGTTATAGCTTACATATGTATATCGTAATCCGGTATAGTTATCGAAAATTTAAAACAAGCTTGTACATATGCAAAATCTGGAGTCTCTAGCTTTTGTAGTTTCTGAGATCGACGCGTTCATACATACAGACAGACAGACGGACATGGCTATATCGTCTTGGCTGAAGAATATATATATACTTTATGGGGTCGGAGAAGCTTCCTCTGCCTGTTACATACTTTTCAAAAAACCATTACACCCTTTTTTACCCATTTCATGTGTTATTATTTAATTATATTGGACGTAGATGTACTAACGGACAGTACAATCAAGTGGCCCAACGATACCAAGCACTTGTTAACGCGCGGACCCAAGCATAAAACGACCCACCTCCCGCCCATCCGACCGAGGGGCACATAACACAATTTTTTTTAGAGAGCATGCAGAAGTGGTACTAGTTATAAGGTGGGAAAAATTGTTATATAAAGAACATAAGATTCGAAAAGGGTTCTGGATAGCATAGTTAGATAAGCAAGCATGCAGGGCTATAGGTAAAAAATTTCTACTACTTCTAATAGGTACAGCAAAGTTAATTTGGTTAATTAGTAAGGGGGAATCTATTTCACTATTTGTTAATTTGTGAAAAAAGGTTAATGCTAGCATTGTTCTACGATTAGTAAGAAAGGGAAGATTTATTAGTAAAAGTCTACTGTGGTAAGCAGGTAAATTTGTACTATTATCCCAGTTAAGACCCCGAAGAGCAAAGAGCAAAAATTGTTTTTGTACCGGTTCTATTCTATCTTGATGAATCCTGTATTTGGGATACCATATACAAGATCCATATTCAAGAATCGGTCGGACAAGAGACACATAAAGAGTTTTAGTTAGGTAGGGGTCGTCGAATTCCTTCGACCAACGCTTAATGAACCCCAAGACACTTGATGCTCGATTTGAGATTAAAGCAATATGCTTGTCAAACTTAAGCTTTGGGTCCATTAAGATACCCAAATCCTCAACCAAATCAATCCGATCCAATGATAGGTTATCCAGAAGATAGATATTAAAAAAAGGCATTCGCCTATAAAAAGACATAACTTTACATTTAATGCAATTGAGATGCAGTAAATTTACTTTGCACCAAGTTGGAAAATTGTCTAAGTCACTTTGCATTCTATGACCAGACAGAAGACTTGAAGCTGACATGCATAATTTTACATCATCAGCATACATTAGTACCCGAGAATGATTTATAACAGACGGAAGGTCGTTTATAAAAAGAGTAAATAACAACGGTCCAAGGTGACTTCCTTGTGGAACACCAGAAGTGACCTGGACCGCTTTAGAAACTGAGCCATTAAAATAGACTCTCTAAGTTCTAAAGGTTAAATAATCTTGAATCCAAAGAATAAGATTATTGGGAAAACCCAAAAGTTTAAGTTTATATATTAAAAGGCGGTGAGAGTCAAAAGCCTTACTGAAATCAGTGTAAATAACATCAGTTTGCAATTTTTCTTCAAAGCCCTTAAAAACAAATGATGTGAATTCTAATAAGTTAGTAGTGGTAGATCTTTGTTTCATGAACCCGTGCTGGCACGGTGAAATCATAGATTTACAAAGATGTTGAAGATGAGAGGTTATTAGTTTCTCAAAAATCTTTGGGATAGCAGACAACTTGGAGATACCCCTATAATTTTGAGCATTCGATTTGTTTCCTTTTTTGTGCAAAGGAATAATATGACTCTTTCCAAATTTTTGGGAAAGAGCATAGCTCCACGGACAAACTAAACAATTTATGCAAAGGTTTCAAGAGATCCTGAGCACAATACCTAAGCACACAGCTAGGTATTCCATCAGGTTCCGGAGAAAATGTGGGCTTAATAACCTGAAGATCACAAAGTAGCGAACTCTCTGTGATTTCCGGTATGAAAATGCAATTTGAGGGATTAAGCTGATAGGGGTAAGGCATGACGACTGGTTGGAAACAAGGGCTATAGGTCGTTTGAAAAAATTTAGCAAATAGATCGGCAATGGCCTGATCTGAGTTGGCTATCATTTCATCAAAGAATATGTTTGATGGAAGAGTCGATGTCTTGCGTTTCGCATTAACGAAATCAAAAAACCGTTTAGGATCCTGCTGAAACTGTAATCCACACCTAGTCAGGTAATTCCTGTAACATTGGTTATTCAGGACTGAAAAACTGGAACGAGCAATCAAGTATGCAGAACAAGTTAACGGAGAGCTTGATTTTCTGAAACTCTTGTAGAGTTTCGATTTACGATTTTTTAGAATTGTCAACTCTCTGGTAAACCACACAGGTTTGTTTGACCTGTTTGGCGTTCCATAAGGGACACACAAATCAAATAAAGAATTTAAAGTGTTATAAAAAATACTGATTGCCACGCCCAAATTGTCAGACCCGTAGAGGGTAGACCAGTCAGTAAGGGCCAACAGCCGAGTAAGTTTTGCAAAATCGGTTTTCCGAAATTGTCGTACTCGGCTTAAACGATTTCTACTGGGGCATAGCCCCCGGTAGGGTAAAGTGATCGACACCTCCAACGTTGGGTGGTATAAATCCTCTGGATAAGATATGGGTTGTGATCGGGTAATGGATGAGGAGGATGGATCCAAAACAAAAACCAGATCTAGCATTTTATTAAGAGAATTTTGGATATCATTTTTTTGATTCAATGATATCCCAAGTAATTTATTTAAAAATTCATTATGAGCCGAGGGGGTCAGGGCACCAGAGTCGGGACACGAAATCCAAGTAACTTCAGCAATATTAAAATCACCAATAATTAAAAAGTGTATTAAAATTTTTAAAATGCGCAGCGCAATGATATATATGAGATTTTCGATATATATGAGTGATCTTGAAAAATTACCGTCTTTTTCTATGCATCCTTATTCCCTTAGTTACCAATTGAACTGAAACTATTGAGATTGCAGGTGTCCCAAGTGTTAAATTTCCTGGACGTTGTAGATAGCTGCGGTAAGTCTTCTTAATCAGATAAGTGTGTTTACGCATGTGTTACTTTTTAACATACGTTTTTATGTTTTTCGGATTTGATTTCAATAAGTTACTCGCCAGCACCACTGAAGTCTGCTTTTAAGCGACGACGTTTCAAAGTGCTGACTACGGAAAAAATACCCATAAAATTATCAAGAATATGAAGTCTTTCAATTCAGATTAAGTTTTTTAAAAAATATTATTTTAGATTTAAATAATTACAAAAAAAAAAAATTTTTCAATTAATTTATGTTTCTATTGTAAAATAGTGCGAGAAAGCGCTGCAAATAATTTTGACATTTTTTCGGGTGTTACCAAGTTCATATGCCCGAGCTGGTTGCTCCGACATAACTGGCTATAAGACAGAAGCGCAATATAAAGTTTCCAAATGCGTTTTGAACAACGCGTCGAACTTTTGACAGATTATACCCAATTCCTCTAGAACATCAACTGAAAATAATGGGTGAGGCAAAATTTCAACGCTTTGAAAATCCTCTTTAAGAAACTCGTTGGAGTTTTGGGTAACATCCTTCTCCCAGAAAGTTCTAAACCGTTTCTGAATATATATTTATAAATATTGTATTTAATAAACATGCACACACAGTGAATCACAGTTTATTATATGTGTAGTCAAGAAACAATTTTAATTTGCGACAATTAACTAATTACACATTACATTTTAAAATTTTCAATGACCGATGGTAGGTAAATATGTATATTTAGTAAGGAAACTAATAAATTACCGCAATAAAGTGGGGTTTCTTTACCTGCTAGGTCGGTTTACAAAAAAGGCGAAAATCAGATAGCGAACAAAGGTAGAATGTAACCGAACATGCAGTGCAGAAGATAATCAAGAAAATAATGGGCTTTACATAACCATTACTCCAACGCCCGAGTAACCCGTAAGAAGCCCTTACGTATAATATAAAGGGACTAATATGACGTTCGCCCAAACTCACTTGGAGAAGATACTGGAACAAAGCTATTTTTGCAGACAAGTTAAAACCTAATATTATTGGCACGGATGAACGAAAAATGTACACTACAGCGCTGAGCACCTGGGACTCCAACGACATTTCCAATACTACCAGGAAACAAAACACACGCATAACTTCGGAATATTACTGTCCTGTGTAATCTGGAACTGCCCAACATGCCCAACAATTTCACCGGCCCAGTCTTCAGATTTATGTTATTAAAAATATTTGGGCTCTATCCGAAAGCAAACATTGCAGAATGTGTGGAGTACAATAAGCCCAAAAACCGCCGGATAACTGATATCGGCCATTAACATGAGAGTTTAGATTTTTTGTAATTTTTAAGCTTTTTATATTTTAAATGAGACATGACGTAAAACAAATTGCAGTTAAAACATTTTTCTTTTTAAAATTTTTAATTATTTCTTGATTCCACATTAAATAAAATGTGACCCACTGTTTGGGTGTACGAAGCAAGTAAAACTTACATATATTTTCTTCTCTCGCTTTCCAAAATGCACTAAACTAATTATTCTAAATAACATAAGGCTATTATTGTTTAATTAATAAAGACCCAATATTCTTGAAAAGTGATATTAAACATCCGATTTTTAATACGAAATGCAGATAAGGTTCCATTTGTGCATAACAGAAAGATTGACAAAAATATTTATTTGTTATGATTGTTGGTTGTTTTTACTTACTTTTCCCGATGAAGCAAACAAATGCGATCCTTAGCCACTTTTAGTTTTTTGGCGATTATCTTTTTAAGGGTCTCGACGCTAATGTGATGATCAACATTGACACCGAAGTTGCCGCCGGTTGTGGTGCTGATATCAAGGTTTATCATCATGTTGTTGACAGACCCCGTTTCCATATCCGTTCCCCTTTCCGTAGCAACTGTTGTGGCACTGCTGCTGTAAGTGCTTGTGTTGTTTAGCAACGCGCTTGTTGTTGAATAAGGTTGTTGGCGAACTTGGTTGTTGTTAGTATTGTTTTTCACGCTGCTGCTGGAGTGTGCATTATGGCTACTGTTGGTTTTAACATAGCTGCCAGTACCATTTGATGCCTTTTCCTCATTTTTAATATTGGCTTCCGTTGCGGCTTTTGCATTGGCCTTATTTATTTTTGGCTTATCCATTTTTACCTCTCACAATCGATACGCAACAAAAATACACACACAAAAAAGTTATTTGTAGAATATCCTTATGAACACAAATTGCTTTACGGCTTACGGCAACAGTCTGTCCCCTTCAATCGATTTCGTAAACACACACCTTATAAACGCACACACACGCACACGCATACACAAACGCACGCACAAAGAGCAACGCCGTCAGTGACAAAAGTGACTGCGCTGACAAAAAATGTTTGTCTATTGTTGGTGTTGCTGATAAATTTCGACAAACATGTAACAAAACCACACAGCAAATACAGTCGAGTACAAAAGATACTGGAAACGTTAATACGACACAAGAAAAGTAGGCGCGGCCAACAAACACAAAAACAAATGTTATAATCAAGCGTAGACCGTCTTGTTAAAGGTTGGATTTTATTTTTCTTTACTTTGAAATTCGATTGCGAAACAGTTTACAGTTTTAGACGTACTATTTGTGTTGCTACTGATATGATTAATGTAGCTTCTTCTAAAATATAAATTTATATTTTAAAGTGCTCTTTCGGTTGTGCTGCAACTATATCTGCTCGCTGCCATCACCCTGTTTAGGACGAGTATGTGCTCTTGATTTTTTTTAAAGCGCACACGTTGCAAATATCCAAAATATGTATATTATGGGAATTTACTTTACATTTCACGAAAACAATGCAATATTTGCACTTCATGTGAATTTTAGATTGTAAAAAACACACACAGACTTTATAAAGTCAATGAGGCAAATTGGATGAAACGGTGGTGAACAAAATTTTACTCAACACACTTAGCCACAACTCTGAGTACAATCGATATTCTGCGTACCAAGCACACATATTCGCTTATACCGGCATTCGACTTGCTTTCGAATAATCGATGTTGTAGAGCGTCAAATAAATGCAGCTCTGGAATCAAAGCGCCATCTACTTTTAACAACAGTGTTGCATGCGTCCGCAGCTGTCATTTCTGACAGACGGAAGTGAAATCGCTGTGTCAAAGCTGGACATGGTTCTTTTTACTTAAAGGTCTCTTCGGCTAAAGTTGGTTGTTTGCTGTGCATTTCACGTTTCGTGTCAAAAACTACAGACTTAAAGTGCGTAAAATAGAAACATAACAAGTTGACCACAAGAAATATTTAAACCGCATGCGTACTATTTTATATACAAATTTTCGGAGATGCCATTGTTATTATTAGATTATATGTGATGCGATTATTGTTGTAAACTGTTTATATTTTTAAAATTTTTTTTAGCATGCGTTACGTGGCTGCTTACTTATTAGCTGTTCTCGGTGGACAAGAGAGCCCCGCCAATGCCGATCTAGAGAAGATACTCAGCTCTGTCGGCATTGAGGTTGACGTTGAGCGTCTTACACGCGTGACTAAGGAACTTAAAGGCAAGAGCATTGACGATCTGATCAAGGAAGGACGCGAAAAGCTCTCGTCGATGCCTGTCGGCGGCAGTGCTGTCGCTTCTGCTGCACCAGCTGCTTCTGCCGCTGCTGCTGGTGGTGACAAAAAGGAAGCAAAGAAGGAGGAAAAGAAAGAGGAGTCGGAGTCTGAAGATGACGATATGGGCTTTGCTCTCTTTGAATAGATGGCAGCACCTCAATCACCATATTTCTATATACTGTAGTAAACATGTGCATAAACAACAACACCAGAATCGCTCGAGGTACGTAAATGTTCGAACTTTACATTGTGATGCTGTTTTATGACAAATCTATGATGAACTAAACTTACACCATCTTTCGACTGAGCACGTTGATGCTATACAAGTTTTTACTGAGTTCTTTTGCCGCGATGGCAGCATACTCTTAGTTTATCATTAAATGCTAACATTTTGTTGTGTTTTTATCTTTTATTTCCAGGAAAAACGGTAGTTTAAACATCGTCTGCGCTGCAAAAGTGGGCTTTAAAATTCCGTTAAACTAAATTAACCACCAACAAATGAAATAATTAACAAGACATACTAAAATAAAACTCGCTTAAATGTTTATTTCTACGAAATAAAAATATGCAATGTTTGCGCTTTATATACGAACTTCAATGCTTTTTTTTATACCCTTAAAGAAGGATATAATCCGATCTCAAAAACGTCAGAGGTGACCTCCAGATTATACAATGATGCTTTAAATTTTCAATATCTTTTCCGGATGACGATATACAATATAATTGTATTTCGATAATTTAATGAATTAACAAAATGAAATTGTGAAATGCTGATTAAAATCGGTTGAGAAAAACCGGGGATATGAAAGATTGAAGGTCAATTGTGAAGCATTATGATAGTAGTGCGTGTACTAGTTGAACGTATTGTGTAAATAAGGGTGAGGGTATCTTCTGGTAAGCTTACTCAACTAGATCCAACATACATTGTATTTAACCATGTATATGATTTAATTTAGATTTCAATAAATCGACTTTCCGTTCCCTTAGTGGGCTTAATACCACAACTTTTTATCTAAACAGGCAATAGACTAGTTTCGTTCAATGGACAGGATGCATAAAAAACATAGCAAAAACTACTTTAGTTGTCAGAGTATAAATAATGTAATATCTAATTAGATTTAACGAAATTGATACGTTTTTTTGGGCAAAAATGATTATTTGGATTTAAAATTTCCGTGTCTGCGTTTGGTCAAGGACATTGCCTGTAAATCTGCTAACGTTCTTAAATTGTGTCGGTATTAGAAGCTCTGCAGACTGACTGCCGTTGATATTGGCGCTCCCAGGCTTCCTTGTTTTGCCGCATCTTGCTGATAATCTTATCCATAATCTGGCAATGATCCAGACCAAGCACGTCTTGACGCATTTTGGGTATTGCTACTGGTGCCGTTACATCAAGAGTAACCGCGTTTTCCTCCAGTTGCTGCTGACCATCATTAATTCCCGTGCGAATTTCCGGGCTGCTTAAATTTAGTGCTCGCAGAACGCTCTCGATAGAGTTAATGTTACTGCCGCTCCTGTCGCTCACAAATCGGATACGTGGTACCGCGCCCATCAGCCGCAGCTGAGAGAGCTCATGACGTAGTTGGCCACTGCATCTTTGCAGTTGTGTCTCAAGAGCCGCATCGCTGTGTAAAGTCCCGGTGCCCAGCCAATAGACATTAATGCAGGAAAAGTCGGCAGAGATCTTCACCTGTAACACTTGTAAGTTGTGCCCAAGTACAAATTCAGCCACCTCACCGGTCGCCAGCAGATCAGTAATAGATGACATAAAAAGCTTGTTTAGCACCAACATACGTCGCGTATTATGCTTGAAACCAGACGAATTGCTTTTTCCAAATTGCGATGCTTGAAAGACGACGCTCGGTGGCTGGTACATGCTCTTGCTGCAACCATCGCTGATTTCAGCGGGGTACCACCGCTTTTTTGTACCCGAAACCCGATTGCCACATAGCTTGCCCAGAATTCGGCTTTGTCGCACCACATTTGTGCTGCCACTGCTTTTAGCTCTTGGACTGCCAGTAGAATGTTGCGGCAACTGCTGTTTACGTTGAACATACAAACAAGGTGTGTATTGGAGTGGAAGCATTCGGTTGCGCAACATCTGTTGTTTCTTTGTATTGTATTTTGTTTCGTACTCCTTTGACAATCAGCTGTTTTGCGACTTTAACTTATCAGAGTCACTTATTACAGTTGTGAGTTTTACTAACACTAATTCTGTGCAAGCCACATTTAGAATCAGGTATGATAAAAAGATTCCAAGAAGCTCATGTTTTCCCGTTATGTGACGTCATTGACGAATATCCAAGAGCTGCGTATACCATTATTTTTATTCACTTATGTTATACAAGTGCGAACTGGTTTTATGTTTTCTTATTAATTAATTAATTATTAATTACTTTAAAATTATAGAATTTTTACCACATTATAAAGTATATAATAGGCGGCTGTAAACAAGACAATCGACCAAATGTAAGTAATTTTAAATTAAAGTAAAAATATATTTGTCTTTGATTGAGGTCACAAGAAACAAAGTTCAAAACTTCATTTTTCTAAATCCAAAATACAGCGCAGTTTAAGATCTGTACAGAATTAATTTTTTTGACTTCACCCATTCTACATACAGTGAATCACAGTTTACTTTTAACGGTGTCGAGAAAATATATTAAAATAATATAAAATTTTAACTAGGCCAGAAACACAAATTGTTTAAGCGCCAATTTGTTTTATGCCATATCACGATTGAAAAAGGAACATTATTTTTTGAGATTCTGTGGTTCCGGATGTTATTTTCAGTAGAGCCCACCAATTTTCTATAACAGTTAAATGTGGACGCTGGAACGCTGAAATTATCATGTGGGGTCAATTTCATATCAATCTGGACTGAACTGTTCCGGACTTATGCTTGGGGTAATTTTCCTGGTAGAACCGGAGAGTACGTCGGATTTCCAGTTACATATTCTTGTCTTGTTCTTTCAATAAACACCACATTTTTGACGCCGGCTGACGAGATACATGCGCATACCATTAAACATTCTTCGCCGTGCTTGGCTGTTGCATTCAAGTGCTTGAGATCTAGGTCAGTATTGGACAGGCGCCGCTCATAATTCAAACCGTAAGAGCCAAAATATTAAATTTGTAATCTTCTGCAAATATGACTGTGTGCCCTATATTTTTTGCACTTATAAGGACTTCTTAAGAGGTACTCTGGCATTGCAGTTAGGGATCCCAAGGACCCGGAGCACAGTTGCCACACTGCACATTTTCACGGACGGGGCAATGAATGATGTAGTTCACACTTGATGAGCTTAGATATAACATATGAGCTTTTTGGCGCTCTTTATATTCGTTATTAGAGTGTTCCAGGAAACGTTTTTTTTTGTTTAATGATAGTCCGTTTGTCCATAGCTCTCGTTGGTTTGCTGCTCGCAATAAATTGACGACGAAGAGCTGGTCTTTGTGTACCAAAAATATTCAAATTTAGATAAAAAAAATAGGGGTTTATTGCGCGCAGGTGTCCATAATATAATTGTTTAAAAAAAGCATTGACCTGAAATTAGGCTACTTTTTTACATAACCTGACCTAGCCGCTGGGGAAACATGTTTATTGCGGTCAATTGTTCACTTTGGTAGTAACTGTATGTACCTACAATGGATCATTGGAGTTTTTGAAAAATAAAGTCTAATTAGCTTATGGCAGGAAATTTAAAGTGTTATTACTGTTCGGATTTAATTTTATAAAAAATATGTATCCTCGCACTTATAATAGGAACAAAGTGATTTTACTAGACATACTTGAAGTATAATATTTAATACATTTAAGTCGAATCTGGTCATGTATTCTGAGATATTAATAATATACTTTCTATCATTATTATTACATGTGAATGTCCTGTCCCACACACTCTTGAACTACCGTGCAAGGAATTAATTTACGTCAAGTTGATGCATAGAACAAAATGATATAGCGCGAGAAGAAAATTCTTAAGCCTGGGTAACGTTGTCTTGCTTATTCGCTTTTTCTCTTTCTTTTTTATGCAACGCTCTTTCTACGTTTTGTTGTTGTTTTTTAAAAAAATGTTAAAAATTTATTTTTAACAAGCAATATTAGCTTAAGACGAAAAAATAAAAAAAAAAACAATATAACGGTTCTTCATAATAACAACAGTCATGCTTTCGTATTAAGAAATAAATTATTACTATCATGAAGCTAAGATTTTCTTAAAATTTAAAAGATCCCAGTATCACAGCTTTTTAGGGCAGTGTCGAGATAAAAATTTCAAGTGCCTTTATGCTTAAACTAGGGAATAAACTAAAATTTATTAAAAGCCAAAACGAGTAGAGCATGTTTGAGCTCCTGTTTTCTTGAAATGCTTTGCTTCCAGGTGTTATTTTCCAGCAGAGCACAGAAATTCTTAACAACACGTAAATGTGGAGACTGGGCCGATGGAATTATCATGTGGGGGCAGTTCAAGACACATACTACATACATATTATTGTCCACCACCGGGTACACCAAGATCCCGGTACCGGCTGACGACTTACATGGCCATAGCATGATAGCATGATACCGCCCCCTCACTGTTGCATTTAACTGTTTGGTCTTCAGCTCAGTATTGGAGTGACGCCACACATAAAACCGTCCGTCTGAGCAATAAAAGAAGAATTTCAACTTGTCTGCAATAAAATAAAAAAAATTAATATATATAAAAAATTCATTTGTGTGAACATTTTTTACTATATATCTATAAAACAACAACAAAACGTGATAAGAGCGTCGCATAAAAAAGATAGAGAAAAAACATAATAAGCAAGTCAACGTTGCCTAGGCTTAAGCATTTTCTTCTCACTCTATTTCATTTTGTTGTTTGTATCAGTTTGATTAAAATTTAATCAACAGTGAAATGCTAACGAATGGCATACTTAATTCATTGCACGGTAGTTCAAGAGTGTGAATAATAATATAAGTAATAATTAATAATATTTCGAATACATGACTAGATTTGAATTACGTGGACCAAATATTAAGCTTTAGGTACGTCTGGTAATTGCATATTGTGCTTAATACACAATTGAAAAGTGGATACACACATTTCATAAAATGAGTAACGCATAGAAGAAATCGGATATGTTCTTCCTCCCATAAAATGTATATATTATTGAACGGCTTCGCGATATAAGTGGGTATAACCATGCCAACAAGATTTGATATTGAATATTGATCAGAACTTTCAATAGACGATATCACAATTAAAATAGGATATTTTCAATATATAATGGAAGGTTTGAAAAAAAAGAAGGTGTTTTTTTCACCTTTTACTCCCATCAAATTTTGTGACTCCAGCTGTTCATAGATGGAAATTGTGTTAGTTTTATCAATTTGCACGTTAAAGTGCATTGACGTGTTATTAGTTTCATCGCCCTCAGTCCTATAGCTCCACAATTTTAGCAATTTGACGATCACATGCACTAAATATCCAGACCCACAGCATAACAAGCAGGATCTCAAAAGTGCTCTGCTGGATGAGTGGAGCAAAATCAGTCCAGAAACTACAATAAAAAGTTGTTTCTTCAATGATTAATAGGTAAAGGGTAGTTTCTAAGGCTAAAGGATGTCATACTATTTACATCATTGGTTCATATTTTAACTTCAAATGTGTTACTTTTTTAAGATCAAATGAAATAAGCTGAGACCTCATTTTAAGATGTGTAGTCAGATTTAAGCTAATTTTTAAATCAACTCAAAATTGTAGCAACAAATAAAGTTCTTTTCTTAAAAGTGATATAATATAGAGTAAATTGGTTTAAATAGTTAAAAGGCGTTTGGCGTTTAAATAGTTTCCAGTTAAAACTTTAAAGTAAGTTGTGAAACTTTGTAAATATTTTAACAATTGAGAAGGCTCCTAGTCAAGTAAGCTCGACTAAGATATACTCTTAGCCCATTTTTTTAGCACATACGGTTATACTTGCACTTGATGTTTTGGCTCCAATTTTATACAATATCTCCGGTGTTTCTTAACCGATTTGAATTTTTTTCGAAATTCAAGATTTTATTGTAATCGATTCTATGTGTATATCGTAAGCCGGAAAAGATATCGAAAATTTGAAATAAACCTGTCCTGCCTAGGGATAAGGAAAGCTTAGGAGACTCTAGCTTTTGTAGTTCTTGAGATCGACACTTTCATACATACGGACGGACGGACAGGCGGACGGACATGTCTATCTCCACTCGGCTGTTGATGCTGATCCAGAATATTTATACTTTATGAAGCCGGAGAAGCTTCTTTCTGTCTGTTACATACTTGTGCACAAAACCTTTATACTCTTTTTTATCCATTCAAAAAATTACTTTTTCTGCATGTACTTTCAACGCATTGATAACAAATCTCGTTACGACCACACCAACAGTAATATGAGTTTGCATCATATAGTTTTTATGAATTTTTTCTTATGCGCATCCTCTGAATGACGAAAATGCAGAACTCAATTTATAAGGTCTCTCTCTTGCTTAAATAATTTATATAAAAAAAGATCTTGCAGTGAGATTGTCAAAATGAGAACAGGTGCGCTTTTACGACTTTGCAAACACCAACAGAATTAAAGAAATGCACAAATACGTTCAAATAATAGTTTTTTAACTTTGTTAGTCTGGCCATTGAAAAAAATTAAAGATGCGTTTTCATATACATACAGTGTGGCAGAGCTTATATTGAGCAGTAATTTCAATCATTATTATTATTACATGTGTATGTCCTGTTTTCAAAATTCGACCACCACACACTCTTGAACTGCCGTGCAAGAAATAAAGTTTGCCATTCGTTAGCATTTCACTGTTTATTACATTTTAATTAAATTGTTGCATAGAACAAAATGAAATAGAGCGAGAAGAACATGCCTGGGCAACGTTGTCTTGCTTACTCGCTTTTTCTTATAGACTTATAGAATATAAAAAATGAATTTTTATACGATTACCTGCCAGCTTCTGGGTAAGTTCTGGGCCTGTTTTGTTCCGCTTATCTTGTGGAGAATGTTTGAGCTCCTGTTTTCTTGAAA
The DNA here is from genome assembly GCA_035044645.1 of Scaptomyza parva. Lineage (NCBI taxonomy): Eukaryota > Metazoa > Arthropoda > Insecta > Diptera > Drosophilidae > Scaptomyza > Scaptomyza parva. Next base: position 1,006,089 of record JAWNNT010000078.1, read on the forward strand.
TGCTTTGCTTCCAGGTGTTATTTTCCAGCAGAGCACAGAAATTCTTAATAGCACGTAAATGTGGAGACTGGGCCGATGGAATTATCATGTGGGGGCAGTTCAAGACACATACTACATACATATTATTGTCCACCACCGGGAACACCAAGTTCCCGGACCTTGATGTCAAGGTCTACATCAAGGCCAAATCAAAAGCCAATTGCACGGTGGAGAAATTCAAATTCCCATATGATCGCAATATCGCATCCTTTAAGATCAGTGTTTCCAGCCAAGATTTTAGTACCATATGTTGCAAAGAGTTTTGGCCGGAGCACATAATAGTGAAAGAATACACTGTCAGAAAGAAAAATCGGTCTCCGATTGTACCTCCCCCTCCAGTAGTTGTATCGAAAACTGTTCCCGTTTCTGATAGTGCAAAAAACTAACAACTTCTCTATTACTTGGCTATCAGAATGTAAGAGGACTATGTAGTAAACTCAATAGTTTATTTCTCAATAGCCATTCTTTTCCTTTTAATGTCATTGCATGTACCGAAACTTGGTTAAGGCATGACATTCTTAGTAGTGAAATTCTATCTAACAGGTACTGTATCTATAGAAAAGACCGTACTCTTCGACGTGGTGGAGGGGTGCTTATTGCTGTTGAAGTAGATTATTCTTCTGAGACAGTAATAGTAGGTGGCTCTATAGATATAGAATTTGTTGCTGTAAAATTAAATATTAACGGTATTGGGATCTTCATTACTTGCTCTTACATACCCCCATCCTCTGATGACTCTATCTACAATGCTCATTTGTCAGCTATAATGTCAGTTTCTTGCATGCTTTCTGATCGTGATATCCTTGTAGTACTTGGTGATTTCAATTTTGCCGAAGTTACATGGATTTCGTGTCCCGACTCTGGCGCACTGACCCCCTCGGCTCAGAATGAATTTTTAAATAATTTACTTGGGATATCATTGAATAATAAAATGCTTGATCTGGTTTTTGTTTTGGATCCATCCTCCTCATCCATCACCCGATCACAACCCATATCTTATCCAGAGGATTTATACCACCCAACCTTGGAGGTGTCGATCACTTTACCCTACCGGGGGCTATCCCCCAGTAGAAATCGTTTAAGCCGAGTACTTCAATTTCGGAAAACCGATTTTGCAAAACTTGCTCGGCTGTTGGCCCTGACTCACTGGTCTGCCCTCTACGGGTCTGACAGTTTGGGCGTGGCAATCAGTATTTTTTATAAAACTTTAAATGCTTTATTTGATTTGTGTGTCCCTTATGGAACGCCAAACAGGTCAAACAAACCTGTGTGGTTTACCAGAGAGTTGACAATTCTAAAAAATCGTAAATCGAAACTCTACAAGAGTTTCAGAAAATCAAGCTCTCCGTTAGCTTGTTCGGCATACTTGATTGCTCGTTCCAATTTTTCAGTCCTGAATAACCAATGTTATAGGAATTACCTGTCGAGGTGTAGATTTCAGTTTCAGCAGGATCCTAAACGGTTTTTTGATTTCGTTAATACGAAACGAAAGTCATCAACACTTCCATCCAATATATTCTTCGAGGAAGTGAAAGCCAACTCAGATCAGGCCATTGCCGATCTATTTGCTAAATTTTTCCAAACGACTTACAGCCCTTCAGAGCAACCAGTCGTCATGCCTTACCCCTATCGGCTAAATGGCCCAAATTGCATTTTTATACCGGAAATCACAGAGACTGCACTACTTTGTGAACTTCAGGATATTAAGCCCATATTTTCGCCAGGACCTGATGGAGTACCTAGCTGTGTGCTTAAGTACTGTGCTCAGAGTCTTCTAAAACCTTTGCATAAACTGTTCAATTTGTCCGTGAAGTTATGCTCTTTCCCAAAAATTTGGAAAGAGTCATATATTATTCCATTGCATAAAAAAGGTAACAAATCTAATGCTAAAAACTATAGAGGTATCTCCAAGTTGTCTGCTGTCCCTAAGATTTTTGAGAAATTGATAACCTCTCATCTTCAACATCTTTGTAAATCTATGATTTCACCGCGCCAGCACGGATTCATGAAACACAGGTCTACTACTACTAACTTGCTAGAATTCACATCATTTGTTATCAAAGGCTTTGAAGAAAAGATGCAAACTGATGTTATTTACACTGATTTCAGTAAGGCTTTCGACACTGTAAGTCATAATCTTTTAATTTATAAACTTCAACTATTGGGCTTTCCCAATAGTCTCACTCTTTGGGTTAAAGATTATTTAACCTCTAGATTTCAGAGGGTATTATTTAATGGCTCACTTTCTCAAGTGGTTCAGGTCACTTCTGGTGTTCCTCAAGGAAGTCACCTTGGACCGTTATTATTTACGCTTTTTATAAACGATCTTCCTTTCGTTATCAATCACTCTCGGGTGCTAATGTATGCTGATGATGTAAAATTATGCATGTCGGATACATCTCTTCTGTCTGGTCATAAACTGCAAAGTGACTTAGACAATTTTCAAACTTGGTGCAGAACAAATTTATTGCATCTCAATTGCAGTAAATGTAGAGTTGTGTCTTTTTACAGACGAACTCCCCATTTCAATACATATCTTCTGGATAACCAACCACTTGATCGGATTGAATGGGTTGAGGATTTGGGTATTCTAATGGACCCAAAGCTTAAATTCGACAAGCATATTTCTTCAATTGCAAATCGAGCATCAAGTGCCTTGGGGTTCATTAAGCGCTGGTCGAAGGAATTCGACGAACCCTACCTAACAAAAACCTTGTATGTGTCTCTTGTGCGACCGATTCTGGAATATGGATCTTGTATTTGGTATCCCAAATACAGGATTCATCAGGATAGATTAGAATCGGTGCAAAAACAATTCTTGCTTTTTGCTCTTCGGGGCCTTAACTGGGATAACTCTCTAAACTTACCTTCCTATCACAGTAGACTTTTACTAATAAATCTTCCTTCTCTTTCTAACCGTAGAACTATGCTAGCAGTAACTTTTCTCCATAACTTAATAAATGGTGAAATAGATTCTTTAATATTAATCAACCAAATTAACTTTGCAGTTCCTATTAGATATACTAGAAATTTTGTACCTTTAGCTCTTCCACCCTGTTACTCTAACTATGCTATCCATAACCCCTTTCGGATCTTATGTGATACATATAATGATCTTTCCCACTTAATACATAGTGCTATTTCTATTTGTTCCCTAAAAAACTTGTCTTGTCTCATTTGTCTATTTGTTCGCGATCTTCGTAACCGCACGCTACGCGGTGCGCCCCTCGGTCGGACGGGCGGGAGGTGGGTTGCCACGTGCTAGGGTCCGCGCGTTAACAAGCCGGTGCTTGGTATCGTTGGGCCACTTGAATGTACTGTCCGTTAGTATATCTACGTCCAATATAAAAAATTAATTTGTGTGAACATTTTTTTTAATATTAAGAAACCCTATTTTTATTTCAGTAATTATTATTTTTTTAATACGAAAGCATAAAGGTTGTTATTATTTTTATTTAATCATGTTGGCAATGGAAAACGGTCATTTTTATTTTATTTTTTTGTTTTCTTATTAAAAATGCATTTTTTACTATTTATCTATTAAACAACAACAAAACGTGGTAAGAGCGTCGCATAAAGAAGATAGAGAAAAAACATAATAAGCAAGTCAACGTTGCCTAGGCTTAAGCATTTTTTTCTCGCTCTATTTCATTTTGTTGTTTGTATCAGTTTGATTAAAATTTAATCAACAGTGAAATGCATTGCACGGTAGTTCAAGAGTGTGAATAATAATATAAATCATAGACTAACAATTCAACAAGACTGGAAAACAGCAGTGGTATGTTATGTTATTTAACATTGTGCGAGGTCGAAGCAACGAGTAGGTATATGATAGAGGTAAATTTTCATACAACGATTTTGTGCCAAAATTTTTTTGAGATCAGAACCCACAGCTCTTCGGCTGTCGAACCGAACGCGCTCTCAGCACTCTCATTCAATTGTAATATGCTTGCGATTAGATGCAGAGTGGCGGTCGACGGAGAAGGTTGGTTCGCGCCGCTTTGCTGTTTATATGAGTATGCGTACATTACGTACGTGGGTTCTGATATTTTCGATGTGGGTTTTCAGAACTTTACTTGAACTTGCCGCAATGTTTATGATGATGATGATTATTTTTTATTGCAGGTGCCTAATTTTATTTTTATTTATTTTATTCCTTTTCAAAATTAGCAATAAAATATATTGTTAAAAAATAAATTTAAATTTTATTATTAAAAAATAAATTTAATTTTTTTATAAAAAATTTTTTTTTTATTATTAAAGACATTTTTATTACATTAATAAAAAAATTTATTTAATTATTAATAAATAATTCAATCCGCTATTATATAAGAACCCATTGTTATTTGCTGCTTGTTTGAAATACTTATTCAGTTTTAAGAGCAGCAACAGCAATCAGAAATCTTTGCATCGATGCAGCAACACAAAACAAAAGTAGTATAATGAGCAAGCTTATTAGCTACATTATCCGGGTTGCTACGCAACTCATAAATAACATTAAAAGATTTAATGCTTTTGAACTATCTGTAGCGTTATCCGAAATGTTAATTAAGCAACAATTTAAGCCAATAAAAATATATGATTTTTAAAAATTTATTGACAAGCTAAATATAAGAAAGTTCATTTATATTTTAAAAGGAAAGTTCATTTATTTTATAAAAAATATTTTTATAATTTAAATCCAACTGTCATCTGTCAGTTCATTATTTTTAGTGAAGCAAGCAAGCTTGTCTGTGAGACTGTGTGTGTGTATGAATTGTGTATTCACGGAGAAAAAGACAAATTATCAAGGGTTTTGTAATTTTGCTCGTGGCAGACGCGCTGTTGTGTGCACACGCATTTAAATATTGTATGCATATGTATTTGTGCGCTTTGATTCTGCTGGAAGCGGTCAAAGACAAAACAAAAACAAGTAAGAAGGCTCTAGTCGAGTACGCTCGAGTAGAAGATACCCTTAACCCTTGATCATACAGACGGACAGACGGTCGGGCTGACAGACATACACATATGTACATGTACTACTGAACCAAACTGAAATTTTTACAGAAGTTCATTATTTTGCTTATAGTTTCAATCCTCATTTTCATTTTTTGAAATGCAAAATTTTTTGTTATCGATTACATGTGTATATCGTAAACCTGAAAAGTTATCGAAAATTTGAAACAAACTTGTCATGCCTAGGGATTAGGAGAGTTCATATCCAAAATCTAGAGTCTCTAGCTTTTGTAGTTTCTGAGATCGACGCGCTCATACATACGGACGGACAGACGGAAGCTTCCTTCTGCCTGTTACATACATTTGCACAAAAACATTATACCCTTTTTTTTACCCATTTCATGGGTTAAGGGTATAAAAAATATTGAACAGCTGTAGCTAAAACAAAATGGCCGCCACGTGCCGCCAAAATCTACCCGCGACATTTGAAACACCCTGTTAGGCGATAGTTTCCAGTTAAAACTTTAAAGGACTTTGAAATTTTTTTCATGTCACTGAATAAAGTAAGTTGTGAAACTTTGTAAATATTTCTCTGATGGAGAATGTGGGCGATAACGCCCCCTTGTGGGCGCTGCAGGTCTCAAGGGGGCGGTAAGAGATCATTCTTATTGGCAGGTGGAGCTCGTAAGAGTTAACTTGAGACCTAAGCGCCGTTGTATGTTATCTACTGCACTCAGGTTTCAAGTTGCGGGTTATAGTAAAAGTTTCGTTTAGAATTCTCCGTTAATATAAATATATAGGTCACAATAATTAATTAATTTAATTTGAAGTTATAGTGGTTTTTAAATAGGTGAAAAAATGGGGGGCGCTAAAAAATATTTCAAAGTGGGCGGTAGACAAAATAAGTTTGGGAACCACTGGTTTAGCCTTAACAACTGCCCTTAACCACCGATATGCTAAACGTAGATGTGCCAAAGTGGAAATTTCCCTAATCCACCGCGTGGCGATCTTTCGGCTTTGTGTGGTGAATGACGCGTCAGTGGTCCGCGTCCTGTAGGTGAGGGAGCACAGCAACAGAGGCAATTTACCAGAGCGTATGCATACCGACATATACACACATTCTGCTTGGGCTTGGGCGGAGTGTCAAATTTAAAACAAAGATGCTTACAAGTGCTAACTTAAAGAGAATGAGCGAAAATTGGTAATAAAAACTGTGAATGCAAAAAAGAAAGTTGTTCATTTTGCTTTCTTTCTCTACTGCGTTATGGTGAACCACTGTATACTTATACGAATTTATTATTTTATCTTCGGAGCAAGTGCAACAAGGGAGCAATACAAGCTATTGTACCATCATAAAAAATCTCGTCTAGCTAAATAGTTGGTATTTATTGTAAATTCGGCAATTTGCGGTCATTTTATAGTCGTATTTTAGTATTTAATAAATTTAATTTGGCATTTTAATATTTGCACACCACGGTCGCACGGATGAAATATATCGCCATCTGGGTAGTTGTTGACATAATTATAAACACTTGCTATGCACGCGCTTACAATTAACTTATTGATAATAAAGAACAATTTTCTTGTGATCCTTAATTTAAACATGTAGAAAAATGAAACATATACATACATAACTCGCGCGTTTCGTTCACGCTCTTACTTGCCGTATACATTGGCGGTGTATATATGTATACATACATATGTGTTTGCAACCCTCGCTACGCAAGATCATAGAAAAAATAAATACAAATTTGCGGTATGTCGTACACGGAACTGGAATCGGGTTATCAGGACTTGCGTCAGTCTACGCAAAACAACATCGCGGCATCACAGCGTCAAAATACGCAGCAACCACTAGCGGCGCAAGCTCATCGCGTGGGCTTTTATCTGGGTCAAGACGGCAATGTATACAGAAAACAAATCTTTTTACTCTTAATTTAATATCAATACATACAATATTACATACATACATTTGAATATTTCTTTTAACTTATAACCATGAAATAACAAGGTATGATGGTCTTTGCAAATGCACATGTATGTATGTAAAATTGTGGAAAAGTGACAATCATTTCCTAAATAAAGGTCAGAAAACAGAACAGGCGTTGAAAATTATGAACTTTTATTCTATACATACAATATATTCACGGTAACTTTAAAACAGCATGCTTTTTTTTTTTTGTTATTTTCAGCACTTGTTATGTATCTAATTTTATTTAAAAAAGTAGAAATTGTTATTGCAAAATTATGAACTGACTTAAACAACTCTAAACGATTTAAGGCATGTTTTCAGCAGAATAAATTCTTATTACCAGAAATTTTTATTTGGATAGGTTACATATAACGTCAGTGTGACCAGTTGCAAATTAAAAAAATAAAATAAATTGCCACAATAAATGCGTTTGTAATCTACACCGAATAAGGCAACTCCTATAACATTGATTATAAAGGACTGAAAAACGAAATCAAGCAATTTACTTCTCAGCCAATTTTTCTAAAGCTCTTGTACAGCTTTTAATTGCGATTTAAAGTGATTTTTCACTTACAGATTAACAACACAGATTTTTTTTACCTGTTTAGCTTACCAACAGAGACACAGAAATTAAATAATGAGTAGACGGTGTTATAAAAAATACTGATTGTCACGTCTAAATCATCAGATTCATAAAGACAAGACCAGTCAGTGTGGGATAAAAGAAGAATATGTTTTGCAAAATCGGGTTTTCAATATTGACGAACTTGTCTTAAGGGTTTTCTATTTTTGCACCACTTTGTGTGACATGAATTGTAGACTTAAGAAACGGAGTATGTATCCAAAACAAGAGTCAGATAAAGTATTTTATTATTTACTCAATGACATCACAAGTAAGTCCATTAAAAATTTATTATGAGCTGTGCGGGTCAAGTCATATGAGTCGGAACAAAAAATCAAACAAGAAATCCAACTGAATAAAAATATTGAAAAAAGCGCGATCGGAAGATCGGAGAGCACGGCTGAAACGAAATGTAATGTATGTATACATTTCATTTAAAAGTATGGTTGTTAAAATATAAACTACTAAGTTTACTATAAAGACGTTTTACATTCTTATAGCCAAGTAGAAGGAGGTTGTTAGTTTATTGATCTATCAGAAGCGGGTAGAGTTGTAGAAAGGGGAAGCTTCTTCTTTCATGGTGAAGATTTTTAGCACTTCATGATGTAATGAACTTTTGGACAGAACACATACTACTGAAAAAATATTTTCAAGAAAGAATGTATGTAACTTCCCCCTGGCTGTTCGTTAAACTATAGCTAATTACATAGGGAAATATTTATCTGTTTTTATACCCTTACCCCAAAATGGGGTAAAATGGTTTTGTGCAAAAGTATGTAACAGAGAGAAGGAAGCTTATCCGACCAGCCGAGTCGATTTAGCCATGTCCGTCTGTCTTTATGTATGAACGCGTCGATCACAGGAACTACAAAAGCTAGAGACTTTAGATTTGGATATGACCTCGCCTAATCCCTAGGCATAGCAAGTTTGTTTCAAATTTTCGATAACTTTTCCGGTTTACGGATTACATGTGTATATACATGTAATCGATAACAAAAAAATCTAGAATTTCAAAAATTTTAAAAATGAGGATTGAAACTATAAGCAAAATAATTAACATCTGTGAAATTTTTAAAATTTTTTTAAAATCGGTTAAGAAACACCGGAGATATAAAACCATCAAGCATTGGTACAGTAGTACACGTACATATGTGCATGTCTGTCAGCCCGACCGTCTGTATGGTCAAGGGTTAAGGGTATCTTCTAGTCGAGTTTACTCGACTAGAGCCATCTTACTTGTTTTTACGTGGAACAGCTACACATTTCTTTATTATATCATCAACAGAAGCAATATACCAAAAGTTCTTTGCAACATTAAGTGCTAAAATTGTGTTTAAAAATACTGATTTTAAATGACGAAATATTTCGTTCACACGCGAATTTAAAAACCTCTACAATTAAAGAAGATATGGCCAACAATTATCTGTTTTTTAGGTGGAACAAACTACAGATTTCTTTGTAATATCCTCAACTAAAGCTTTGCTACTGCCTGAAAATCTCCTTTAAGCTGAGTTGAGTTCTCTCCAAATAAGATCATCAAAAAGTCAGCAGGCCGGATATGCCCGCACATTCCTTTTTGTATTGGAGCGTACTGCACAGTTTGTTCAGTAACGGGCTGATATATTATTCTTTAGTTCAAACATAAAGCTCATAAATAAAAAAAAATAATTAATAAATAAATATTTATGAAAGAAATGTATACTGCACAAATTGGTTTTTTTCCTAACTCTATATTTTGCTGTTATCAATTACATAAGTACACACATATATATCGAAGAAGATAATGAGAATTTAAAATAAAATAATAAATAAAAATGGACTGTGTGGGTCAAGTCTCTTGCTCCTATACTATTTGCGGTTGACGCGTTCACACAGATGGACACGTGATCATTCCTAGATCACAGTTAATGGCGATCGAGAATATATGTATAGTGTTTATGGGGTCAGAGTTGTTCCCTTTGGTCAGTAACACACTGCTACATAACGTACTTTCAAATATAATATACAGTGTGTCAGACCCTATTTGGGATAATATCGCGCAAAAATTATAAATGCCTGCCATAATCTAATTTCGCATTATTTTTCAAAAATTTAAAAGATGATGGCTAAATATGTATTTTAACCATTAAAATTAATATATAACTGTAAAAACTGCGGCTTTGCCACTTGTCAAGTCGGGTTATGTTCAGGTTACAGCTTATTTAGGACAGTTGCGTTATGGACACCTGGAATATTTTGGGCATAAATAGGCCGATCCCTTTTAGTCAATGTAATTTTTCTTTGCACCTCGGTTGCAACTATAACATCAACTATGCGCAAACACTTCAAAAACTGACATTTTCATGCAAATAGCTGAAAAGGTTATTCTGGACTAATTAACTGTGTACCACATCATTCAGCACTTCTTCCATGAATGTTGGATAGTCGACAATAGCAGAATGGCATCAAACCAGACTTTACCGAAGAGGATGAGCGATTATTAGGAAAATAATGGAAAATCTGAAGCTATCGGTTTCAAAATTGACTGATTTTGTAGTCAAATTCCCTTGTGCAAAAAGCCAACATAGACTATGGGCAAACAGACCGGATAGAGGATAAAGGCGGAGCAGCACAAAACAAGATTTTTACTCTTTTTCCATATCCCGACCTAGTCTGTGGGGAAAACTCAGTTTATTGCGGTCAAATATTTATTTTAGTGGTTAATATATGTATCTACCATAGGTTATTGAATTTTTGAAAAATTATGTTTAAGTAGTCTATGGCAGGTAATTAAAATTGTTGCTCGACACTAAGTATAATAAACTGTGACACACTGTATATATTTGCTGTCAAATATGTAGTAAAAGTGTTAGATGATCGAAATGCAGCGGCAATTGATACCGCAAAACAACTTGCGTTGTCATAATACAGGATATGTACATCTCGCTAATAGTTTGGAGATTATTTAAAAAAAAATCGCAAATTCTTGAAAAATCTCAGCACAATTTGAGCAGCAAGGCTGGCTGTTGCATACAAATTTTTGTGATGCAGAACTTTGGTAGACAACACCAGATAAATTGTCACTAAGTTTGGCGACTCTAATTGTAAAACTGGGAAAGATATGGGCATTTCCGAATTTAAGAATCGGTGTCTATATATTGTATCCAAAATTTGTCATGCTGCTAACTTTATACCAAATTACTTAAAATTGAAATTTTCAAGGCAAGCGGAGCTGAAGGCAGAAGCGGAGGGCGTGGCTACCCTTTGGTGCATCTGGCTCAAAACTAACAAGCTATACGCGTACTCAAAAATCTTGTAGACATAATCTAATTAATTAAATAACTGTTTTATTGCGTGTACCTTTGTTTGCTTTTTGCCATTAATTATTAATTTGTTGGTTCTTGATGTTTGTAAACTGTACATAAGTGTAATTATACAAATATTTTGTCTTTTAATCTTATGATTTTAACACGAATGGTGAAGAGTATTTTAGTTTTCTGCAATATCTGTTATGCCGTCTGTATGGACGCACTATTTTTGATAGTATTTAAGCTTAAAAATATTTTTTTTAATGTCATTGTAAAATTGTTACGTCTGGAATGCTATGCGCTTCAGGGGGTTTGGAAATTTATAACAAGGCGATAAATTGATAAAGCACATAATACACAATTTAATTTGAGCTTAAGTTCTCCAATTTAGTGGGAAGCTAGCTGGTGCCGTGTTGCCCCTAGCTATTTTCCTTGTATTTAAAGTTAGTCAATATTTACTATATATATTTTTATACACTGTTTAGCACTTGTTTTTATATTGGTATCAGAGAACTCCGCAGTCGCTTGCTTTCGACTGCAACGATCTTACTCGTTTTATTTGTCCTACACACATACATCTTATCTCCTTCTTTCTCTGTTAAAATGATTTTCGACATTGGCCTAATATCTATGGACCAATAGCTTTTAGGCATATTGCGGATTTAGTGGTAAGCGCGTACAGTTAAATACTCAATTTCTTGAAGTATATTTTTTTTAGCACAGCAGACTTATTAATAAAGCATGCACAACACACACTACCATGTCTCTTTAATAAATGTCACAAATACACACGTCTAGTTTTGCAATTTTTTCAAGTAAGTATGTTTTTTATAAGGCACGAAACTTTCCCTAACCGTCTACTATATGTATTGATTGAATTGTAAATGCTAGTGGCCCAACATTATCACGTATAAGTGGCCCACCTTCCGTTCGACCGATCGAAGTTCACAAACATGTGAAAATGCCGCAAGACAAATTTTGAAGAACACAAGGAGTTCGAATTAGAATAGAATAGTTAGAATTATAAGTTTGTTACTTAGTAGATTGGCTCCCAGATAATATTGTACAAGCAAAAAAAAAAAATTTTGAAAAAATGTAAACGCCATTTTGTTTATTAAAGCATCTGCTTCTTTTAAACAACTAATTTTCAGTTTAAAAACATGAAATAATACTAGAAGTAGTAAAATTCCAATTTTGTGTAATCTTCGCGATATGAGTTGGTGCCAACAAGATTTTATATTGAATATTGATCAGAACTTTTAATAGACGATATCACAATAAAATAGAATATTTTCAATATAAAGGTTTAAAAATTTAAGATGTTTTTTTCACCTTTTTTTCCCATTAAATTTTGTGACTCCTATGACTCCAGCAGTTCAAACAAGGAACTTATGTTAGTTTTCTCATATTGCACAATTTTAACAGACTGACGATCATTTGGACGAAGATATTTGGTCCTCTAACTGTCGCGGTCGTCATAGAGAAGTTGACGAAAAGACAACAAAGTATATACACGTACGTTTCGTCGCCAGCTAGAAGCACAATCAGAATATTACAAAAACAAAATATGTATATGCAGTGAACAAAAGCTTCATTTGAACGGTTCTATGTTTTATCACGTTCCAAAACTGTCTGTCCGAGCCATCAAAGAACTTGTCTGCAATAATTGATTCAGGACTCCAAAATCAGGTCCAAGTGGGTTTTGTCAATCGATGCATGACTTCATTACCCGAGTAGAAGAGAAGCTCCGCTTATTAGGAGTGACACTCGGGTATTGAAGTCATGCACAGAACACGGCGCGTAGATACAGTTTTTTTCCCCCATTTTATCATTCACCTGTTGAGTCAGGTTTGAGGCCGATTGCTTAAGATATTCCCTTATTTTCCTGATGATCCGCCGCTCATTCTGTTCAGTGAAAATCTTGCTTAGTGCCATTTTTCTCTTGTGCTTTACACGATTTTTGCGAACGAATCGCGCAATGATATGGTACATGGTTGATTAGTATTCAAAAATATTTTGCGATATGAATACTCGATATTGAAGTGCTTCAGGGCGATTTTTCGTAGTACAATAATAATAGTCCGTTTGTCCATAGTCCTTGTTGGCTTGTTTCAATTGAGATACATAATATTACTAACTAGACTACGAAAAATTTGTATAATTAGACAAAAAATATTAAAAATTGTTAAAAATCGTGGCTTTATAGCATGCAACACCTGCATCATAATATACCCAAATGAAATAAACTGTGACCTAAAATTAGGGTACTTTATTTTATAACATGTGAGATATATTAATTTCGGTACCAAATATATGTATTATAGGTAAATCGGTCATTGTAATTTTTAAAAAATGTTGTGTACTTAATATATTAAATAAACTTGTTTCTCGCAATGGAGAATCGTCATGATATTCAATATACATATAATTAGAAAGTTAATCAAGCGTAGATTTACAGCAATAAACATTTTTTTTATTATTTATTTATTTCTTATTATGTCTATAATTTTTTGCGTTTTAAGCAAATATAATTAATAATATATGTTTGTCAGAAATAAAAAACAACAACAAAACTCATAGTTATGAACGCATTAATTACAAAGAGTAAAAACAAGTTAAAAGGATTTAGTCAAGAAAAGTGGACTAGGAGTTACCTATGACCATTCACCTTACGCATACGGTCATTCCTGCGCTACCGTAAAAAGTGCTTGATGAATTACTTTATTCTGCCACTAACATACATTTGCAAAAAACCATTATACGCTTTTCTTCATTCTTGCTTTAAGGAAAAACTTTAAGCTTGCTTTGAAAAATTAGAAAAAATGTCTTATTAGTTTTTTCTACGTTTATGATTATATTCAATTCACATCTGCAGAGCGAACACGCTTACATAACTTAAAAAGCTTTTTATTGAAAGCTGTTTAATTTTAATTCGCAGGGTGATACGGACTTTGGAGACAGCAATGACGGAATGGACTCCGATACAAGCACCTCGTCCAGTAACAGTAAACAGGTCATTGTGGGCATTTGTGCTATGGCTAAAAAAACCCAATCAAAGCCTATGAAGGAGATTTTAACGCGCCTTGGAGAGTTCGAGTTTATTAGGCTGGTGACCTTTGAAGAAAATGTAATACTACGCGAGCAAGTGCAGAACTGGCCCATATGCGATTGTCTTGTCTCCTTTCACTCTAAAGGATTTCCGCTGGAAAAGGCTATTGAGTATGCGCAGTTGCGCAATCCGTTTGTGCTTAACAATTTGCACATGCAGTATGACATCCAAGACAGACGACGCGTTTATGCTATACTAGAGAAAGAAGGCATCGAGATACCGCGTTATGCTGTTCTCGATCGTGACTCACCTGATCCAAAGCGTAAGTTCAAACTGCAGTTACAATAATTTTGTCTTTAACTAGCTGTATATTTCAGATCATGAGCTTATTGAATCTGAGGATCATGTAGAAGTCAACGGTATAACGTTCAATAAGCCTTTTGTTGAGAAGCCCGTCTCGGCTGAGGATCATAACATCTATATTTACTATCCAACTTCTGCTGGCGGTGGCAGCCAGCGTTTATTTCGCAAAATTGGTAGTCGTAGTAGCGTTTACTCGCCAGAGTCGCGGGTGCGCAAAACGGGTTCCTTTATCTACGAGGACTTTATGCCCACCGATGGTATGCTTACTTAATTCCTATCTATTTTCTTTATGCAAACAATGTATTATCTGAGGTACTAGCATGATATAATCAAATGCTGGACTGGATAACCATACCCATTTCCACAACAAGTAACCCCTTTTTACGTACATACATATTTACTTTATATACAAACGTATATATGTTTAGTATATAACTTGTTTATCTAGGCTGTTCTAATAAAAACAGTGTCTCCGCGCTTGCTTTCTCTCGAATTGCAGCCGCTACTCTTAACGCCCTCTCATATCAATTGACAAAAAAAAAAAAAAAAAATAAAAAGCATAATTTCATTGCCATTGTCTTGTGTCTTGCTCGCCCGTTTGCAGATCGTTGCTCACTCTTATTGCTGATCTCCCAAGAAAAACTGGTCGCCAGTCAAATGCACTGAATCCAGCATTACCTTTACAACTTAGTGTACTTTTCAGGAACCGACGTCAAAGTGTATACCGTGGGGCCGGACTATGCCCATGCTGAAGCCCGTAAGAGCCCGGCGCTTGACGGAAAAGTGGAGCGTGATAGCGAGGGTAAAGAGATACGCTATCCGGTTATACTTAATCACTCGGAAAAGCTTATCTCGCGCAAGGTATGCCTAGCTTTTAAGCAGACCGTCTGTGGTTTCGATCTGTTGCGTGCCAATGGCAAAAGTTACGTCTGTGATGTTAACGGATTTAGCTTTGTAAAGAACTCCAACAAGTACTATGACGATTGCGCCAAAATTCTAGGCAACATGATACTCCGCGAACTGACTCCAACCCTGCACATACCCTGGTCGGTGCCATTCCAGCTAGACGATCCGCCCATTGTTCCGACAACCTTCGGAAAAATGATGGAGCTACGCTGCGTTGTTGCTGTTATCAGGCACGGCGATCGAACTCCTAAACAGAAAATGAAAGTAGAAGTTCGCCACCCAAAGTAAGCCCCATTTTTTAATCGAAATAATAATTATTCTTAATATTATTTCTGTTGTGATAGTGGAACTGCCATTATATTATTTCTTATGGCCGTCCATTTTCGACTTCATTTGTTTGTCAGCAACTATATAAGCTAGGGACTCCAGATTTTGGGAGCGAGCTCTCCTAATCCCTAGGCATGACAAGTTTGTTTCAAATTTTCGATAACTTTTCCGGTTTACGATATACACATGTAATCGATAACAAAAAAATGTAAAATTTCAGAAATGAAAATGAGGATTGAAACTATAAGCAAAATAATGAACATCTGTAAAAAAATTATTATAATCGGTTCAGAAACACCGGAGATATGGAACCATCAAGCATTGGTACAGCGGTACACGTACATATGAGTGTGTCTGTCAGCCCGAGCGTCTGTCCGTCTGTATGGTCAAGGGTTAAGGGTATCTTCTAGTCGAGCTTACTCGACTAGAGCCTTCTTACTTGCTATACCCTTAACCCATGACATGAAATCTCCGACTTGATAAAATAAATATAATCGTGATCAGCATCAACAGCTGAGTCGATATAGTCAGGTTCGTCTGTCCGTCTAAAAGCATATGACGATGTAGTGGGGCGATTCTAATTTTTTTTTTTGGCTGTGCGGTTTTACTCAGACCAGCAAATCAGATTTTTTTGAAGCTATGAAATCGTACGGCTATTTTCATTTGGTTTTTTTTTTGTTTTTCCCAATTAAATGTTGACCTAATTTTTTTCTTGTTCAATATCCCAAATAATAAACGTTAAAAATATTGTAATCTTAATTTTGAATTTATACAGAAAATTAATTTTGTATTTCGAAAATTTAAAATTAGGGGTCCAAACATTAACAAAATAATACAACTCTGTGAAAATTAAAATCAGTTAAAAAACAACGGAAATATGAAAAATTGAAAATAAATCATTAAGCATTGGTTTATTTCATCTTTGTCAAAATAAGTTGCGTGTATACCGGCAGACAAATTGACGGATGGCTAGACGGACGGACAGCATGACAAAACCAATATTCTCTTTATCTTTTGTATGTATATATGAGTGTTACAATTTTTTAAAACGGAGTTTTCTTTTAACCGAAAGTACAATTTCGCTACTTGTAAATTTTTAAAGTAATTTAGTTTTGTTTATTTAATATTTCTGTTCAGTTATGGATTAAGCATGAACAAAACGATCAGGAACTTCAACTTGTTTTGTTAATACATTATATTGGACTGTGAAATTGTTAGTTATTGTGTTGCGTTCTATTTTGCAGATTATTCTTTGTAAGTTGTTGTGTTGTGTTCTATTTTGCAGATTTTTTGAGATTTTTGAAAAATATGACGGCTATAAACTGGGTCACGTAAAGCTAAAGCGACCAAAGCAGCTGCAGGAAATACTTGATATTGCTCGATTTTTGCTTAGCGAGATACACACTAAGGCGCATGCGGAGATTGAAGAAAAGGAGAGCAAACTAGAACAGCTGAAAAATGTACTCGAAATGTATGGTCACTTCTCGGGCATTAATCGCAAGGTGCAAATGAAATACCAACCTAAAGGCCGACCCCGTGGTTCCAGCTCTGATGATGGTAGGTACATTTTATTTTTATTAACTAATCTAACCGCACGCTAAGTTTTAACAACTTCAGCTGAGACGCCCGCGGAGCCCTCGCTGGTCCTGATTCTTAAATGGGGCGGCGAACTTACGCCCGCGGGTCGCATACAGGCCGAAGAATTGGGACGTATTTTTCGCTGCATGTACCCTGGCGGTCAGGGACGCTCCGATTATTCGGGCACACAGGGCTTGGGTCTACTGCGGTACGTTATGTCATTATTCTCAACCAAAAGATGACCTTTTACCTATTAACTAAAATCAAAATATAGTTTGCACTCAACTTTTCGACATGACCTAAAAATTTATGCTTCGGATGAAGGGCGCGTTCAAATGACCGCCGCTGCCTTTGCAAAAGGCCTGCTGGCCTTGGAAGGTGAGCTGACGCCTATTTTAGTGCAAATGGTAAAGAGCGCCAATACAAATGGCCTTCTGGACAATGATTGTGATTCAAGCAAATACCAAAATCTGTAAGTTTCTACTGAATTTATTAAACGAATACCGCAAACGACTTTTGAATGCTGCTTGTTTTGCTCCCTTTGCTACTTTGAAACCGTAGTTAAAGTGTATTTTGCATTGAGGGGTCAACTTTTTTTACACATACTGAGTAGGCTGGAAGATCGATCAATTTTATAATTGAAAGTCGATAAATCTACATATTTCCAAATCCTTTCATCTACAGCTATCGAATATGGTTAGAAGAAAGCTAAATTGACAAGGCCTAGTGCCCATAAATTTGGTTTCAAGTTAGGTACTGGTATTGAACAATTTTCGGCCACTCCCATCTCCTCTGCACTCAGTCACCTTGCCTTTAAAATTTCAACCATTTATGACTTCTACAGCTTTCAGCCGAGTTAGTAAGAAATTTAGCTCACGATGTCCCCTTCAGTCCTTCATTGAATTTTTTTTTTTTGTTTTTTGGGTGTAACGTCAATTCTTGTCGCTGGCCAGTTTTTTTTTATCAGAAATTATTATACCTAACACAGCTTTTGAGCTAGAATATTTTGTATATACATTTCTCAGCGTTGTTGCAGTCCTGAAAAAACCACATCTGTTTGCACAGAACAACTTTTTAATAATTTTCAGTGGCTTATATAATACTAATTAAACAAGTAAGAAGGCTCTAGTCGAGTAAGCTCGACTAGAAGATACCCATAACCCTTGACAGTACAGACGGACCGACGGACAGACGGTCGGGCTAACAGACATACACATATGGCTGTGTACTTCTGTACCAATGCTTGATGAATTTATATCTCTGGTGTTTCTTAACCGATTTAAATTAAAATTACACAGAAGTTCATTATTTGGTTTATAGTTTCAATTCTCATATTAAATTTTTTGAAATTCAAGATTTTTATGTTATCGATTCCATGTTTATATCGTAAACCTGAAAAGTTATCGAAAATTTGAAACAAACTTGCTATGCCTGGGGATTAGGAGAGCTTATATCCAAAAGCTGAAGACTCTAGCTTTTGTAGTTCGACGCGATCATACATACGGACGGACAGACAGACATGGCTAAATCGACTCGGCTGTTGATGCTGATCAAGAATATATGTACTTTATGGGGTCGGAGAAGCTTCCTTCTGCCTGTTACTTATTTTTGCACAAAACCATTATACCCTTTTTTACCCATTTCATGGGTTAAGGGTATAAAAATCGAAGAACCTTAATGATATTTTTTGCAAAATAATATAAGTTGTTTAATGATTTCGTTCTTTTTTAATGACTAATTACTGTTCATTTTCGGCCTGATAACCCCTGAAAGATTTAACAATTATATATTAAACATATATTAAACATGTTTTTATAATTTTTACGAAGAATGATTAGTGGTGGGCTTATATTCTTCACTTGTTTTTACAACTTTTTCCAAAACACAACAATAAAATAAAAATTACAATTATCGTATCAAAATAAACTCTATTAATATTAAGTTGATGTTTGCATTTTGGCCAGTAATAAAAGTATCTAATATAATTTTAACAGCTGTTTGCATGGAAATACATATAGCTTTTCCCAAATATCTGCCGTCCCATGCCCCATAACGTAAGTAGTTTTTTTTTTTCATTTTGTTTTTCCGCAGTCGTTCCGACCCCTGAAGATAAAAACTTAACACTTATGACTAGAGCCCACGTCCACTCCCGCCATCAAAAACTGAAAAAATGTTTCTGAACTTTTTTGTCTACATTAACATATAACATTTTTATTACCTTCTTAACATGTCCTATTCAGTGCCAAGGGTCGATTACATGAACTGATGCAAAACGATCGCGAGTTTACACAGGAGGATCGAGAGTTAATAAACCCTTGCAACAGCAAATCAATAACGCAAGCTTTGGACTTTGTTAAAAATCCGGTAGATTGTTGTCATCATGTACTTTTGCTTATACGCGAACTGCTTCACATAATTAGCATCAAAAAGGACGATCCAAAAACGAAGGATGCAATACTGTATCATGGCGAAACATGGGATCTTATGCGCTGTCGTTGGGAGAAGATTGAAAAAGATTTTAGCACAAAATCTAAACTTTTTGATATATCTAAAATACCAGATATTTATGATTGCATTAAGTACGATTTGCAGCATAATCAGCACACTCTGCAATACGATCAGGCTGAGGAGTTATACATTTATGCAAAGAACCTCGCCGACATAGTCATACCACAAGAGTACGGCTTGACACCACAGGAAAAACTGGCTATTGGTCAGGGCATTTGCTCACCGCTTTTGCGCAAAATTAAAGGCGATCTGCAGCGCAATATTGACGAAGTGGAGGATGAATTCATGAACCGACTGAATCCGCATTACAGTCACGGCGTAGCTAGTCCGCAGCGACATGTGCGCACACGCCTCTACTTCACAAGCGAGTCACATGTGCATTCACTTCTTACAGTGCTGCGATATGGCGGATTGCTGAATGTTGTTACAGATGAGCAGTGGCGTCGCGCGATGGACTATATATCGATGGTATCGGAGCTTAACTATATGTCACAGATAGTTATTATGCTGTATGAGGATCCAACTAAAGATCCCTCCTCTGAAGAGCGCTTCCATGTTGAGCTGCACTTTAGTCCAGGCGTCAATTGCTGCGTACAAAAGAATTTACCTCCGGGACCAGGCTTTCGGCCACACTCACACGGCGATAATTCGTGTAATACTAGTCTGCAGTCCAATGAGGATTCAAATCCATCACGCATCGAGGAAGAGAATGATATCACTTCAGCCGAGGAGAACCAGGGCAAGATGCGGACCGTAGGAAAACGAATAAATTAATAATGCCAAAAAGCGAAGGCCTAATGTCTCTTTCTTTTGCTCTATTATTTTGTCTAGTGCCCACTGCTGTCAAACTCGCGGAATTCCACTAGCAACTCACTTGGCTTTAATCGTCTAGACATGCGCTCTAAGCAAGCAAAGTCCAAACCCATTACAATTGGGGCGCATCACACGGTCAGCGGTCATGAAGCAATGGACTTAGCCAAACGTCTAAACGAGGAGCTCGCCTCGCAGCATCGACAGCAGTTGCTCACCCAACAGCAGCAGCTGCGACCAATTAGTCCCGACATAAGAGCCGTGAGTCCAGACTGTGAGCCTCGCTCGCGCAGCTTTGAGCAGCGTGGATCGCCTTCTTCCAATCACGGCAAGGGTATGTATATAGGCGGAACGCCAAGCCACATATCAAACTAAAATATTTGTTATCTAAACGTCCTGTCATTAGCCAATTAAGGCTGATTTTATTTCTAAGTTCTTGTCTAGTTAATTTGAAATTTTTAAGACTTTGAAACGACTTTAGCAGACTGGTTTATATTTTCAATAACTCAACTAACTCAGTTAGTATTTATTTCTAGTAAAGTAATTACACTAGACAACGGGGCTTTTGGCTTTTCATTATCGAGTCATTTCCGCTGTAGTTTTGAGCGTAAAGCACGATCTCGTTTTTTTAAGTGCAGTATAGCGCCAAAGATTTTTAGATAAAAGAGCGTATAGACAATTACACACGTTTTGCTTTGTGGATTTTCTCCATTACCTGGCGTGTTACAAATATTACTATACAGCTTACCTCAGAAAAAAAAGTTTCTTAATTAAATACGATATAGAGGTTTTTATCACGTCAATAATAAAGAGCAATTATTATCTATATACATATATATGATATATATATATATATATTGCGTGCAAAATAATTAAATTATAGAATAACTGATAATCAAACAAGTCAAAATCAAACATTTTAATATATCATAAAACGTAAATTTAGGTCGTAAAATCAAGTTCAATTTGTTCAAATGGTGCAGGAGTGAGTACATGTTTTGTGTTTCGGCATTCAGAAAATATAAAAGCACGCAAGGAAATAAAAAGCATTTTTTGTCCTCATTCGTTGTTACAAAATAAACGTGTTGTTCTCATTTACAAAAACCAATGAAAATAAAGTTGAAATAGCGGAGCATGTGAAAAATGTGATAAAATTTTTATCTACATAGGAAGAGAGAGAGAAAGAGAACGAGAGAGAGAGAGAGCGAGTGAGAGAGAGCGAGTGAGAGAGAGCGAGTGAGAGAGGGAGAGCGAGTGAGAGAGGGAGAGCGAGAGAGAGAGCGAGAGAGAGAGAGGGAGAGCGAGAGAGAGAGAGGGAGAGCGAGAGAGAGGTAGAGAGATAAAATTTGTATCTACATAGGAAGAGAGAGAGAAAGAGAGCGAGAGAGAGAGGGAGCGAGTGAGAGACAGCGCGAGAGAGAGAGAGAGAGAGCGAGCGAGAGAGAGGTAGAGAGAGTGAGCGAGCAAGAGAGAGAGAGAGCTTTTCGAAGCTCAATACACTGTCCAAGTATGCCGCGCAGAAAATGCCAGTGTGAGCTTGCATGTAAGCATGAGTGTGTCCGCGGCCGCACCTCATGATTAAAGAGAGGGTCCGCTAGCGGGGTATGCATGTGCTGCTGTTTTTTTTTCAGTTGCTGTTCGGGGCGCGCAAGCGGCAAGCAACTAACGGTAAAAATTTATTACTGCTTGTATGCTTGTGCGCTTGTTTAATTTCTAGCTGGGCACGTTCGAGATTTTTGATATTTTTTCTTTTCTGTGTCCTGCATATGCATGTGTTACATACATACATTTATGTATGAGGCACACGTTTGAATGTATGAGGGAAAATTCTTCAGGATTTTTGATCTGCCTCAGCTACTTTGATTCTGATATTTATTATATACATGGATAAGTTAAAAATTATATAAAATATAATATGCAAGCAATGTTTTATTTATTATTTATTCGATAAATTATAGCTTTTATATAACTTTTTAAAAAACTTAGACTAAAGAAAACATACATAATATTATTATTATTATATTATATATACATATTATGTATTTTCGAACATTGAAAGTTACCTATCTCAAATATATATAACGACGACCAATTAGTTAGCATAACAATTTGTCTCATATTTGTATCTGGATACAAGATCCTAAAAAAATACAAACTTTCAAGCCAGCCAAATTTCAGTTTTGCTTTATCTGGTCACACATACTCTTTTCAGTTTTGATTCTATGACACTAGCAAACAATTTTGTCAACACAACTGCCATACAGATGTGTAAAGATGCACATAAACTCCGAAAGAGTATGCAAAGTGCAATTGCGTCGCGATTATTATTGCTTGTGTGCGTTCATGTACGTTTTCTTGTCACACGTTTAACAACTACGGTCAACTACGAGTACTCTTTCAAGACAAGTGTGCATACACAGTGAGACACAGCTTAAATTTAATATAGTCAACCAAATAGTTTAAATAATTGCACATTTATTTCCCATTATTTTTCAAAAATTCCAAAAACACATGGTAGGTAGATATATATTAACCAACAGAATCAATATTTGACCACAATGAACTGGGGTTTGCCCACCGGCTAGGTCGGGTTATATTTAAAAATTTACCCTAATTCTCTTATGTTATGGACACCTTCTTGCCACAAAACCCCGATTTTTGACCTAAGTTCAAATATTTTGGGTATAAATATACTAATCATTCGTAGTCGGTTTAGTTATCCTAGATATCGGGTACAACAAGGTACGCAGAACTATGGGAAATCTGACTACATTTGAACAACGAATACTCGTTCTGGAATACTTCAAAAACGGATTTTTATATATCCGAATAGCTGAAATTGCCAATCTGAGCACCTTAACTGTGAAAAAATTCATTTGGCGCTTCATCCTTGAAAATTGGATGGGGGACAAGGGCAGAATTGCATCAAACTCGATTTTCACCGAAGACGATGTCCGAGGGATCATCGGGAAAACAAGGGAAAACCCGAAGCTATCGGCTCGACAGGCTCAGGATGAAATGGGGAAAAAGTGTAGTGTAGAAACTGTTCCGGGTTGAGCGGAACCATGGCTTTTACGCCCGAAAACCACGGAAGAAACTTTTTATAATTGCAAAGAATAAAGGGATGATGTTCCTTAAAATCCATTTGGACAAGGATTTGGATTCCTGGCACACAGTCAACTTTGAAGGTGAGTCCAAATTCAACATTTATGGCTCAAACGTCACACATAAAACGTGGCGTCGGTCCAGTACTGAGCAGAATCCCAAACAACAGTCAAGCATCGTGGAGAAAGTGTCATCGTATGGGCATGTAAGTCGTTTGCTGGTGCCCAGATCTTGGTGATTTAGTACAATGGGTAATAATATGTACCTCAATATGCTTTACTGGATGAGTGAAGCAAAATCAGTCCAGAAACTACCCAGAAGCTGGTATCTTCCATAAATAATAGGTTAACAGAAGTTGTTAAGGCTAAAGAATATCAAACTAAGTATTAACTGCCTTATTTAAACTTTTATTCGTCAAATAAGTTTATTTTTAAAAAATATTCAAAATTAGCTTATACCTAATTTTTACACATGTTATCAGTTTTTGGCGAATTATTATATTAGCGCAATATTTAAAAACAAAGGCACATTTTTTAATGCGACAAACCAAAAAACAAATTGGCGCTTAAACATTTTTCGTTTTTTCCCTGATGTACATATTATAGCACTTGAAATTTGTTGGTTGACTATATTTAATTTAAGATGTTATTCTGGATGCATGCACTGACGGTAGGGTCAAAACGACCAAGCTTCGGCTGCCGAAGAGACAACCTTATACTTATTTCATCATGGCCCGTGATAGGTGTAAGATTATGCGAGTTCGATATTCTGGTTGAACCTCTATTCAATTGTTTGCTCAGTGCTAACTTAAAACTTACTTGAATATTTATTATTGCATATTGCTGCTCTTTGCCATCAATGCTCTGTCTGCCTCTTAATTTATTACCAGCTTCTGTTAAGAAACAAATATTACAATTTATATACACAAAATTATGATAGGATCAACTCTTTCATTTCGATCAACTATAATTTAAAAACATACCTTAAATTTCTACTGCCAAGTTCTATTGTTTCATTTTCAGTTATTTTTTTTTTATCTATTTTTAGTTTTAAATACATTGGCTTATAAGCTACGGCCATATCGAAAATATTATTTAGACCACATTATAATATATTACTAGTAACTTTCTTGCGACTCTGCCCGTGTGGACAATCATTTTCCCTAAAGTCTTTGTATGTACGTTACAAGCACAATTTATTCCAATCAATGTATTTCTATATAATGAAATTAATTTCATCTTCTTAAATTAAATCAGCCAGTTAGTTCACGACCATACTCGCACAAAGATTTATTATACTTATTAACCAGATAACCTTTAACCGAGGTAAACGGCTGGTGATAAAATCATTTCAAACCTTAAAAATTCAACAGTTCAATTATTCATTTTACTATAAAACAATTAAAGTTTTACTTCGGTACATTTCGCAAAAAGGTTGCGCTTTATTGTATCTTTAGGATTCGCATTTCCGAGCTCGTTACCAAACACCCAAAATGTCCCAATAAACTCCTTTCACACTCTTAGGTAAATTTGTTTACTAGCTTGTACTGGCAAACATACATATCACAAAGGGCAAATCATTTTACCAATTTTTTTTCATTATTTTTACTTAGAAATGTAATGGTTTTTTAAGCGAGAGGATGGCTGCCTAGAAACCTTGGCGACTATAGTTAATAATATAGCAATTTTTTTCAAATTAAATTTTACATTAAGACAATCATCCATTAAGGACGTTACAGAAAATCAATATATTTTTTAACTTAGGTACCAGGAGAGTGTTAAAAAATAATTATAGCTATATTGTTTATTTTGATTAATTTTTAGCGCTTATTGTTTTTTTTCATTTGATAAGTAATTAATTAATTACCAATAATTTGATAAGTAATTAATTAATTACCAGATTAATAGAAATTTAAAATTCAAAGTAATAATGAAAAACTTGAAAATCACAACTATGTAAAACAAAAACTTATTTGGTAATTGAAAGCCGCCACGACCAATTTGTTTATAATTGTGGTAAACAGAGAAAAAACTATACTATTGGCTTGCAGCCAAAAAATGATTTTTTTATATATAATTTCTTCAGTTGTTTTGTTGCATTTGCAATCATTTTTCGGCATACCGAAAACTAATTTGCCAATTTGGTTTTATGTTAGTATATCGGCTAATTAGTTTTTTGTTTATTTGCTCTCGACCATTTATACCTGCATACGATCATTTACACATATTTTTTTTTCGAACGGAAAACGAATACCAAACTGAACAAATGCAAATTCAACTGCTTTTCCCCGCTTGCGATCCTGTTGATCAAACTAGCACCGTCGGTTATATTCGACGAGATAAATAGATTTCGCGTGGACGTGACTTGCGGCAATATTGTCAATCGCACCGGAAATCAAATACGCGTTACAGATAAGTTGTCGTTTTTTAAGATTGACTCGTCAACCAATGAGTTGCCGCTGTCGGACATTGACTTCTCACTGACCTCGGGCAGCCCGCAGTGCGGTAATTTTAACGCTAGTGGCTGCAGTTGGACGCACAAGCGTCATAACCTATTAAGAATGCGGCAAATGGTTAGCAGCGAAGAGTGTGAATTTGATACCTTACAGTTGTTGCAAAATTTACCCCAAATCTCCACAGCAGCCACCAACGAGCGGCCATTGAGCTGCAACTGCAGCAGCAATACATTTCCGTTATCCAATGCGCATGCGCATTCTAAGAGTCTAATGCACTTGGCCACAGTGCAGCCATCGGCCAACAACAATCAAGATTCATATATTGATGCGGTGTTGCCACCAACTGCAGCTCATGGAACTTCTTTTGTTGCTTTTGAAGATGGTTTTCAGACCTCATGCTCGGCACCAGCTGTGCTCTTAACTGGTGTGTTTGGTCTGCGTTACATGAGTGATAATTCATTGCAGACGCTGGGCAAACAAATACCCAAGTCACCAACAGCGTCCACGTTACGGTTATGCAAAGATATGGAAATTAATGTTTCGCATCAACAGTCACTACAGCGTGGACAGCGCAAGGCCACCAGCCATTCGTGTGGTCAACTATCTATATTGCAAGCCCAGGCGCCAATCTTAACAGGGAATCCATTTTGCGTTAGATTTACAATGGGGCAAGCCGAAAGATCGGTTGCATGTGCTGGCAATATGTTTATTTTTAAAAAATATTCAAAATTAGCTTATACCTAATTTTTACACATGTTATCAGTTTTTGGCGAATTATTATATTAGCGCAATATTTAAAAACAAAGGCACATTTTTTAATGCGACAAACCAAAAAACAAATTGGCGCTTAAACATTTTTCGTTTTTTCCCTGATGTACATATTATAGCACTTGAAATTTGTTGGTTGACTATATTTAATTTAAGATGTTATTCTGGATGCATGCACTGACGGTAGGGTCAAAACGACCAAGCTTCGGCTGCCGAAGAGACAACCTTATACTTATTTCATCATGGCCCGTGATAGGTGTAAGATTATGCGAGTTCGATATTCTGGTTGAACCTCTATTCAATTGTTTGCTCAGTGCTAACTTAAAACTTACTTGAATATTTATTATTGCATATTGCTGCTCTTTGCCATCAATGCTCTGTCTGCCTCTTAATTTATTACCAGCTTCTGTTAAGAAACAAATATTACAATTTATATACACAAAATTATGATAGGATCAACTCTTTCATTTCGATCAACTATAATTTAAAAACATACCTTAAATTTCTACTGCCAAGTTCTATTGTTTCATTTTCAGTTATTTTTTTTTTATCTATTTTTAGTTTTAAATACATTGGCTTATAAGCTACGGCCATATCGAAAATATTATTTAGACCACATTATAATATATTACTAGTAACTTTCTTGCGACTCTGCCCGTGTGGACAATCATTTTCCCTAAAGTCTTTGTATGTACGTTACAAGCACAATTTATTCCAATCAATGTATTTCTATATAATGAAATTAATTTCATCTTCTTAAATTAAATCAGCCAGTTAGTTCACGACCATACTCGCACAAAGATTTATTATACTTATTAACCAGATAACCTTTAACCGAGGTAAACGGCTGGTGATAAAATCATTTCAAACCTTAAAAATTCAACAGTTCAATTATTCATTTTACTATAAAACAATTAAAGTTTTACTTCGGTACATTTCGCAAAAAGGTTGCGCTTTATTGTATCTTTAGGATTCGCATTTCCGAGCTCGTTACCAAACACCCAAAATGTCCCAATAAACTCCTTTCACACTCTTAGGTAAATTTGTTTACTAGCTTGTACTGGCAAACATACATATCACAAAGGGCAAATCATTTTACCAATTTTTTTTCATTATTTTTACTTAGAAATGTAATGGTTTTTTAAGCGAGAGGATGGCTGCCTAGAAACCTTGGCGACTATAGTTAATAATATAGCAATTTTTTTCAAATTAAATTTTACATTAAGACAATCATCCATTAAGGACGTTACAGAAAATCAATATATTTTTTAACTTAGGTACCAGGAGAGTGTTAAAAAATAATTATAGCTATATTGTTTATTTTGATTAATTTTTAGCGCTTATTGTTTTTTTTCATTTGATAAGTAATTAATTAATTACCAATAATTTGATAAGTAATTAATTAATTACCAGATTAATAGAAATTTAAAATTCAAAGTAATGAAAAACTTGAAAATCACAACTATGTAAAACAAAAACTTATTTGGTAATTGAAAGCCGCCACGACCAATTTGTTTATAATTGTGGTAAACAGAGAAAAAACTATACTATTGGCTTGCAGCCAAAAAATGATTTTTTTATATATAATTTCTTCAGTTGTTTTGTTGCATTTGCAATCATTTTTCGGCATACCGAAAACTAATTTGCCAATTTGGTTTTATGTTAGTATATCGGCTAATTAGTTTTTTGTTTATTTGCTCTCGACCATTTATACCTGCATACGATCATTTACACATATTTTTTTTTCGAACGGAAAACGAATACCAAACTGAACAAATGCAAATTCAACTGCTTTTCCCCGCTTGCGATCCTGTTGATCAAACTAGCACCGTCGGTTATATTCGACGAGATAAATAGATTTCGCGTGGACGTGACTTGCGGCAATATTGTCAATCGCACCGGAAATCAAATACGCGTTACAGATAAGTTGTCGTTTTTTAAGATTGACTCGTCAACCAATGAGTTGCCGCTGTCGGACATTGACTTCTCACTGACCTCGGGCAGCCCGCAGTGCGGTAATTTTAACGCTAGTGGCTGCAGTTGGACGCACAAGCGTCATAACCTATTAAGAATGCGGCAAATGGTTAGCAGCGAAGAGTGTGAATTTGATACCTTACAGTTGTTGCAAAATTTACCCCAAATCTCCACAGCAGCCACCAACGAGCGGCCATTGAGCTGCAACTGCAGCAGCAATACATTTCCGTTATCCAATGCGCATGCGCATTCTAAGAGTCTAATGCACTTGGCCACAGTGCAGCCATCGGCCAACAACAATCAAGATTCATATATTGATGCGGTGTTGCCACCAACTGCAGCTCATGGAACTTCTTTTGTTGCTTTTGAAGATGGTTTTCAGACCTCATGCTCGGCACCAGCTGTGCTCTTAACTGGTGTGTTTGGTCTGCGTTACATGAGTGATAATTCATTGCAGACGCTGGGCAAACAAATACCCAAGTCACCAACAGCGTCCACGTTACGGTTATGCAAAGATATGGAAATTAATGTTTCGCATCAACAGTCACTACAGCGTGGACAGCGCAAGGCCACCAGCCATTCGTGTGGTCAACTATCTATATTGCAAGCCCAGGCGCCAATCTTAACAGGGAATCCATTTTGCGTTAGATTTACAATGGGGCAAGCCGAAAGATCGGTTGCATGTGCTGGCAATATGTTTGTCAGTCGCTTTGCGCCCATTGCCGAGTATGTACCACCCTTAAATTTTTCTAGTCAGATGCCCATTCAGGCACAGCAGGTGTATAATATACCAACCGTGCTTATAACAGGCACAGCTAGCGTGACAACAAACATAACAGCAAATAAACAGAACACAACCATACCCACTAAAACAGCAAAAGCAATAACACAAGCTACCATTAAGGGAACAGGAACAATAACAGCACCACCAACAATACCTTTGTTTAGTTCCACAGCATCAATATCTTCTAATCAAACTGATACTAACCATTTTAAACCAATTGATCCCTCAATTGACGCATCAAAACAACACACCACCAACAATAAAAATACTGTCAACACCAATACGAACCCAACTACATTCGATATACACACAACTACAATGGACAACATCATCACAACGTCCTCGTTTTGTTGTACAAATACCATCGCTTCAGATAGCAACGTTTCGGTCTCGGTATCGGCATCGGTATCATCAGCCAATTCGTCTACATCATCGCGTCGCCAAAGACACAGTATTGCCGGCCAGATGTCTTATATGAAAATGTTGGGTTTTGGTGGTTTTACCAAAAAGATGGCCACCAGCGCAAATAGCCTTTTTAGTACGGCAGTTATAAGCGGCAGCTCCTCGGCCCCGAATCTACGTGATATGATACCGGTATCATCATCCGGTGAGTACACAACCACAACAAGACTTACTCGTCACATGCACCCACATACAAAATTACTTTTAACGATTTTACAGCAAACTGCATAACTCACGACCTGGGTTAAGAGTTATCCACAATTTAAAATAAAATAGCTTTTAAAATTTAAGCGCAATATCGTATATATGCTACTTTTAATGTCCTCAGAGCTTGCATTATAATGCCGTTTTTTATATAAATATATAAATAACTTTTAACTTAAAATAAGCTAAAGCCTTGCAGTCGGAAGCAACCGACTGCAGAATACACTGATATAAGTTTTAGCCAGTATTTAGGTAAGTAAAGGGAAAGAGTTTGATGGCAGGTGTGGGAAGGGAATATCACCGACATACATGCTACGCAATTTGGGGACTCTAGCTCAAAAACTGTGAAAGATATCAGCACTTTCGATTTTAACCGGTGTAGAAGGAGCAAGGGGCAAAGGGGTGGTCATAGAGTTTAAAATTAGTAATGCGATATCTTGGGGACGTCATCACTTATCTTGGCACCAACCTTGGTGACTCTTGTTTAAAAACTGTGTAAGATATAATCACTTTTGATTTTGAAATTTTCATTTTCATTTGAGACGTCACTACACATCTTTTTACCGTATTTGGTAACTCTTTCTGTAAGGATGTGGGAAATATGTAATTATAGATTTTCCATAATGAAATAGTTACCATATAATAATTGTAATTGTTATTATAAATAACAAAAAAAAGGTGGCAAGGTCATACAAATAGTGTTTCGACCGCTTTATAAACAACGTCTTGAAAATAAACTAAGAGTAATTATACATATTGTCGTGAAGCTTTGTCATCATATATAACCCTATTAAACATATCAGCTTACAAATAATGCGGGCTTAATATGACAATCTCAAACCCCTTGTCTGACCATAATACCACGGCAACTACTTTTTTTTGTTTTCATAACAAGTTATGTATATAGTATTTTTATATAAGCAAGTTGAAATTGGTTTTACATAGCTAACGAAAGGATGTTCTGGGAAATCATTTTAATAAAAATAATTAGTAGCATTTTTAATGCTTCTCGATTTTATTTTTTTTTTTTAAATAAAATAGGAAGTAACATTTCTTACTAAATAGGTAATTTTACTATCGTCTCTTATGTATTTTATAGTAATCAATTGGATATAGCCTACACTAAAGAATGTAAAATATAATCAGATATTCCGTGTACTTTCGGACTAAGCAATAGTGGTTATTTCTTGACGTCATCGTTTGTTTTGTTAGTCGCGAAAGTTTCAACGTTTCCGAGTAGTGTGAATATGTTCTGAGACTATTCATACGTAATACCAAAAAAAACAGACATTGTTAAAAAAACCAAAATAAAAAAAAAATTGTACTTAAGATATATTTGGATACACCCATGTATATTTGTACATTCTAGCAGGAATGTTTTTCTAAGATAGTTAATCATGTAATAAAGATCCGGATACAGAAAAAAGTCAAAATAAAGAACAAAATGTTTTAAATGTTTAAAATAGCTAGCAACCTAAAATTATAATTTATAAAAGTATTTTTTTAAAAGGTTTATATTTAGAACTATGTAGCTGTAAATATTTTATATAATTAAACTCACAATGCACAAGCTTATTGCTCAAAATAAGTCAAATTTTAAGAATTAATTTAAAATTAATGATAATGTAACGTAATATGT
Source organism: Scaptomyza parva (assembly GCA_035044645.1). Taxonomy (NCBI): domain Eukaryota; kingdom Metazoa; phylum Arthropoda; class Insecta; order Diptera; family Drosophilidae; genus Scaptomyza; species Scaptomyza parva. Next base: position 1,037,876 of record JAWNNT010000078.1, read on the forward strand.
CTTTAATTTAATGTTTATAATCATTAGCTCTCTTTTTTCGCGCAATAACCGGCTTCATTTGCACTCCCTCATTCTTGAAATACACTAATTTTCAAACTGAACGTTAGTAAAAATTTTGATTGGCTTAAATGTGTACCCTGTTTTTAGGCTTCGGGGATGTGCCGCCAATAAGACCGCTAGAGACACTGCACAATGCACTTTCGCTGCGCAAGCTGGACTGTTTTCTGCAGGATATGATTTTAGCGCAGATTTTCAAAACGCCGACTGGCTCACCGCCTCGCGTACTGGCGGGAACTGCTGCTGGTAACTCAAACAATGTTATTCCACCTGTAATAGAGCAAGCCACGTCGGTATCAAAAGCATTAGGTGCTATGGTCGCTTTCTCCTCCGTAATTGATCCAGACATAAATAGTGGATCCGTGTCGACAACTAAACTGGCAAAGTCTCCGTGCACTGCTGTTGAAAAGGCTTATAATGTTTCTAGCATAAATGAATGCGATTTAAGTGCAAATTCGCAATATACCGAGAAACAAACTACTGAGGCGCTGGTACACTCAACAGCTTACGAAGATAGCGATGATGCGGCAATAAAAAAAACTCAGCGTAAGTAAGATCGCTAGTACGATCTTTTAAAATATGTAAAATTTCGTATATGTACAAAATTAACAATCATATAATTTTTTCTGTATATTTCATAATTAAAGTTCAACAATAATGTTAAGGTCTTAAAAAATCATTTCTTATATATTAAATTCTTTTGTCTTCTTTTTATTTTTGCAGAGTGTTAATCTTCTACTAAATTAATTAATAAATTTTACACTGTTTATACCATATTATTAAATGAGTTAATTTTAACACATAATATTTTTTAATTAAGTCCGAAAAAAAAATATTAAATGACATATGCACGTGTATTATTACATTATTTGTTTTCCAATTAAAAAAGCAAACAAGAATTGGTATCGTCATGTTGAAGTGAGTAAATAAAGTAAGCGTTTCGTTTGCCAACGAACAGTATTAAAGTATAAAAGATGAAAGCGCTTCTGTTCCAATGCCTGATGAATTAACTTTAATCTTTCTATCTCCAGTGTTTTTCAACCTCTTTCAAACAAAATTTCACAGCTTGCATTCTATTGTCTAGAGTTTCCCCCATTTCCAGTTTTCAAAATTCAAGATTTTATTGCTATCGATTACATGTGAATATAACCGGAATAGTTGTCAAAAACTTAATTAATTTGAATCAACATGTATGTATTTTGTAGAAACAAATTTTCATCGATTATGGATATTAGCTCTCCTGATCCTTAGGCAAGCAAGTTTGTTTCAAATTTTCGATAACTTTTCAGGTTTACGATATTCACATGTAATCGATAACAAAAAAATCTTGAAAATAGAAAACTTGAAAATGGGGATTGAAACTATTAACAAAATAATTAACATCTGTAAAATTTTTAATACACGTACATATGTGTATGTCTGTCAGCCCGACCGTCTGTCCATCTGTATGGTCAAGAGTTAAGGGTATATTCTAGTCGAGCTTACTCGACAAGAGACTTCTTACTTGTTTTAACAGATGTTAATAAAAAAATTCCCCGATTCCGAATATTTTGTTAATGATTTAAATCCCCATTCTTTAATTTTCGTAACTCTAGGTTTTATGTTATCAATTTCATTTACGAAAACAAACCAAAAAAAACGTTTGTAAACACTTGTCTTACAGTTGAATTTTGTGCCTTTGTTAGTATTTTTAATGTTTCTTTGTTAATGTTTATGTTTTTTAAGTTCTGTTTAATGGGTTTAAGAGATAATTAACTGTATGATTTATAAAAAATAATAAAAAAATATATCTCTATAGTGAAAATATCAAACAATTTTCACTGTTGGTAAAGAGATTCCTGACAAACTGTATATACTTTGTGGGGCCTGTTCTATTAAAGATCATATCGCTGCTAAGGCTGCGACAGAATGACTTGAATTTTTTAGTGACACACTAAGCCTGCAAAAAGAGCGACGCACACAAGTATGACGCCGAACATGGAAGTTTCAACTATAGCGGCTTTATTCTATAAAACCTCAGAGATGCTTATATCAAAGTTATCCGCAGCCTATTGTGTCGAAATGAAACGTTTTACTTTTTTGTTATATAGTGAACATTGTCTTATCATCAAAAGCATAACGACATTGTCTAAGAAGCTAGCTTTCACTTGCCCTTTTTCGCCTTAAGAGTTTCTGACTTTTGCACTGTTTTTTTCTATACTATTCATTTAACTTTTTTAACCTTAACACTGACTAAACAAAACCCAAAAATTAAAATCATAAATATGTTAAACCTGCACCGAAGCCAGGCAAAAGCAAGCACAAGATGCTATTTCAATAGAGCGCTTTAAGCAGCAGGACGTAGCTTACCATCAGAATGTAAACAGGTGGTTTTTTTCATCTCCGTATTTATGAATTAACTAATTAATTAAGTTTTTGTAAATAAATAAGTTGATAAGTTTTTGTAAATAAATGAGACCTGTTTCACTACAGTTAGTACTGGGTTCGATGTCAAACTAGACTTTAGCATGATTGTTAACAAGGGTTCCACTCTCTTTTTAGATGTAAATAATATAAATAAAAACAATTAAGGAAGCTAAGTACTTCCGAAGCTGGAAAGTAAACGGCGAGCATGTTCTCGAAGGCATGGATATTCAACAGCACTTTTCCAGATTTCTATGGGATCCTTTTTAGCGATAAAAAGGGATTTGACGATACTATCTTCCCCCTAATAAACTAACTCCATTTGTAGTTTTGCAGGAGCCTTGGATATATCTATTAAATGTGGTTCAAATGCCAGTTTCATAGCAGGAGTGTTCTCGTCAAAATCAGAAAATCTATTAGTATACTCTTCTATTAAACAATTCAAGACACCTACATATTCATCGAATATTTTATTTTCACAGTTCTGCTCATTTAACATTTTAGCTAGCTCCGGGAAGTGTTGTGCAGATATTTCCGATCAACAAAGCAATGTTTTGAAAATATAGATAGTTTTTTTCTAAGCGCTTGGATCTTTTGCCATATTTCATAAATATACCTCGCTTCACCTTGCAGGCAATTACTTAAGTTGTTTTGTTTTGTCAATATATCACACAAAAATTCAAGGTTTCTGAGAAATACTTCATCTGTTAGATCACATTGTTTTCTTTTTTCTTGATAAAAGCTTAAAATTTGTCGTCGTAAAGACAAAACTTTTATCTAAACCTGACCTGTTGATAGCCAGCGAACCTTGCAGTAGTGCGGTAGGTCAACACTATACGTTTACTCATCTAAAGAGAGCATCTGCCGAAATTCACGATGACACATTGCTTTAACACGAATATAGTTCACAATGGCAATGGTTCTATCCAGAGTGTCTTGGAAAATGGTAGATTTTGCGCAAATTTTTTTCCGATGCAAAATGTGGTGAAATGATATCAATTTACTTAAGTTACGAATCATTCTTTTTGCGTCTCAGGAAGGTGCCCCAACATGCATGTTGAAATTTAAATCGTAAAGTAAAGCTGCGCATTTATTTTAATAGAGGTCTGCAATGGATGACAGTACAAAAAGAAGTGTGTAACTACAAACTAAAGGAGAAAGAGAGAATTCATTGCTCTCGAACAGTGTTGCCAGATCTATAATATTTTCGCTTACATTCTACCGATTATAATGCAAATTAATATTTCAACAGTGCAGATTAAATTACTGACATTCAATTGTAATTTATTACAAACTTCTTTGAAGTTTTCGAAAATATCGGCTCCTCGAGCTTTTCCAGTTAGTGTACCCAACGAGTAAGCTCGACTAGAAGATACCCTTAACCCTTGACCATACAGACGGACAGACGGTCGGGCTGACAGACATACACTAATGTACATATGTACGTGTACTACTGTACCAATGCTTGATGGTTTCATGACCGATTTTAATGAAAATTGTACAGAAGTTCATTATTTAAAATTTTTGAAATTCAAGATTATTATGTTATCGATTACATGTGTATATCGTAAACCTGAAAAGTTATCGAAAATTTAAAACAAACTTGCTATGCCTAGGGATTAGGAGAGCTCATATTAAAAATCTGGAGTCTAGCTTTTGTAGTTTCTGAGATCGACGCGTTCATACATACAGACAGACGGACATGGCTAAATCGACTCGGCAATTGATGCTGATCAAGAATATATATACTTTATGGGGTCGGAGAAACTTCCTTCTGCCTGTTACATACTTTTGCACAAACACATACCCTTTTTTACCCATTTCATGGGTTAAGGATATATATGAAATGGAATTCGACACCTTAGTGGCGAAATTGTTTACTTGAACGGATGTCGGGTAGTCAGCGGGAAGCAAAGCTCAACGACCCAAGTCGGCAAACTTTAGCGTTCAGCTGAGGTGGCGAAGGTGACACCCCTTGCAGCGGAAGAACGCCGTACCATAGCCGGCGAACACGGCATATTTGCGTGGCCGCTATAAATGAGAATGTAAGCGCTCAGCGATTCCCACGAGCGTCAGCATTTTTGCCAGTATAAGAGTTTTCATTATTTGTCAAATTGTAGACTTTAAGTTAGTCTAAAATCAACTTTTGAATAAACTCGTGTGTGACATCAACTTAATTTAAAGTGTTCTTATTTTAGTTCTCACAAGTAACAAACAGTGCTAAATACACTTCCACCAAATCGGCTGCATTTATGCAAGTAACATAACTAAAAAGCTTCATAGAAGTTGTTAATGTCCATATAAGCCAACAGACACTCATAAACCAAGTATATGAACCAACACATAATTGGTAGCTATAGTAACCTTGAATTCAGTACATTTCTACATTAACCTTGAATACCACATACCCGAGCACAGTATCACATAACTCTTAGCGACACATCTTGCTGACTACACAACAGACGGTCAGCCAACCCAGTGTTTGCGTAACTTATTTCGGCATAAGCGAGCAGTGGCTGGAAACTCGAGAACCCACTGCAGCTGGCATGCACCATGGAAACCCACTGCACCTGAGATGCACCGTGGGAATGAAACATACCAAACTTAGCTAATTTTACCTATAAATATTGTACCTTTTCGTGAATAAAGTTAGTCTTTAGCCAACACCAAAGAGTGCTATTTACTCTCCTATCGCATCGCATCGTATCGTAGGATTCTACTGAACACTTCCCTTCAGAAACACATTAACATTTGGTGACCCCGACGTGATTATCTAAAGTTGTCTACTAGGCGCCAAAGGACACCAGTCAGGATAACTAGGATAATCACATCTACACTGAACACCGACATCCAAAAGGAAGTTCAAACCCTGGCTAATATCGCAGTTGTCAACTAGGCGACCAATCAGACGATTACAGCACAGGAACACAGCCCATCAAGCGGCGACATTCAAACCCTGGCTAACACAATTCACTATATTCGTGTTAGTCTATGATCCTGCATTGCAGTTGTCAACTAGGCGACATATCAGGAACCAAGCGTGCGTTCGTAAAACAGACGATCACAGCACGGGAACACAGTCCATCAAGCGGCGACGTTCACATAGCCCATCAAGCGGCGACATTCAAACCCTGGCTTACACAATTCACTATATTCGTGTAAGTTTATGATCCTGCATTGTAGTTGTCAACTAGGCGACATATCAGGATCCAAGCGTGCGTTCGTTAAACAGACGATCACAGCACGTTCATAAAGTCCAACAAGCGACAAACATCAGTCAAAATGGCATCAGCTACCATCGATGAGTTACTCGATGCCCAGCAAGACATCAGCAATCAAATACAAAGGCTGATATCGAACTACAAAAAGGATCCCGCTGAGCGAAAGGCAAAGGCCGGATATTATAAAAGTAAGGCTGATTCTCTGGACTAAAAGTGGATTAGTGTCCAGGAAAACGATGTCATCATAAGAAAATCTGGCGAACTATCGCAAGATCATGAGTACTTCGCATTTTATAATGACATACAAAAAACAGTTCTGAAGTTCGGACAAGTAATCAAAAGGGACGCTGACACCATACAGCAATCCACAAGCAGGATATCTGAGAGCGGCGATGGACAACGGCAGCAACCAACCTTGGATCCCAAGGTGAGGGCGTTGTGCCGACGACAAAGTGCAATGATCGCATCACTATATCGCACACTGCACCAAGATACCCCTATCGAGCACTCAGCGTTGGAGCTCATCAAAAATCTATGGGCCCAAATTCAAGAAGTCCACTTTCGGCTTTATGAGGAAGCTGAACCCCCAGAAGAAAATGGATACAATTCATCGGAGTATCTACAAGCAGAAAGAGATGTACAGGAGGCACTAGCATCAAGCTACAAGGTGCAGTCCACGAATGACGTAAACTTGCCTCGCATAACAATTCCCAAATTTGATGGGGATATCTTAAAATGGACCCAATTCTTCGATTTGTTTACGTCCATGGTCCACAATACCAACATGCCTACAATTCGGAAAATGTGGTACCTTAAAACCAGCCTGATCGGTGAGGCAGAGAGATTTATCCGCCAAATAGACTTAAAGGAGGTCAACTACCATCACGCATGGAACATCTTGGTTGATGCATACGACAATCCAAGAGATATAGCATCAACGGTTATGAACCGATTTGTGATGCAACAAACCATCAATGACAGTGCAAAGTCGCTCAAGGAGCTATACATAGTCACTCTGGAGTCCCTCGCATCTCTCAAGGGACTTGAGAACTCGAAGCAAATACAGAAACTGGAGACCATGCTCCAGTTTCTCGAACAAAGAGTTCGTGTTTTAGCTTGCGGAGAAAAACCGTCTAAAGAAGCACACAACAGAGCCAAAAGAGGCTTAACGGGATCAACATGTGCATCTTCCTCAACTACAAGGAAGGAGTGCCCCTATTGCAAGAAATCTACTCATCCGATATTTCGGTGCGACGATTTCCGTGCCAAGACAGTCACGGAGCGACTAAACTGGATTCAACGACAAAAATTGTGCGTCAAATGCTTCAAAGGAGATCACATGGCAAAGTCGTGCCCAAGTCGTTTTAATTGCTTCAAGTGCCAAAAAAGGCACAACACACTGCTACATTTGGAAAATTCTTCAATGGAGCAACAAAATCCAGCTGTAGCATCAGCAAGCAGCAAAAACATAAATCTACTGGCAACTGCAAAGGTAATGGTCCAAGGAAATAATGGACAACAAGCTACGTTCAAGGCTTTACTGGATTCTGGATCACAAATCAACGTAATATCCGAAAGACTCGCTTCATTGCTATCTGTACAAAGACACGAATCCTCACTACGAATCGAAGGAATAGGTGGACAACCAAAAACAAGCAGGGCTCGAGTAAATCTGTTGGTGAAGTCATTACACACCGTACATTATCACGGATCAACCAGCCCAAAGCATAAATGAAAGGGATTGGAACATGCCAGCAGCCCTACTCTTGGCAGATCCCCAGTTCAACAAACCAGGCAAAATTGACATGCTCATCGGGGCGGAACATTACTATGAGTTACTGCTCCCACAACAACACAAAATACCCTGTGGTCCAATAATGCAAAAAACCAAATTGGGCTGGGTTGTGGCTGGAAAAATAAAGGATTCAAGGAATTCAGCAGCCATTTGTGCAGTAACTACAGGTGAAGAAACGAATACAATATTGGAGCGATTCTGGACACTAGACAACTTGGAAGTAGCAGAAAAACATCGTACACCGACTGAAAAGGAATGTGAAAAACATTTTATTGACAACTTGCAGATCAATGCAGATGGTAGATTCATCGTAAAATTGCCGTTTTCTGAACATTCTTCAGCCCTGGGGCCCTCGCTGGAGGTTGCAGAAAAAAGGTTCCTCGCACTGGAAAGAAGGACAGAGGCAGGAATATGGAAAAAATATGTGGAGTTCATGAATGAATACGAAGAATTGGGTCACATGAAACCTGTTCCTCGGAAACTCCTCCCAACAAGCCATTATTTCATCCCTCACCACTGTGTGCTGAACCCTGAGAGCAGCTCCACGAAGCTAAGAGTGGTCTTCGATGCATCATGCAAGACGTCGACGGGAAAATCGTTAAATGACATACTGCAAGTAGGGCCCACTGTGCAAAGCGATCTGATGTCAATCCTACTGAGGTTCAGAACGCATAAGTATGTATTTACTACGGACATAGAAAAAATGTACCGCCAAATATGGATCAATCCAGAAAACCAATTTCATCAGATGATTGTTTGGAGAAATAATCCGAATGAGGAATTAAAGTACTATCGCTTTAAACGGTTACTTATGGTACAGCATCGGCTCCATTTCTGGCAACGAAGTGTCTCAATCACCTAGCCTCACTTCACATAAGCAAATCACCGTTAGGATCTTCTGCCTTAAGGGATGATTTCTACGTAGATGATTGTCTCACAGGAGCAGATTCGATCCAAGAAGCAATCCAAATTCGACAGGAATTGAATAAAATACTCCTCCCCAACGGATTCAAATTACGCAAATGGTGCTCAAACAATGAGCAAATTCTTCAAGGAATACCCAAGGAAGACATAGTAAGCGACATTAAGCTTGAAGAAACACTGGATAATTACAGTGTTAAGACATTGGGCCTTATTTGGATGCCAAAAAAGGATCAATTGTGCGGCCGCACGCAACGCAACACTGCAAAAAGGATAACAAAACGCGTAGTTTGTTCGGAGTTGGCACAGGTCTTCGATCCGCTAGGCCTGTTCGCTTCAGTTGTGGTAAAGGCAAAGATATTCATGCAACTACTCTGGGAATCAAGGCTCGACTGGGACGACGAACTACCCATTAACCTCCAGAACGAGTGGAAAGACTATCGAGAGGACTTGCAAAATCTTAACTTCATGCAAATTCCCAGGCACATATATAATGGAAAAACGCCAGTCACAAAGGAACTGCACACATTTGTAGATGCGTCGGAGCAGGCATATGGTGCAGCAATATATGTACGCGCAACGTACAAATATAATAAAACATCTGTGCGCTTACTATGCTCAAAGTCTCGAGTGGCGCCGACTGCAAAACAATCTCTACCTCGTCTGGAACTATGTGCTGCAATATTGGGTGCTGAGCTCGCGGACAGGATTCGTCGAGATCTCAACCTTGATTCCGCCACAGTACCAGGATACTTCTGGTCGGATTCTACAGTTGTTCTTTCATGGATCACTGCACCGTCGTCCACATATCATACGTTTGTGGCCAATCGAATAGCAAAAATTCAGGCAGTGACAAGTCAGAATAATTGGCGGCATATTCCATCTGCCAACAACGCAGCAGATGTGCTCTCAAGAGGAATATCTGCACGAAAATTACACGAGCACAGTCTATGGCTCTATGGTCCACTCTTTTTGCGTGGCACTCCAGAGGAATGGATAGCCCCTCTCATCATCTCCCCGAGCAACCTGGAAAGGAAAACAAAGCATGTCAACCTAGCTGCAGCTAAATCAACAATAGGCGAAGAACTGTATACCTGCCGACACAGCAACCCATTCCACAAGCTACAACGCATTGTAGCTTACATGTTGCGATTCTGCTACAAACGGTACAAATCAGCGACTACCACGCTGTGTAAAGAGGAACTGGACCGCGCTCGCAATTTGATTTTGAAGTCGATACAGCAAGTTGACTTCCCAAATGAGCTTAAAGGTTTAAAGCTTCACAACACCTTAGACAAAAGAAGTCCTATCTCATCACTCTCACCAATACAAGGATCAGACGGACTCATGCGAGTTGGAGGTAGATTTGAGCAAGCCCCACTCCCTTACAATGCAAGGCACCAGATTTTGCTGCCTTACAACGATCCAATAGTGAAAATGATATTACGAGAGCTGCATGAAGACAACATGCACTGCGGTGCCCAAGCCTTACGAGCAACAGCCAGACAACAATATTGGATCCTGAAGGACAAAACTATGTTAAGAAACATCGTTCACAACTGTGTAACATGCAACAAGGCAAAACCCAAGTTGATGAACCAAATTATGGGCAATTTGCCAGCCGATCGAGTAACACCAACACGCCCGTTTCTCATTACAGGCGTAGACTATTGCGGACCAATCTGGATTCATCACAAAATTCGTGGAAAAAGACCAGATAAAGCTTACATAGCCGTATTCTGCTGCTTTTCTACAAAAGCGGTTCACCTCGAGTTGGTTAGCAACCTGACTACAAATGCCTTTTTAGGAGCCCTGCTGCGTTTCCGAAGCCGCCGCGGCAAATGTCAAACGATTCATTGTGACAATGCCACCAATTTTGTTGGAGCAAGCAACCAATTAAAGGAACTGGAAGGATCAATATTTGGCGAGAAGGCTCAAGAAGAGATCATCAATCACTGCAACAAAAGACAAGTTGCCTTCCAATTTATACCGCCACGAGCTCCATCAATTGGAGGCCTATGGGAAGCTGCAGTGAAGTCTGCAAAACGACTTCTGGTTACTACGACAAATAACGCATCTCTAACATTCGAAGAACTCAACACGGTTATCATTGAAGTTGAAGCCATTTTGAACTCTCGGCCGATTACACCAATGTCTAATGATCCCACGGACCATACTGCCCTTACCCCAGCACATTTTCTAATTGGGGAAACGCTGACAGCTCCCCCGGATGTCAACACTGATCACAACAAAACGTCCTTACTCAAACGATGGGAATTAGTGTCCAGACTTAAGCAAGGATTCTGGAAGCAATGGTCACAGGAATACTTACAAGAGCTGCAAGCCAGACATAAATGGAAGATTGTTAACCCCAATATCAAGGAAGGCATGCTTGTTCTAATCAAAGAAGACAACATACCTGTAATGAGTTGGCCAATGGGACGTATTTTAAAAACATACCCAGGCGAGGACAATCACATTCGTGTAGTTGACGTTAAAACAGTCTCAGGCACCTACAAGCGTCCCATAACCAGGCTTGCGCCGCTATTCCCAGAAGACATGGCCAAAAAACGCCCCTTAAAAGAATTCGAGGGCATAAATGAAGAGGATGGAATCAGCACACCACCCGTTCAACGAAGACAATCACCTCGTCTCAACCACCAGCTACAAGGAACGAGGCTGCCACAATAGCCGTGCCATCAGCACCCCAGAGATGAGTCATACTGGATATAGATGATGGTTGAATCACCGATTCAACGGCCGGGAGAATGTTAATGTCCATATAAGCCAACAGACACTCATAAACCAAGTATATGAACCAACACATAATTGGTAGCTATAGTAACCTTGAATTCAGTACATTACTACATTAACCTTGAATACCACATACCCGAGCACAGTATCACATAACTCTTAGCGACACATCTTGCTGACTACACAACAGACGGTCAGCCAACCCAGTGTTTGCGTAACTTATTTCGGCATAAGCGAGCAGTGGCTGGAAACTCGAGAACCCACTGCAGCTGGCATGCACCATGGAAACCCACTGCACCTGAGATGCACCGTGGGAATGAAACATATCAAACTTAGCTTATTTTACCTATAAATATTGTACCTTTTCGTGAATAAAGTTAGTCTTTAGCCAACACCAAAGAGAGCTATTTACTCCTTACTAGTGGTAATCCGACGAATTCAAAGTCAGTACCCACGCAGCTTCACCAGGAAGCTCTCATTAAAAGGATTCAAAGATCTGCAGTTACCTCCGTTAACACAGGACGTAGAAGGAGCAGCGAGTCCAGCCTTATCTTCGCATCGTCAGGAAATGAAAGGGGCCACCACACTTAGCTCCATACAATACAAAGAAGCATGTAAGTGGACTTTTCTGAAAAACAATTTTTCAAGTCACAAATTTACTAAAAAAGTGAGCGAGCATTCCGTTTTGCAACGGTTCATAGTATTCACAACAAAAAATCTCCGTCTCGTGTAAGGGACTCATTGAGAATCAGATTCGGCTTAAAAGATACATTTTTTCTGGTCGACTTGGTCATGATACAGGTGTCTATCAACCAAGCCTTAGCTGAGCAGGCAGCTAAGAATGCACAGGAAAAAGGTGAGCTCACTCAGAAAATAGATGAGCTTTCTAAACAAGTGGCGGCAGCGAGTATTGTCGCCCCAAGCGAGCAGTCGTTCGCACCTGTAGAGACGACTGGCGACGTCAATTGTGACGGGCCGCTGAGCGTGATGAAATCCCTGGCAGATTTTTCAGGGACATGTGAGTCATACGTCTCATGAAGGCAAGCGGCCTTAGCCGCTTATCAGTTTTTCGAACCACACAATGGCAGCACGCGCCACTTCCAGGCCGTTGCCATCATGAGGAACAAGGTAAAGGGGCCTGCCGATGCCATGTTAACCTCGTGCAACACCCCGCTGAATGTCCACGCAATAATTAGCCGCCTCGACTCGAAGTTCAGCGACAAAGGCCAGTTCAATCAACGCGGCGATAGGCAACAGGGCTACGGTGGCAGGCAGGAGCCCATGGAATCCAATCCAAACAGACGAATGGCCACGCCTGGCCGCAAAAGATTTAGGAGAAAGCAGCAAGAGGTAAACTGTGTCACGCAGGTCACAGGATAAGATACAGAGCCACATACCGGGGCCAACTATGAGACACTAGTAGAAATTAACAATGAGGATCTCTCTGATACGGTGCATTTTTTAGGAGTAGGTCCCTGCTGCCCGTCATCAGGCGAAGAATAGCAGGGCTTGATATGAAATTCCTCCTAGACACAGGTGCATCCAAAAATTTTTTACTTGGCCACGCAAAGAGTTGTTAGGAGTTCGCTCAGTAGACCCTCCATTTCTAGTCCGTTCGATCCATGGTGAAACAAAGATCACTAAGAAATGCTTCGTGGCTTTGTTCGATGTAAAAGCAACCTTTTTTATCCTTCCGAACTTATCGACATTTGACGGAATAATCGGTCTCGATCTTCTCAAAGAAGCAGGAGCATCCTTATGCTTAGCTTCTGGTCGGCTCAAATGGGGCAATAAAATTGAACAGTTTTACTTCCGCACCTGTGCTAACGTTAATTTTACCAATAGGGGTTGTTCGGACGCGCCTCCTGCAGTGAGAAAGGCATTCCAGAAAATGCTGAAAGACAATGGACAGGCATTCGCGGACCCTAACGAGGCTCTAGCCTACAATACTTCGGTGTCGGCTACCATTAGGACGACAAGTGAAGAACCTATCTATACCAAACTCTACCCGTACCCCATGGGCACAGCTGATTTCGTTAACAAAGAGGCTCAGAGTCTGCTCAAGAATGGTATAATTCAAAAATCTGCGTCCCCTTACAATAATCCCATATGGGCGTAGACAAGAAGTGTACCGATGCAAAGGGTAATCGAAATATGCGTTTAGTTATAGACTTTCGCAAGCTCAATGAGCGAACGATTCCGGACAAATACCCCATGCCAAATATTTCTTTTATACTGGGAAACCTAGGTAAAGCCAAATATTTTTCAACTCTAGACCTAAAATCTGGATACCACCAGATCATTTTGGAGAAAAGCGACAGAGAAAAGACATCTTTTTCCGTGAATGGGGGGAAGTACGAATTTCGGAGACTCCCATTCGGTTTGAGGAATGCGGCTAGCATCTTCCAGAGGACTACATACTGCGTGAAAAGATAGGGAAATTTTGCTATGTTTACGTCGACGACGTAATTATCTTTTCAGAGGATGAAAGCTCGCAGGAAGCTTTTCAAAAGCTTCGTAACATTCTGGCAACCGAAGATGTCATGCTTAGATACCCCGATTACAGAAAACCATTTGATCTGACAACAGATGCATCAGCGTACGGTATAGGTGCCGTACTGGCCCAAGTTGGTCGCCCGATCACAATGATCTCAAGGACATTGAGTAAATGCGAAGTTAATTACGCGACCAACGAAAGCGAATTGTTGGCCATTATATGGTCCCTTGTCAAGCTACGACACTACCTGTATGGGGTCAGGGATATAAATATCTTTACCGATCACCAGCCTTTAACCTTCGCGGTATCGGAATCAAATCCTAATGCAAAGATTAAAAGGTGGAAAGCGCGCATTGACGAGTCTAATGCACGCATCTTTTATAAGCCAGGCAAGGAGAACGTGGTGGCAGATGCCCTGTCTAGGCAAATGCTCAATGCTTTATAGGAACAGGATGTAGACTCGGGCGCAGCAACGGTTCACGATGAGCTTCCGCTCACCCATATCATTGAGACAACGGATAAGCCGTTGAACTGCTTTCAAAACCAGGTTATCATTGAAGCGGCGCAGTTCCCGTCTAAGGACAGCTTCGATCTGTTCGGGAACAAAAGACGCCATTTAGTCAGGTTTACCCGAAAAGGGTTCTTACTGAATGAGCTTGCAGGGGTAATCATTCCGAAAAATCTTTGGGATAGCAGACAACTTGGAGATACCCCTATAGCGACCTGCGCACGCTTGTGATGATACAGGACGAGATAGTTAGAAGGTTCCCATCTACAAAGTTCTGGCATTGCAGGAGTCGGGTAATGGACGTATTTAGAGTCGAGGAAAGACGAGAAATCCTCACAGCTGAGCACAATAGAGCTCATAGAGCGACCCAGGAGAATATGAAACAGGTTCTCTCCAAATACTACTTTCCAAGAATGGGAAAACTGGCTAGTGAAATAGTGCAAAATTGTAAAACTTGTGCCAGGGCAAAATACGATAGGCACCCAAGGAAGCAGGAGATTGAATTAACTCCAATTCCGTCATGCACAGGGGAGATGTTACATGTGGACATCTTCTCTACAGACAAGACATTTTTTCTCACCTGCATCAATAAATTCTCCAAGTTTGCTGTCGTACAACACATTCATGAATTTCTTCCCAAAAGCCAAGACGATCTATTGCGACAATGAGCCGTCATTGAACTCACATGTGATCTCCTCCATGCTGACCAACCATTTCGGCGTCAGCATTGCTAGCGCACCGCCCCTGCATAGCGTCTCTAATGGGCAGGTGGAACGGTTTCACAGCACGTTGCTGGAGCTAGCCAGATGTATTAAAATAGACAAAAACATAAGCGACACGATAGAGCTCATCCTATTGGCCACAGCTGAGTATAACAAATCGGCCCACTCGGTCATTAACAAAAGGCCGGCTGATGTCGTTCAAAACCATCCAGATGAGCCGCAGAAGGGAATCCACGACAGTATAGAAAGCGCGCAGAAGTCGCTCATGAACAGGGAGAATGCTTCCCGGCAGAATAGGACCTTTAAGGTGGCGAAAAAGTCTTAGTAAAATCTAACCGGAGGCTAGGGAACAAGCTCACCCCCTTGTGCGAGGAAAGGACCGTAGAAGCAGACTTAAGAACCACAGTCCTAGTAAAAGGAAGGGTGGTCCATAAGGATAACTTAAAGTAGGTCGGCCCGCAGGGAAAATGTAGAATAAGCCTCGATATAGGTATTTATTAAGCGTCCCCATTAGTGGCAATTTCCTTTCCACGAGCATAAAGTAGTAATCATCTCTCTCACTAGGTTCGCACTCGCTTTTCTCATGTCCCTATCGTTGGCTTCAGCGTACGTGACGGATTACTGACACGCTAAGTATATCCCCATTCTCGATGGTCGGATTCTGGTGTGGGAGGAGTACGCATATGTAAGACACTCGGCAAACCTGTCCGAGTACTCGCGCATGATAGTCGAAACAAGCGGCTTGTTGGACAAATTCCTGCACTCACATATGAAGAAGCTTTTAAGCGTGGACACGTCCCACCTTCAGGATCTGTTAGAAGCTTCCAACAACAGGCAGATCGAAATAAACACAAGGGCCCAAGACCAGGTTAATCAGTTAACTAACACCGTGAATCGGATTCTCAAGGCAGCCAAGAAATCGCAGGTGGACACAATTCACCTGTACGAGACATTGCTAACCAGAAATAGGGTGTTAATGATGGAGCTGCAAAACTTAATGCTTGCCATCACACTTGCTCGAATCAACGTTGTTAGTCCAAACATCTTGGATCATGCTGACTTGAAATCTGTTTGGATAGAAGAGCCCACCAGTACCCCTATAGGGGACCTAATGTCCGTGTCGTCCGTAAGGGTGCTCCAGTCTGAGAATATGTTACATTTTATTATTAAGTTTCCTAAGATAAAATCTGCTTGCCAAAAAGTTATTATCCTCCCTGTAGTCCACAAGGGGTTCATCCTGAACCTCAAAGATGACGTTGTAGCAGAATGCGTAGATGGCATCCACTATTTTGTTTTATATATCAAATGGAATTCGACACCTTAGTGGCGAAATTGTTTACTTGAACGGATGTCGGGTAGTCAGCGGGAAGCAAAGCTCAACGACCCTAGTCGGCAAACTTTAGCGTTCAGCTGAGGTGGCGAAGGAAGAACGCCGTACCATAGCCGGCGAACACGTCATATTTGCGTGGCCGCTATGAATGAGAATGTAAGCGCTCAGCGATTCCCACGAGCGTCAGCATTTTTGCCAGTATAAGAGTTTTCATTATTTGTCAAATTGTAGACTTTAAGTTAGTCTAAAATCAACCTTTGAATAAACTCGTGTGTGACATCAACTCAATTTTAAGTGTTCTTATTTTAGTTCTCACAAGTAACAAACAGTGCTAAATACACTTCCACCAAATCGGCTGCATTTATGCAAGTAACATAACTAAAAAGCTTCATAGAAGTTATATCAACAAATAAGTGCAATAAACTTATTAATTGGCGCCCAACTAGTGGTAATCCGACGAATTCAAAGTCAGTACCCACGCAGCTTCACCAGGAAGCTCTCATTAAAAGGATTCAAGGATCTGCAGTTACCTCCGTTAACACAGGACGTAGAAGGAGCAGCGAGTCCAGCCTTATCTTCGCATCGTCAGGAAAAGAAAGGGGCCACCACACTTAGCTCAATACAATACAAAGAAGCATGTAAGTGGACTTTTCTGAAAAACAATTTTTCAAGTCACAAATTTACTAAAAAAGTGAGCGAGCATTCCGTTTTGCAACGGTTCATAGTATTCACAACAAAAAATCTCCGTCTCGTGTAAGGGACTCCTTGAGAATCAGATTCGGCTTAAAAGATACCTTTTTTTTGGTCGACTTGGACATGATACAGGTGTCTATCAACCAAGCCTTAGCTGAGCAGGCAGCTAAGAATGCACAGGAAAAAGGTGAGCTCACTCAGAAAATAGATGAGATTTCTAAACAAGTGGCGGCAGAAATCCCTGGCAGATTTTTCAGGGACATGTGAGTCATACGTCTCATGAAGGCAAGCGGCCTTAGCCGCTTATCAGTGTTTCGAACCACACAATGGCAGCACGCGCCACTTCCAGTCAGTTGCCATCATGAGGAACAAGGTAACCTCGTGCAACACCCCGCTGAATGTCCACGCAATAATTAGCCGCCTCGACTCGAAGTTCAGCGACAAAGGCCAGTTCAATCAACGCGGCGATAGGCAACAGGGCTACGGTGGCAGGCAGGAGCCCATGGAATCCAATCCAAACAGACGAATGGCCACGCCTGGCCGCAAAAGATTTAGGAGAAAGCAGCAAGAGGTAAACTGTGTCACGCAGGTCACAGGATAAGATACAGAGCCACATACCGGGGCCAACTATGAGACACTAGTAGAAATTAACAATGAGGATCTCTCTGATACGGTGCATTTTTTAGGAGTAGGTCCCTGCTGCCCGTCATCAGGCGAAGAATAGCAGGGCTTGATATGAAATTCCTCCTAGACACAGGTGCATCCAAAAATTTTTTACTTGGCCACGCAAAGAGTTGTTAGGAGTTCGCTCAGTAGACCCTCCATTTCTAGTCCGTTCGATCCATGGTGAAACAAAGATCACTAAGAAATGCTTCGTGGCTTTGTTCGATGTAAAAGCAACCTTTTTTATCCTTCCGAACTTATCGACATTTGACGGAATAATCGGTCTCGATCTTCTCAAAGAAGCAGGAGCATCCTTATGCTTAGCTTCTGGTCGGCTCAAATGGGGCAATAAAATTGAACAGTTTTACTTCCGCACCTGTGCTAACGTTAATTTTACCAATAGGGGTTGTTCGGACGCGCCTCCTGCAGTGAGAAAGGCATTCCAGAAAATGCTGAAAGACAATGGACAGGCATTCGCGGACCCTAACGAGGCTCTAGCCTACAATACTTCGGTGTCGGCTACCATTAGGACGACAAGTGAAGAACCTATCTATACCAAACTCTACCCGTACCCCATGGGCACAGCTGATTTCGTTAACAAAGAGGCTCAGAGTCTGCTCAAGAATGGTATAATTCAAAAATCTGCGTCCCCTTACAATAATCCCATATGGGCGTAGACAAGAAGTGTACCGATGCAAAGGGTAATCGAAATATGCGTTTAGTTATAGACTTTCGCAAGCTCAATGAGCGAACGATTCCGGACAAATACCCCATGCCAAATATTTCTTTTATACTGGGAAACCTAGGTAAAGCCAAATATTTTTCAACTCTAGACCTAAAATCTGGATACCACCAGATCATTTTGGAGAAAAGCGACAGAGAAAAGACATATTTTTCCGTGAATGGGGGGAAGTACGAATTTCGGAGACTCCCATTCGGTTTGAGGAATGCGGCTAGCATCTTCCAGAGGACTACATACTGCGTGAAAAGATAGGGAAATTTTGCTATGTTTACGTCGACGACGTAATTATCTTTTCAGAGGATGAAAGCTCGCAGGAAGCTTTTCAAAAGCTTCGTAACATTCTGGCATCCGAAGATGTCATGCTTAGATACCCCGATTACAGAAAACCATTTGATCTGACAACAGATGCATCAGCGTACGGTATAGGTGCCGTACTGGCCCAAGTTGGTCGCCCGATCACAATGATCTCAAGGACATTGAGTAAATGCGAAGTTAATTACGCGACCAACGAAAGCGAATTGTTGGCCATTATATGGTCCCTTGGCAAGCTACGACACTACCTGTATGGGGTCAGGGATATAAATATCTTTACCGATCACCAGCCTTTAACCTTCGCGGTATCGGAATCAAATCCTAATGCAAAGATTAAAAGGTGGAAAGCGTGCATTGACGAGTCTAATGCACGCATCTTTTATAAGCCAGGCAAGGAGAACGTGGTGGCAGATGCCCTGTCTAGGCAAATGCTCAATGCTTTATAGGAACAGGATGTAGACTCGGGCGCAGCAACGGTTCACGATGAGCTTCCGCTCACCCATATCATTGAGACAACGGATAAGCCGTTGAACTGCTTTCAAAACCAGGTTATCATTGAAGCGGCGCAGTTCCCGTCTAAGGACAGCTTCGATCTGTTCGGGAACAAAAGACGCCATTTAGATAGGTTTACCCAAAAAGGGTTGTTACTGAATGAGCTTGCAGGGGTAATCATTCCGAAGGCCGTAAACGCATTTTATTACGACCTGCGCACGCTTGTGATGATACAGGACGAGATAGTTAGAAGGTTCCCATCTACAAAGTTCTGGCATTGCAGGAGTCGGGTAATGGACGTATTTAGAGTCGAGGAAAGACGAGAAATCCTCATAGCTGAGCACAATAGAGCTCATAGAGCGACCCAGGAGAATATGAAACAGGTTCTCTCCAAATACTACTTTCCAAGAATGGGAAAACTGGCTAGTGAAATAGTGCAAAATTGTAAAACTTGTGCCAGGGCAAAATACGATAGGCACCCAAGGAAGCAGGAGATTGAATTAACTCCAATTCCGTCATGCACAGGGGAGATGTTACATGTGGACATCTTCTCTACAGACAAGACATTTTTTCTCACTTGCATCGATAAATTCTCCAAGTTTGCTGTCGTACAACACATTCCTTCTAGAACGATCGTAGACCTGAAGCCAGCAGTGCTTCAGCTCATGAATTTCTTCTCAAAAGCCAAGACGATCTATTGCGACAATGAGCCGTCATTGAACTCACATGTGATCTCCTCCATGCTGACCAACCATTTCGGCGTCAGCATTGCTAGCGCAATAATGCTATGCCCCTGCATAGCGTCTCTAATGGGCAGGTGGAACGGTTTCACAGCACGTTGCTGGAGCTAGCCAGATGTATTAAAATAGACAAAAACATAAGCGACACGATAGAGCTCATCCTATTGGCCACAGCTGAGTATAACAAATCGGCCCACTCGGTCATTAACAAAAGGCCGGCTGATGTCGTTCAAACGCATCCAGATGAGCCGCAGAAGGGAATCCACGACAGTATAGAAAGCGCGCAGAAGTCGCCCATGAACAGGGAGAATGCTTCCCGGCAGAATAGGACCTTTAGGGTGGGCGAAAAAGTCTTAGTAAAATCTAACCGGAGGCTAGGGAACAAGCTCACCCCCTTGTGCGAGGAAAGGACCGTAGAAGCAGACTTAGGAACCACAGTCCTAGTAAAAGGAAGGGTGGTCCATAAGGATAACTTAAAGTAGGTCGGCCCGCAGGGAAAATGTAGAATAAGCCTCGATATAGGTATTTATTAAGCGTCCCCATTAGTGGCAATTTCCTTTCCACGAGCATAAAGTAGTAATCATCTCTCTCACTAGGTTCGCACTCGCTTTTCTCATGTCCCTATCGTTGGCTTCAGCGTACGTGACGGATTACTGACACGCTAAGTATATGCCCATTCTCGATGGTCGGATTCTGGTGTGGGAGGAGTACGCATATGTAAGACACTCGGCAAACCTGTCCGAGTACTCGCGCATGATAGTCGAAACAAGCGGTTTGTTGGACGAATTCCCGCACTCACATATGAAGAAGCTTTTAAGCGTTGACACGTTCCACCTTCAGGATCTGTTAGAAGCTTTAAATGGGCACCACAGGGTAGCCAGGAGCTTGGACTTCCTGGGTTCCGCACTAAAAGTCGTTGCAGGCGCGCTAGATGCTAAGGACTTAGAAGAAATTAGGTTCACAGAAAGGAAGTTGGTGGAATCCAACAACAGGCAGATCGAAATAAACACAAGGGCCCAAGACCAGATTAATCAGTTAACTAACACCGTGACTCGGATTCTCAAGGCAGCCAAGAAATCGCAGGTGGACACAATTCACCTGTACGAGACATTGCTAACCAGAAATAGGGTGTTAATGATGGAGCTGCAAAACTTAATGCTTGCCATCACACTTGCTCGAATCAACGTTGTTAGTCCAAACATCTTGGACCATGCTGACTTGAAATCTGTTTGGATAGAAGAGCCCACCAGTACCCCTATAGGGGACCTAATGTCCGTGTCGTCCGTAAAGGTGCTCCAGTCTGAGAATATGTTACATTTTATTATTAAGTTTCCTAAGATAAAATCTGCTTGCCAAAAAGTTATTATCCTCCCTGTAGTCCACAAGGGGTTCATCCTGAACCTCAAAGATGACGTTGTAGCAGAATGCGTAGATGGCATCCACTCCGTGAAAAATTGTACCTCCTCACCAGCAGCCACCTTCTGTCAGCTATCGGAAGAGAATTCATGTGCCAGAGGACTCCACACAGGCGTAGCGGAACATTGTAAAATCAGGCCAAGCAACTTAGATCCAATCACCTACGTGGATGATGGGATCATAGTAGTCAACGACCATTCGGCCGGGGTATGTGTGGATAACAACACCGAAATTCAGTTGCGGGGCACATACCTAGTCACATTCGACGAGCGAGCGACAATTAACGGAACGCTATTCATCAACCGTGACAACGGTCGGAGTAAGGTACCAGGGATGGTTAAATCACCACTGTTGAACATCACCGCCAGCCAGGACATACTCAGTCTTTCGTACCTTCACCAATTGATCACACGCAACTTGGAGGCAATCCGGGATGTCGAAGACCAACTCGGCACAGACCGCATGCACCGCATCATGATCATAATTTTTGTAGCGCTTGGTGCACTCATCGGCTCCAGCATCACCACATGGAGATGCATCGAAGGAAGGAAGAACACAAGGGAAATAAGAGCGATGGTTGACGAGATCGGCCGAGGACGGCCTACGGCTTACTTTATATGTGGAATAGAATTAAGTTAAATAGTGTCTATTTTGTTTTATATATCAAATGGAATTCGACACCTTAGTGGCGAAATTGTTTACTTGAACGGATGTCGGGTAGTCAGCGGGAAGCAAAGCTCAACGACCCAAGTCGGCAAACTTTAGCGTTCAGCTGAGGTGGCGAAGGTGACACCACTTGCAGCGGAAGAACGCCGTACCATAGCCGGCGAACACGGCATATTTGCGTGGCCGCTATAAATGAGAATGTAAGCGCTCAGCGATTCCCACCAGCGTCAGCATTTTTGCCAGTATAAGAGTTTTCATTATTTGTCAAATTGTAGACTTTAAGTTAGTCTAAAATCAACCTTTGAATAAACTCGTGTGTGACATCAACTCAATTTGAAGTGTTCTTATTTTAGTTCTCACAAGTAACAAACAGTGCTAAATACACTTCCACCAAATCGGCTGCATTTATGCAAGTAACATAACTAAAAAGCTTCATAGAAGTTATATCAACAAATAAGTGCAATAAACTTATTAATTGGCGCCCAACTAGTGGTAATCCGACGAATTCAAAATCAGTACCCACGCAGCTTCACCAGGAAGCTCTCATTAAAAGGATTCAAGGATCTGCAGTTACCTCCGTTAACACAGGACGTAGAAGGAGCAGCGAGTCCAGCCTTATCTTCGCATCGTCAGGAAAAGAAAGAGGCCACCACACTTAGCTCAATACAATACAAAGAAGCATGTAAGTGGACTTTTCTGACAAACAATTTTTCAAGTCACAAATTTACTAAAAAAGTGAGCGAGCATTCCGTTTTGCAACGGTTCATAGTATTCACAACAAAAAATCTCCGTCTCGTGTAAGGGACTCCTTGAGAATCAGATTCGGCTTAAAAGATACCTTTTTTCTGGTCGACTTGGTCATGATACAGGTGTCTATCAACCAAGCCTTAGCAGCCTGAGCAGGCAGCTAAGAATGCACAGAAAAAAGGTGAGCTCACTCAGAAAATAGATGAGCTTTCTAAACAAGTGGCGGCAGCGATTATTGTCGCCCCAAGCGAGCAGTCGTTCGCACCTGTAGAGACGACTGGCGACGTCAATTGTGACGAGCCGCTGAGCGTGATGAAATGTGAGTCATACGTTTCATGAAGGCAAGCGGCCTTAACCGCTTATCAGTTTTTCGAACCACACAATGGCAGCACGCGCCAATTCCAGGCCGTTGCCATCATGAGGAACAAGGTAAAGGGGCCTGCCGATGCCATGTTAACCTCGTGCAACACCCCGCTGAATGTTCACGCAATAATTAACCGCCTCGACTCGAAGTTCAGCGACAAAGGCCAGTTCAATCAACGCGGCGATAGGCAACAGGGCTACGGTGGCAGGCAGGAGCCCATGGAATCCAATCCAAACAGACGAATGGCCACGCCTGGCCGCAAAAGATTTAGGAGAAAGCAGCAAGAGGTAAACTGTGTCACGCAGGTCACAGGATAAGATACAGAGCCACATACCGGGGCCAACTATGAGACACTAGTAGAAATTAACAATGAGGATCTCTCTGATACGGTGCATTTTTTAGGAGTAGGTCCCTGCTGCCCGTCATCAGGCGAAGAATAGCAGGGCTTGATATGAAATTCCTCCTAGACACAGGTGCATCCAAAAATTTTTTACTTGGCCACGCAAAGAGTTGTTAGGAGTTCGCTCAGTAGACCCTCCATTTCTAGTCCGTTCGATCCATGGTGAAACAAAGATCACTAAGAAATGCTTCGTGGCTTTGTTCGATATAAAAGCAACCTTTTTTATCCTTCCGAACTTATCGACATTTGACGGAATAGTCGGTCTCGATCTTCTCAAAGAAGCAGGAGCATCCTTATGCTTAGCTTCTGGTCGGCTCAAATGGGGCAATAAAATTGAACAGTTTTACTTCCGCACCTGTGCTAACGTTAATTTTACCAATAGGGGTTGTTCGGGCGCGCCTCCTGCAGTGAGAAAGGCATTCCAGAAAATGCTGAAAGACAATGGACAGGCATTCGCGGACCCTAACGAGGCTCTAGCCTACAATACTTCGGTGTCGGCTACCATTAGGACGACAAGTGAAGAACCTATCTATACCAAACTCTACCCGTACCCCATGGGCACAGCTGATTTCGTTAACAAAGAGGCTCAGAGTCTGCTCAAGAATGGTATAATTCAAAAATCTGCGTCCCCTTACAATAATCCCATATGGGCGTAGACAAGAAGTGTACCGATGCAAAGGGTAATCGAAATATGCGTTTAGTTATAGACTTTCGCAAGCTCAATGAGCGAACGATTCCGGACAAATACCCCATGCCAAATATTTCTTTTATACTGGGAAACCTAGGTAAAGCCAAATATTTTTCAACTCTAGACCTAAAATCTGGATACCACCAGATCATTTTGGAGAAAAGCGACAGAGAAAAGACATCTTTTTCCGTGAATGGGGGGAAGTACGAATTTCGGAGACTCCCATTCGGTTTGAGGAATGCGGCTAGCATCTTCCAGAGGACTACATACTGCGTGAAAAGATAGGGAAATTTTGCTATGTTTACGTCGACGACGTAATTATCTTTTCAGAGGATGAAAGCTCGCAGGAAGCTTTTCAAAAGCTTCGTAACATTCTGGCATCCGAAGATGTCATGCTTAGATACCCCGATTACAGAAAACCATTTGATCTGACAACAGATGCATCAGCGTACGGTATAGGTGCCGTACTGGCCCAAGTTGGTCGCCCGATCACAATGATCTCAAGGACATTGAGTAAATGCGAAGTTAATTACGCGACCAACGAAAGCGAATTGTTGGCCATTATATGGTCCCTTGGCAAGCTACGACACTACCTGTATGGGGTCAGGGATATAAATATCTTTACCGATCACCAGCCTTTAACCTTCGCGGTATCGGAATCAAATTCTAATGCAAAGCTTAAAAGGTGGAAAGCGCGCATTGACGAGTCTAATGCACGCATCTTTTATAAGCCAGGCAAGGAGAACGTGGTGGCAGATGCCCTGTCTAGGCAAATGCTCAATGCTTTATAGGAACAGGATGTAGACTCGGGCGCAGCAACGGTTCACGATGAGCTTCCGCTCACCCATATCATTGAGACAACGGATAAGCCGTTGAACTGCTTTCAAAACCAGGTTATCATTGAAGCGGCGCAGTTCCCGTCTAAGGACAGCTTCGATCTGTTCGGGAACAAAAGACGCCATTTAGTCAGGTTTACCCGAAAAGGGTTGTTACTGAATGAGCTTGCAGGGGTAATCATTCCGAAGGCCGTAAACGCATTTTATTACGACCTGCGCACGCTTGTGATGATACAGGACGAGATAGTTAGAAGGTTCCCATCTACAAAGTTCTGGCATTGCAGGAGTCGGGTAATGGACGTATTTAGAGTCGAGGAAAGACGAGAAATCCTCATAGCTGAGCACAATAGAGCTCATAGAGCGACCCAGGAGAATATGAAGCAGGTTCTCTCCAAATACTACTTTCCAAGAATGGGAAAACTGGCTAGTGAAATAGTGCAAAATTGTAAAACTTGTGCCAGGGCAAAATACGATAGGCACCCAAGGAAGCAGGAGATTGAATTAACTCCAATTCCGTCATGCACAGGGGAGATGTTACATGTGGACATCTTCTCTACAGACAAGACATTTTTTCTCACTTGCATCGATAAATTCTCCAAGTTTGCTGTCGTACAACACATTCCTTCTAGAACGATCGTAGACCTGAAGCCAGCAGTGCTTCAGCTCATGAATTTCTTCTCAAAAGCCAAGACGATCTATTGCGACAATGAGCCGTCATTGAACTCACATGTGATCTCCTCCATGCTGACCAACCATTTCGGCGTCAGCATTGCTAGCGCAATAATGCTATGCCCCTGCATAGCGTCTCTAATGGGCAGGTGGAACGGTTTCACAGCACGTTGCTGGAGCTAGCCAGATGTATTAAAATAGACAAAAACATAAGCGACACGATAGAGCTCATCCTATTGGCCACAGCTGAGTATAACAAATCGGCCCACTCGGTCATTAACAAAAGGCCGGCTGATGTCGTTCAAACGCATCCAGATGAGCCGCAGAAGGGAATCCACGACAGTATAGAAAGCGCGCAGAAGTCGCTCATGAACAGGGAGAATGCTTCCCGGCAGAATAGGACCTTTAAGGTGGGCGAAAAAGTCTTAGTAAAATCTAACCGGAGGCTAGGGAACAAGCTCACCCCCTTGTGCGAGGAAAGGACCGTAGAAGCAGACTTAGGAACCACAGTCCTAGTAAAAGGAAGGGTGGTCCATAAGGATAACTTAAAGTAGGTCGGCCCGCAGGGAAAATGTAGAATAAGCCTCGATATAGGTATTTATTAAGCGTCCCCATTAGTGGCAATTTCCTTTCCACGAGCATAAAGTAGTAATCATCTCTCTCACTAGGTTCGCACTCGCTTTTTTCATGTCCCTATCGTTGGCTTCAGCGTACGTGACGGATTACTGACACGCTAAGTATATCCCCATTCTCGATGGTCGGATTCTGGTGTGGGAGGAGTACGCATATGTAAGACACTCGGCAAACCTGTCCGAGTACTCGCGCATGATAGTCGAAACAAGCGGTTTGTTGGACGAATTCCCGCACTCACATATGAAGAAGCTTTTAAGCGTTGACACGTTCCACCTTCAGGATCTGTTAGAAGCTTTAAATGGGCACCACAGGGTAGCCAGGAGCTTGGACTTCCTGGGTTCCGCACTAAAAGTCGTTGCAGGCGCGCTAGATGCTAAGGACTTAGAAGAAATTAGGTTCACAGAAAGGCAGTTGGTGGAATCCAACAACAGGCAGATCGAAATAAACACAAGGGCCCAAGACCAGGTTAATCAGTTAACTAACACCGTGAATCGGATTCTCAAGGCAGCCAAGAAATCGCAGGTGGACACAATTCACCTGTACGAGACATTGCTAACCAGAAATAGGGTGTTAATGATGGAGCTGCAAAACTTAATGCTTGCCATCACACTTGCTCGAATCAACGTTGTTAGTCCAAACATCTTGGACCATGCTGACTTGAAATCTGTTTGGATAGAAGAGCCCACCAGTACCCCTATAGGGGACCTAATGTCCGTGTCGTCCGTAAAGGTGCTCCAGTCTGAAAATATGTTACATTTTATTATTAAGTTTGCTAAGATAAAATCTGCTTGCCAAAAAGTTATTATCCTCCCTGTAGTCCACAAGGGGTTCATCCTGAACCTCAAAGATGACGTTGTAGCAGAATGCGTAGATGGCATCCACTCCGTGAAAAATTTTACCTCCTCACCAGCGGCCACCTTCTGTCAGCTATCGGAAGAGAATTCATGTGCCAGAGGACTCCACACAGGCGTAGCGGAACATTGTGAAATCAGGCCAAGCAAGCCACCACTTGCAGCGGAAGAACGCCGTACCATAGCCGGCGAACACGGCATATTTGCGTGGCCGCTATAAATGAGAATGTAAGCGCTCAGCGATTCCCACCAGCGTCAGCATTTCTGCCAGTATAAGAGTTTTCATTATTTGTCAAATTGTAGACTTTAAGTTAGTCTAAAATCAACCTTTGAATAAACTCGTGTGTGACATCAACTCAATTTGAAGTGTTCTTATTTTAGTTCTCACAAGTAACAAACAGTGCTAAATACACTTCCACCAAATCGGCTGCATTTATGCAAGTAACATAACTAAAAAGCTTCATAGAAGTTATATCAACAAATAAGTGCAATAAACTTATTAATTTACATATGTGTTAATTAATACGTAACAGCCACTGCAGCGGAATTTTGGTTTACAAAGGCACTAAAAGATCCCTGCTGATAATGCTTCTCATTTTTCAACTTGCAATCACCATATCTCGCGAATGTGCTCAATAGCCAAAAAAATACCTACCCAAAATCTAGTTCTGCAGAATGTGGCGACAGCCATTGAAATCACTTGGAAACCAAAAATATTATACCGACTGTTCAGCTCGAGATTTAGGTTAGGTACTTTAAGTGGCTATTGGGCACATTCGCGAGATATGGTGATTGCACAATCATACTTCATCTCATTGGCAAGCGATCTGGCCAAAAAAATTTGGACTTTTATTGATCCTTCTGACTATAATTCGCTGTGCCCTTGGAGCTTATGCCCTTTTCATACGAATTTCACAGCGAAAATACACCAAAAATGGAAGACGAAAACACTTGTTTGACAGTTGAATTTTGTGCCTTTGTTAGTATTTTCAATGTTTCTTTGTTAATGTTTATGTTTTTTAAGTTCTGTTTAATGGGTTTAAGAGATAATTAACTGTATAATTTTTAAAAAATAATAAAAAAAAATTTTTATCAAAAGCCAGTGTGACCGATATCTCTAAAGTGAAAATATTAAAAATTTTCACTGAATGCCAACAATTTCTTGACAAACTGTACTTTCTAGAAATACAATAAAACCGTGTAACTGTTATTAGCACGCACTGTTAACTACAGTTTGCTTAAGATCGCAACAGGAAAGCGTTGAGAGATTCGAGTCAGAGAAGCCAAAAAAAGGTGTGACACTCAAATGGGAGATCTGAAACCGAGTTTTGTTTACTTCTTAGACAACGTAGTTGGCGCTGCTAGCGCTAACTTAATTTTTTTTTGCAAAAACAATTTGCTGACTAATGCACTGTGTAATTGATGATGCACCAATCAATATCGATGTAAACATATCGTCTGCCAGCATGTGGCTGCTCTGTATGACAAATTTTGTAAATAGTATTTTGTAATTTTAATTTATCTTCAAATAAATATTACATGGAACATTATTCGTTTCTTTTAGATATGTAAATTACATAATATGTTTATGTTTAAACCACATTAGCATGTTTGAGGAGGCTGTATTTAGCCCGGGGGATAGTGCAATGCATGCCTCTATCGATTTGTCGACGTACTAGTTCCGTTAACTTGCGCGCCTGCGCAAGTTTGAAAATCTAAAGCAGCCCATATCTACTTTGAACTTTACAGATAGCTGTTTAAGCACCGGTGCTCCCGTTAATGGATGCCCATAGTACATGTATATGTATGTATATATATGGTGTATATGTTGAGAACTATGATAAGCACAAACTAAAGAAACCACTTTGAGGTCACTAACAACGTCGCAAGCGTTTTGCTACCGTAGGGTCTTCGAAAACTTTTTACCCGTTACATTTGAATATAGATATTTTTGCTCGCAACGCTGGCGCGTTGCTATTTTACCGGTGAAAAGAAAGACCTTATGGACAATATGTCATGAAACTATTTTATTTTAAGTAGATGTCGGACAGACAGAACAGCTTAAGTCTGTCACACAACTAAATATAAACAGAAATGCTAATTCTAAAGACATTTTAATGCCCTCATTGTGAAAAAATTTGTGTTTTTTTGGAATTCACAAAAAAATAGGGCATGGTTCAAAGCCCCATTGCTTCCAGTCCTTCTTTGTTATTGCAACTGCTCCAAAGATAGGACAATAAATTCGTACATATTTGTGGAGGCTGACCGTAAGCCTTAAGTGAAAGAATATTTTGTTGTTGTATTTTACGCTTGCTAATGACTTCTGTCAACCATGGTCAGGTGGAACTCAGCAACATTCAATATATTTTTCTTCTTTGCTTTCAAGCTCTGTGAACTTAATCAGATCCATTTATTTTTCAATGTCCTTCAACGTGGTCAACGTGAACTCCATCGATTTGCACGAAAATTGCAACAAATTTTTTCTAACGACGGTCGTAGTCGATGTACAGGAACATCAGATTTTTGCCGCAAAGGAACAATAGATATCATAAACATATTTCAGTACGTTATTGTACTATTATGGGGGGATATCATATCCCTTGCCTTTAAGCCCCATTTACTGATCAATTTCAGTTTCTATGAAAGAATCTTACAAATCTAAAAGCTGCTTTAATGTTTGGTTTATGAGACCCCGTATATTGGTGTTCACAGAGACTTCCATAAATTCCCTATGACGTGTTCATTAATCATTTACTTTTTGCACTATTAAACGATTTATAACTGAAATTAGAGTTATCAATCACTCACGGGTGTTCATGTTCGCCAATGATGTAAAGCTTTGTATCTCGGCTAAATTTTCTCAGTCAGCTCAACAATTACTATCGGAACACAATATTTTTCAAACTTGGTGCAATATCAATTTCCTATATCCAATTGTAGTAAATGTAAAGTAATATCTTTTTAAAGACGCACATAAAGGGTTGTAGACTTAGGAATCCTCTTGGATTAAAAACTCCTGGGATTCATTAAGCGCTGGTCGAAGGAATTCGACGATCCCGACATAACAACAACTCTGTATACTTCTCTTGTACGTTCGATTCTAGAATATGTATCTTGTATTTGGTACCCCAAATACAGAATTCATCAGAAGAGATTAGAATCGGTGCAAAATAATGTCTGCTTTTCGCTCTCAGCGGTGTTCACTGGGATACTAACATTAACATACATTTTTACAGTAGTAGACTCTTACTAATAAATTATCCAACTCTGTCTGATCGCAGAACAATGCTGTGTTTTTTTTTTTTACACCTTCTTATTAATGGTAAAATTGATTCTTCTGAATAAGTTAGCTAAATAAGTTTTGCATCTCCGATCAGACATATTAGAAGTTTTCTACCTGATTCCCTCCCTCGCAATTTTCGTAGCCGCACGCTAAGCGGTGTGCCCCTCGATCGGTTGGCCGGAGGTCGTCAGCGTTATGCCTGGGTTCTCGCGTTAACAAGCCGGTGTACTGTCTCTTTTAGTACCTCTACAACTAATTATAATATATGGCAACATTCAGTCATAGATAAATCCAGAGATTCATCTTATATAATAGATAATAAAAAGTTTATCATATCTATAACATAAGATTCGTCTTAGGGCTTATAAAAAGGATATGTCACCCCCATTTCAAGTGCTATATTGTCCAAACCAGGAAAATAACGAACAATTTTTAAGCGGCAATTTGTCTTATGGTTTATCACATTAAAAAATAAATAATTTGTTTTTTTAAATAGAGAGACACAGACCCCCAAATTCTCAGTAACATTTAAATCTGGAGACTGGACTGGAGGATTCAGCACGTTTCTGATAAGGACTGCACTATTCCCGACTTATGCTTGGGGTCGCTGTCCTAGTAGAAACGGAAAGTACATCGGATTCCCAACTTATTGTCACTTTTACTCTTTTAATCAAATGCGGAATAACATATACATACATAAATGCACACTTGTCGCACACAAGCAATAATGGTCACTATTCCCGGCTTCCGCTTGGAGTCACTGCTCTGGTAGAAACGAAAAATTGTTCAAATTCCCAGCTTCTATATGTAGATGTACCAAATCGCAAATTTCCCTAATCCACCGGCTACAATTCACCAGAGCGTATGTATACTGCTGCCTTCGCGATGTTGAACAGTAGCAAAAATCACCAGACGTATGCCGTATACCGACATTCTGCTTGGGCCTGGCGCTGCCTTCGCCAGGCTCAACAGCAGCAAATATCACCAGACGTATGTATATGCGTATGTATATATGTACATATGTATGTCAGCATTTGTTTCACTTTTCTGTTCGCTGGGCTTCGATTAGATTTTTTTTTTCTTACTCCAATCGCTGCATTTGAATATGTGTGTATACAAGTGCATGTATGTATACACATTAAAAAGTGCTCATAGCACTTGTCTGGATATTCATTGACCTGCCTCAACTATTATGATGATGATTTAATTATTTTCAAAATCATTTTCAAAATACATTAAATTATTTATATCTATATCTATCTATATATGTATATTCATATAATATTATAATCATATTTTAATTAAATTATTAAATTATTTATTTAAGACGCATAATAAATTATTATCATATTTTGAATAATATTTGTCTAATTGTTACCTATCTTAAATATATATAAGATGATGAAGAACAATATTTAACATTTTGTCGCATATCAATTTCTGCAAGAGCCTAGAAAAAAGACAAACTTCCAAGCCAGCCAAATTTCAGTTTTGCTATATCTGGACATACATACTCTCTTCACTTTTGATTCTATGACACTAGCAAACCATTTTGTCTACGCAACTGCCATGCAGATGTGTAAAGAAGCACATTAACTGCAAAAGAGTATTCAAAGCATAAACAGCGATTGGTGTAAGAAATAAAAAATCTAATAGTTTTCAGTCAGTGAAAATTTTTGATATTTTCACTTTAGAGATATGCGGTCACACTGGCTGTTGCTTAAATTTTTTTTTATTAATTCTTATAAATTATACAGTTAATTATCTCTTAAACCCATTAAACAGGACTTAAAAAACATAAACATTAACAAAAATACATTAAAAATACTAACAAAGGCACAAAATTCAACTGTAAGACAAGTGTTTGCAAACGTTTTTTTTTTTGTTTGATTTTGGTTTTAAACTATAATTAATATTTTGTATGTCCACCGTTGGCTGCCATAACCGCTTCCAGTCGCCTTTTCATCGATTTTATTAGATTTTGGACGTATTCCAATGGAATATTTTGCCATTCTTCCAAGATTATCGCCTTGAGATCATTCTTATTTTTCGGATGGCGCTTGGCAGTACGTTTTTTCAGATAGGCCCACAGATTTTCAATTGGGTTGAGGTCTGGGCTTTGGAAAGGTGTATCGAATACCTTTTTGCAGTTATAAAGCAGCCTGCACCTGACCATGTGTGCTTTGTGCTTGGGATCATTGTCCTGGTAAAACTTGTAAGTTTTTAACGCGGCTTAAAACGTTGTATACAGTTCACGTGCTAATTGCAAACATTTCTGCAATCTCAGAGACAGTTTTTCCCAAGGTGGAGTTGTAATACACCAACTGGTTCATTTCGAACGATAGCCGCTTGCCTGGCATTTTAAAACCGTCTAAAACTGTACCGACTATATATAAATTCTATATTCCAAATATGAAATTTGTAAGAAAATTGCATCACCAAGAGCTGAGCGTTTTTATTTTTTAAAAAAGTAACTGTAAATATGCCATTCACAACGAAAACAAACAAGAAAATAAAGTTTCCCAACACTTGTTTGACAGTTGAATTGTGTGTTTGTTAGTATTTGTCTATGGTCTTTGAAATTCAAGATTTTTTTGTTATCGATTACATGTGTATATCGTAAACCGGAAAAGTTATCGAAAATTTGCTATGCCTAGGGATTAGGAGAGCTCATATTCAAAATCTGAAGTCTCTAGCTTATGTAGTTTCTGAGATCGACGCGTTCATACATACAGACAGACGGACATGGCTAAATAGACTCGGCTGTTGATGCTGATCAATAATATATATATTTTATGGGGTCGCAGAAGCTTCCTTCTGCCTGTTACATTCATTTGCACAAAACCATTATACCCTTTTTTACCCATTTCATGGGTTAAGGGTATAATAATAATATGCAGAAACGCTCGGCAAAATAATAAAAAATAATAATGCAAAACAAAGGTTATGCAAGTAAAGCTAAGGGCTTAGTATATCCTTTTTTACTTGATTAATCAACTTATTGCATTCTTTTTTCACAAACTTACTGTGTTGATTCTGCAAACCAGATAAAATTACTAGCCGTTTCTGCGCAGGTTTTTCATACTATTCGCCACCTTCCATAGATTAGCTGTGCTTTGGATTGATTTGGATTATCATATGGTTTTTGTATTATTATTTATTTTATTTTAAAAAAATTGCTAAAAATACTGAAAGTTGATACATTAGAAAAATAAAAAATTACAAAAATGGAAAATGTTGAAATATTATGGCAATCTAAATGACAGTAAGGCGGGCAAAGAATAATACAGCGGGCATGAGATTCAAGAAAAACAAACGGCAGAGAAAGCAGACTGGTGGCAGGAGACACAGATGTAGCGTAGATTAGTTGCAATTCATAAACACAAAACTTCAAAATGGCGCTCAAATGCCAACCACAGATACAGTTTCAGCTACATTCATAAAACCATATTAAGTTCAAGCTACAGAGACAGTTACGAACGAAAAGCGAAAAACAAGAGCTATATCGTGATTGCAAACGCAAAAAGGAGATAGAAATTCAGATAAATGCGGATAGCCAGAATGCGAAAGAGAGAGAAAAACAGAGTGACAGTGAGAGTGAGAGAAAGCGCACGACCGAAATCATCATGAATAGGGAACGTGACACAAATGACAAAATATCAGCGCTATGACTCCTTTCTGTGTCCTCTGCTGTTTCATGTCTTGTGTTGAGCCATAGCTCTGGCTACGGTAACTGTTTCTGCTTCGCATGAATGCCGCCCCAGGGGCAGATTTGTAACCCACACACCCCAAACCAGTTTACTTTCTGTCCATCTCCATGTATCTCTATATCTGTCTGTGCGGTCGTTTTGCTTTTGGTTTTATGTGGCAACTGTGTGCAGTGTCAGCTCAAGCATATTTCCCACACGACCCCTCCATAATATTGCCTTGGTCCGTAACCATTTGCTCAGTGATTCGGCCACGCTGCCAAAGACAATAATTCAGATTTACAGAATTGTGCAAGCTATTGGTAAAGTCATTGCAAGGCTAAGAAAGCAGAAACACAAACTGTCGACTCCATTGTATTTTATACTCTGATATCGAAGGTAATAAGTATATTGCATTTTTGCAAAGACTGTACTAGTTAATATCCGTCCGTTTGTCTATACGACGGCGTATTGATATAATCTTTGTATTGGTAGTTTGTCTTCCCCCTCCCCGAATGCACAGCAAATTTAAAATACCTTGTAAATCTGATCGGACTGTGATTTTTATTCTGGTTAGAAGTCCTTTTTAAGTAATATCAGCGATAAGCTATACGTAGATGTGCCAAATCGCAAATTTCCCTATTTTTCCGCGAGGCGATCTCTTAGTTTTTTTTGGTGAATTACACGTCAATTCACCTTTTGTTTGCTTATTCAAGATCGCGGAAAACTTGCCTGTCGCGACGCAATTGCACTTTGAATACTCTTTTGCAGTTCATATGCTTCTTTACACATCTGCATGGCAGTTGCGTTGACAAAATTGTTTGCTAGTGTTATAGAATCAAAAGTGAAGAGAGTATAGTATGTATGCCCAGATATAGCAAAACTGAAATTTGGCTGGCTTGGAAGTTTGTCTTTTTTCTAGGCTCTTGCAGAAAGTGATATGCGACAAAATGTAAAATATTGTTCTTCAGCATCTTATATATATTTAAGATAGGTAACAATTAGACAAATATTATTTAAAATATGATTATAATTTATTATGCGCTTTAAATAAATAATTTAATAATTCATTTAAAATATGATTACAATGTATAATATATGATTTAATATGAATATATATAGATAGATATAGAAATAAATAATTTAAATGTATTTTGAAAATGATTTCAAAATAATTAAATCATCATCATAATAGTTGAGGCAGGTCAATGAATATCCAGACAAGTGCTATGCGCACTTTTTAATGTGTACTTGTATACACACACATATTCATATGCAGCGATTGGGGTAAGAAATAAAAAATCGAATCGAAGCCCAGCGAACAGAAAAGTGAAGCAAATGCTGACATGCATATGTACATATATATATATACATACGCATATACATACGTCTAGTGATATTTGGCGCTGCCTTCGCCAGGCCCAAGCAGAATGTGTGTATATGTCGGTATACTTACGTCTAGTGATTTTTGCTACTGTTGAGCTTGGCGAAGGCAGCGCCAGGCCCAAGCAGAATGTGTGTATATGTCGGTATACGGCATACGTCTGGTGATTATTGCTACTTTTTCAGCATGGTGAAGGCAGCAGTATACATACGCTCTGGTGAATTGACGCGTAATTCACCAAAAAAACTGAAAGATCGCCTCGCGGAAATATAGGGAAATTTGCGATTTGGCACATCTACGTATAGCTTATCTCTGGTAATATAGTTAAACAAGTGTACTCAAGAACTCTCACTTAAAAAGACGTCAAAACTTCTACAACAAATTCACTTTGCCGGATGTGGTACTCTAGAGTCTAGACAGAGAATTTAGAAGGGATAAAGGGACACCAGTTTGAACTGCAGCAAGAATGTCGAAGCTGTAGACATCAATTTGATAATAGAAGGTAAGATGGGCAATCATTAGTTCTTTCTTGCCATACAAATCTCCTGACTTAAAAGAAATAGTGTTAATTTATTTGAAAAAGGAATCTGAGCTTCTGTTTCATTACCCCTATTTTGCAGTAATAATGCGTTAATGACCAAATGCGCGCAAAACAGCTAATGTAATCTGTAAAATAAATATAAATAAATAATTAAGGTCGATATATATTTTGGAATTATTTGGTCCAAACTAGTTTTTATATTATTTACTACCGTAGTTTGTTATGTTGTATTGTTGTATTTGTATTGTTGTTTCTGTAATTATTGCTTATTGTTGCTTGATAATTGTTGTTAACATTTCAGTTAATAATATTTCTTGATCCCTTGTTACTAAATTTTTTCGAATAACTAATTTACAATTTAAGTTACCAAAATTTAGTCATCATCTTTCACTGCTGATACTGTAGTAAGATACTGTAGTAAACTGGCATAGAACCTGAAGAAAATTCTTTATTTTTTTGTATTTACATATAATCCTCTTAGTCCATTTAAAAGATTGAGATTTTTGATTTTTATCTGAAGCCAATTTGATCTATCCTTGGATGATGTTGTAGTTGCATTGTTGCCACGTTGTTCGTTTGTTGTTGTTTAGGACAGTTCGTGCTAGTAATCTTCGTATTGAAGATAACGTTAAATACTTAATATGTGTTATCTCTGTACTTCTGGTTCACCGATGCAGTAAGTCAATGCAATGTTCCTTTTTTATTCCGTAAATGTAGGAAAATATCGTGTTTTTTATTATGTTGTTTAGTTGCTTTGTAACTGTATTCACGACGACAAGCTTATGTTGGTAATCAATAATTTACGTTAGTGCTTGAACCTTTGCATTTTCATAATTTTGTGTGCAAGTTTTATTTAATTTATGTATTTATTCATATACATATGTTATTGTTATATATTGTTTTGTATGGCTAAGCCAAGGTATTCTTTAATCCAGCTATGTTGATGTTAATATTCAAAGCATACAATGTGTATTTTAAAGTGGTTCGGCATTGCTTATGTTTAAGTAGATTGGAGACCTGGAGACGGAGTCGCTTTATTAATGGTATTGAGGATTTTGACAGCTAAGAAGTGAGTGGTGGAAAAGAGGTGAGTGGTGACAATTCTCCCGTGCGCATATGTGCAAAGTCAAGCGCTAATGTTACACCATTTTGGGGCAATAACTACTTTAAAAACCAAATCCTGTACCCACCCAGACGGCTAATCAATCCTCGTCCTGTAGTCTCTGCGCTCTCTCCTGGCTGCTCCAGGTATGTGCGGTCACTTGCCGGCGTGTGATACTGATCAAGAAAAATTAAACATTATTTCTATTGTAGCCATTATTTTAATTTAAATTTTTATCCAGCACATCGCTAACGCTAATCTTAAATCTTATTCTCTGATGATATCGCTTTTTTTTCTTATTGAAGCACTTTAAACTTTTCATCATCCACAGTCTCTTGCTATACTGGATGAGTAGAGCAAAATCGGTCCAGAAACTACGCAGAAGCTGGTAGCTTCCATGAATAATAGGTTAAGGGAAGTTGTTAAGGCTAAAGAATATCATACTAAGTATTAACATCCACATTTATGGTTTTATACACCAAATATGTTACTTTTTAATGTCTGCTCAAAATAAGCTGTGACCTGTATTTTAAATATTTTTTCAATTATGGGCCATTTATTATATTAACAATAAATGCGGCATACCACAAGACAAATTTGCGATTAAACATATTTTGTTTTTTGCCTGGTTTGGAAATTATAGCACTTGCAATTTTTTGGTTGACTATATTCACTTTAAGCTGTGACTTACTGTACGTGCACTAGTTTACCAATGCTTGATGGCTTCATATCTCCGGTATTTCTCAATCGATTTTAATTAAAATTACACAGATTTTCATTATTTTGTAATTGTTTCCAACTACCCATACAGAATTTTTTGTTATCGATTCCATGTAAACCAGAGAATTTATCGAAAATTTAAAAAAAAAAACTCGTTCTGCATAGGGATTAAAAGAGCTCATTTCCAAAATCTGAATTTTGGTCTCTAGCTTTTGTAGTTGAGATGGACGCATTCATACCTACAGACGGACGGACATGGCTATATCAGCTCGGCTGTTAATGCTGATTAAGAATATATACACTTAATGGGGTCGGAGAAGCATACTTCTGCTTGTTATATACTGATCAAAAATGTGCTTGTCATATACATACATATGTACCTGAGAAAACTTTGGTCAATACTACATATTAGCGTAATCGACTAGAGCCTTCTTACTTGTTCTATATTATTACATTGATGGTAAGCATTCAATAAATATAATTTGTTGAATATATTTTTTTTTTTGGAAAATGTTTTTCTTTAAAAACACATGATTGGTTGTTGTAGCGAATCTGTTAGGTACATGATAATCCTAAACAATCTTCAAAATATATCTTTGTCAGGTTTCTTGTTGTTATAAGCATTGACGTTGCTTTAATTTGCTGTATTTAATGAGCAATTCTACAAGCAATAAGCTAAGTTTTTTGGATTACATCAAGCCGTTTTTGAATGCTGCCCTAAAGCGAGTGTGTGTGTGTGACGTGTCTTAAATATTTAATTATAGTGAGATGCCTTAAGTACTTACACCTCAGCGCTTTTTGTAACAGTGGCACATAATGTCAATTGAACATATAAGGCAGAAACTATGTGTGAACGTTGGTACTTATGTATGTGTATCTGTGCTTTTGTTTGTGTGTGAATGTATTTCGTTGCGTATGATTAACATTTCCGCTTGGACAGCTCAGTTTGCTTTGCTAGGTCTTATGCTACTGATTTTGATTTTATTTTTAACCCAATTAATACGTTCAATATGCCAATATAAATTGAAAGTCTGCAAAGCTATATAAGCTCACCTAAGTGTAAGGCAGGAATAAATAGTATAAGCCAAATCACATTACTACCAGCCAAGTGGCGTCGTAATGGCTTTTTATACTCTTAACCCCTGAAATGGGTAAAAAAGGGTATAATGGTTTTGTGCAAATGTATGTAACACGGAGAAGGAGGCTTCTCCGACCCCATAAAGTATATATATTATTGATCAGCATCAACAGCCGAGTCAATATGGCCATGTCCGTCCGTCTGTATGTATGAGCGCGTCGATCTCAGAAACTACAAAAGCTAGAGACTCCAGATTTTGGATATGAACTCTCCTAATCCCTAGGCATGACAAGTTTGTTTCACAATTTCGATAACTTTTCCGGTTTACGATATACACATGTAATCGATAACAAAAAAAATCTTGAAAATCCAAACTTGAAAATGGGGATTGAAACTATTGGCAAAATAATGAACATCTGTACAATTTTGAACTATCACAGTTCAGCGGTTGCTTTGAATTTATATTCCACATATTGTGCATGTCTATGTCAAATACCAATACAGCATT
Source organism: Scaptomyza parva (assembly GCA_035044645.1). Lineage (NCBI taxonomy): Eukaryota > Metazoa > Arthropoda > Insecta > Diptera > Drosophilidae > Scaptomyza > Scaptomyza parva. The sequence continues at coordinate 1,077,298 of JAWNNT010000078.1, forward strand.
TGGACATGAGAGCTATCGTTACTGTTTACGATTTATTTTGTATAATTGCAAAATTTTTCTGTAATTACTGGCCTTATATATTTTATTACCAATTCACACTAGGGCACATCTTACGCCAAGGACTTCTAGAACTTGCCGTGCCAAAATTTCTCAAAATCCACTTATTTTTCAGAAAACTTAAAAATGTTTGCTTTCATTACTAAAAAATTCTACAGGTGGAAGGAAGATTCTCCGAACCCAAAAGTATATATTTTTTATTAGCATCAACAGTTGAGTCGATATAGCCATGTCCGTCTAACCGACCGCCCTTCTGTATGTTTAAACGCTTCTCAGAAACTAAAAAAACTAGATAATTGCTTGCGGAAACAGAATTACCATGAGAAAATGGCGAACAAATTGTTAACAACACAAAGACAAAACAACAAATTTATGCTCTAACAACTTCTGTTCAAAAGCTATTCAAATTAGGAAAAGCAAGAAATCGACACTTATCATTTGTATTTCAATTGTAAGAAGTTGTTTTGGCAAGAAATATAAAATTATTTTTTGCTTAGATAATCTAATTATTCCAATAATTCATAAATAAACAAATACCCTAAGCCTAAGTTAGTTTGTAAAAAATATTAATTTTTCTGTCTCACTTTCCGTGGCTTTAAGCAACAGTAAGATTAATCCAATAGATTCGTGCAGCGCCTCAGCAACATGGGCCATTTGTAAGGAGTAGACCTTTAGCACATGAGCGCAAGAGATATCTTTGGGAGCAGTTCCACATTGCAATACCCAGTCCAATGATCCCGATAAAAACGGTTGACAATGAAATCATCATAATTAACGACGTCCTAGTCACGATAAGTGTCTACAACGGAACAGACAATAACATCAACCACATTACAATCTGAACGGTGCGCAGTTCCTAAACATTAATGGTTGACCAAGGAAGATTCCTGGCTCTGCAGACAAACACCAATAGCTGTTAGGTGTGCTCTTTCGTTATCAGTTGATCAAATAAAATTTGAAACACATCGGAGAGCTAAAATCAAAACTAAAGACCAGGCCCACACAAGCTTCCGTAACTGGTCTAGCGGTATACGATGGTGCTGCCGTTACTCTGTCACTGATCCGCCACAAACAATAAATACAGCGGTAACAACAAGTTGGCAACATGCAAAAAGATGTAGGCGTGATCGCAGAATTGGCCACTAGGCGCTAGTGTTGCACGAGGAGCAAGATCAGCAGTTGCGCATGCGGCAAGACCACAAGTTAGGGCTTATTATTTACAACTCCACATTGCGAATAAATATTATAATATAAAAGACTGTTGTAAGTTCATTAAACAACTAATCAAGTTGGACTGTTGCAAATTTTAAATATAAATTTATGTTGTGAATGAAATTGTTCTGATGAAATTGTGGGATTTTTCGGACAGTGCTGAGCCGACCGCTTTTGTGGTCAGGTAAGAATAAACTCGATTGCTCATTAAAAGGAATTCCCAGACAAACAACAAAGTAGGTACAGTTCGGTTCCGACCGCTGCAACCTACTTTTAACACTGTATAGCACAGCTGTTACAGCTCGGAAAGCCGGGAGGTTTGGATGAAACCAACCGCTGAAATCTGAACGGCCCATGGACGAGTGTGTACTTGAGATTCTCGCAGCTCGGACTTCCCCCAGCATGGCAACGCCCAATAAAAGACCGGCGAGCCTGTTGCCTGTCTAAGACGATAAAATACCAGTAGCCGTTGCACAACAGTGAGGTTGAGTGCTTACCAAGGATCACGGTCACGTTTAAGGGCATTCATTTCTGGGTAGTTTACCTAGTAATCGAATCGTTCGACGAACACTTAGTGAATTAGCTGAGGACGGCAATGTAAAGTCAATATTCGTGATAAGGAGCTCCAATGGACTAAACATTACCATCTTTTCCTTCTCCTTGTTGATCCTGCTGAGGAAACTGACATATGGAAGGTGATCTTGATAAGAATTGAAGTCGGAAATGCCTAGATTTTGTTCATGATGGATTTGGTTTCTCGCGATAGGGGCGAGAGGCCACCATGTTTCATCCTGCTGCTGGACGATGGCTGTCAGTTATCTGAAGAAAAATATTGTTGGTACAGAAAAAATCAAATATCTGAAGGCTATGAACGTCGTATTTTTCATTTTTTTCATAATTTTCAAGAGTCAGCCGCATACATACTTCTGATCTCTTTATTCGACTAAATATCCTCTGAGTAGGTTTAACACAAGTGTGTTCGGAGTGAGCTAAATATAAGAGCACAAATAAAAATAAAAATATTTTATAAAAGCTAGAGACTCCAGATTTGAGGATCCCCTTATCTTTAGGCAGTACATGTTTGTTTCAAGTTTTCAATACCATCTCCGGTTTACAATATACACATGAATACAGTGGCTCTCACCTTATTTGGGATGTTGTCGACTAAAAAGTATGTATGTAAGTAACCTGTCATATCCGTAATTTCCATTATTTTTCAAAAATTCCAAAAACCCATGGTAAGCAGATACATAAACCACCAAAATCAAAATTTAACCGCAATGTACTGGGGTTTTCCCACCAGCTAGGTCGGGTTATGTAAAAAAGTACCCTGGAGCAAAATCGGTCCAGAAACTACTGGTATCTTCCATGATTAATATTTTATATTTTTTTGTTTTGTGCCTGGTTTGGATATTATAGCACTTGCAATTTTTTGGTCGACAACATACCAAATAAGGTGAGAGCCACTGTAGATGACAAAAAAATCTTGAATTTCGAAATCTTGAAGATGGGGACACATTAGCAAAATATTGAAAATCTGTTAAATTGTTGTGCTAGTTTTAAGAAAATGTATAAAGTGTCGTAAATTGGTGACATGCTCTCAATTAATTTTTGAAAGCCTTGTCAATTAAGTACCATTGTCCGAAGAAGAACTTTTGGCACTTTAAATGTGGGCAATGTTTTCGCAATTCATTTTCTAGTGAAGCTTTAGTCCATTTTGTAATTCGGTCATTAAAGTCAAATAGAGTTGTGGTGTCGTACTTGGATCGGGGTGGTCCGACGAAATCCGCACACATGATACTTCATTTCTCTTCTGGATCCTTCGTGTTATACTACTTTCTCTATACTCTTTCCGATATTGCCACCCGACAGCTTTTGCTCTCTTAAGAGCATCAGCTAAAACAATGAGTTTACCTTTACTATATACAATTTCAAAATCGTACTGTTGTACACACTGCACTTTTGTACCTGGTGGGCTTCCAATGGTTGAACGAATTCAGCGCCATCTGTTATCACTATAAAGTTGTATCCCTTCAAATATGGGCGCAACTTCCTAATTCCTCAGACTATGGCCAGACACTCATTTTTGGTAGCCGAGCATTTATGTTCGGAGCTGTTAATTGTAATACTGGCATACGATATTACCCGTTCACCTTCCGTTGATGGTTGAGTTAATATCGCACCTTGATCATAGTTGTTGTATCTATTTGTAAACAAAATGTTTTGGAAATGCAGGTTCAGGGAGTGCAGTGTTGTTGCAAAATCTGCTGTGTACCTTTGGGAATCGACTCGCGTCTTTTACAGATCTGCTGTTCAGTTGCCTAAAGTATACACACAAACATCACAATCTTGTGTTCTATTTGTGATTGTCCGTTTTAATTTTCCGATCGCAGCAATTTCTTAGCATCCAGATTCCGCTATCTCCGAACCCTGATCGAAGTTATTTTTCTCGTGCCACGCTTGATTATGGTCTAGATAGATGCTAGATAGAGTCTCCTCTCCAGATTTCCATCATGGCGTCGCCGTGCCGGAATGGTGACCGTCAATCCTGCACATTTCAACAAAGTGTCCCAAAATCCCACTAAATCATCAACCACTTCAGGTTAGGCTTGTATTGGCTGTCGCCGATCTTCACAGCGGGAGCCAACTCTGCGCTCCTATCCTGCATATCTTCGACTAGTGCCGTTGGGCAGACGGGTTCGCCCCACGCTGGTGTACGCCACTGGCCGATTTTCGACATGCATGTCGGTGTTGGCTGTTCAATGCGGCCCCAAATCCAGCTGTAATTCAGCAAGTCTTGGCTTTTCGTTATCCAATTCCTTGGGATCATCAGGAAAACAAGGGTAAGCCTGAAGCTATCGGCTCCAAAACTGGATCAACAAGTTTAGGATAAAATAAGGAAAGAGTATAGTGTGCAAACTGTTCGCCAGGTTCTGCGGAACCATGACTTTCATGCCCGAGAACAACGGAAGAATATTTTTATAAGTGGCATATAGTCAATTTTGAAGACAAGTCCAAATTCAACATTTATGGCTCAAACGGACCGTTTTAAGTGTGGCGTCGGTCCAGTACTGAGCAGAATCCTAAACACTTAAACACAACAGTCAAGCACGGTGGAGCAAATGTCATGGTATGGCCATGTAAGTGGTCAGCCGGTGCCCGGATCTTGGTGATTTTTGGGAGAACAATGGGCAATAATATGTACCTCACTATCGTAAAAAAAAAAAAGACTCCATTGTGCCAAGAGGCTGGTAATCCGGAGTACTTTCCGGTTCTACCAAGACAACGACCCGAAATATAAGGCTGGAATAATGCAGACCTGGCTCATCTGGAGCTGCCCCCACGCGATTATTCCACCGGCCCAGTCTCCAAACTTAAATGTTATTGAGAATTTGTGGGCTCTGCGGGAAAAACACATCCGGAAGCATCATATATCCAACAAAAAGGATCTTAAAAATGCTCTACTGGATAAGTAGAGAAAAATCGGTCCAGAAACTACCCAGAAGCTGGTATCTTCCATGAATAATAGGTTAAGAGAAGTTATTAAGGCTAAAGAATGTTATACTAAGTATTAACATAAATATTTGTGGTCTTATCTCCAAATATTTTATTTTTGAAGTCTACTCCGTATAAGCTGAGGCCTGTATTTTGGATATGTTTCCAGTTTTTGTTTAATTATTATATATTTAAAAAGAAAAATTAAAGTTCCATTTTTAAATGAGATATACCATAGGACAAATTGGCGCTTAAGCATTTTGAATTTTTAACTGGTTTGGATATTATAGCACTTGCAATTTTATTGTTTACCTTACTCCGATTAAGGTGAGGCCTACTGTAGGTTAAGGGTATAAAATCCATGAAAGATTGAATTATATCCTCACACCACACCTCGAGCTTACTCGACTAGAGTCATCTAACTTGTTTTTTTTTGGGTGCTTGTTTCTGTTATGTAACATAAATGTTACTGTGCATACAGTTGATCATGGCGTAAAAAGTAGAGACGAAATCCATTGGTCGGTAGTTTGTCTTCTTTCATGATATCTTTTATAATGCCCTAATTTGGAGATTTGTTACATTAGGATTATCCTTTAAGGTAGGGGACTGGTGGCAAAGATAGAAGGTTGCTTAGAGCCTGGAGTTAAGACCTGCTTTAACCGTAGATAAGAGGGTTGAATGTATGCATATTTTTTGAATAATGTGGATTTATAATATCTTCATGCAGTGCACTTATTGGGTTAAATACCCGTTGAGGCTTAGCTAGGATGCAGTCAAAAGCTACATCAACTTCTCTTACCATCTGTTTTAAAGCTCTAACGAAGGTTTGCCACGTTGAGGTGCAAATCTTGAGGAAGCAGATAATAATTTCACTGACATAGATCACTGGTGGCTAAAAGATCTTTCTCTCTGGTACTCCTAAGAATGCTCTAGTTGAGTAACCCTTAACCCTTTACTCTACACATACGGTAATACCTGTACTACAATCCTATTTTAACTTTTGGAATTCAAATTTATTATTGTCAGTTACATGTATATATAGTAAGTTGGAAAGGTTATTCCAAATTAGAAACAAGCTTGTGCTGTGGTTAGGGGTTAGGGGGGCTTATATATGCAAAATCTAGAGTCTCTAGCTTTTATATTATCTTTTAATTAATTTCTTATTTTACTCTTTCTTTATATAATATATTACAAATTACTGCCTTCACAGTGTTCACACATCTTATATATTTATACCCTTAACACATGAAATGGGTAAAAAAGGGTATAATGGTTTTGTGCAAAAGTATGTAAAAGTATGATCATACATAGGCTGAATGACTACAAAATTCAGTACATCTCTTACCTATTAAAAGAAGAGAACCCTTTTCGCATAGTAATCAAGGGCTTACATCACTCTACGTTAAACCGAGAAATCATAGAGGACCTAGAAAACAAAGAACACAACCACAACCCAAAGAGAAAAAGCACTAGTGAACCTATGAACCTGCATTTTTTGAACATACAATCAGCAGCGAATAATAAGGAGGCCCTTAAAATTAACAAAAATCTGCAAACAAGTAGTTAGAACGGAGAATGCTCGAAGAAGCCAAGAAGTTGCACAATGTCATAGGTGTTAGGAATACGGGCACAATCCCACCTACTGCAAAAAGCAGCATAAATGCGCTAAATGCGGCGATAGCCACAAGTCTGCTGACTTCGTCAGGCCCAAAGATGTCCCAGCTACATGCGTGCACTCTAGTGCCCCAAAAGCCGTTACCACCAGCGCCCCGGCAGAAAAAAAAAAAAACAAAAAAAAAAAGACATCTCGCGCAAGGTGAATACATACGGGCAATCCTACGCATCTGTGGCTAGAAATGCAGTCGTAACGCCTCACCACATACGCAGCAATGGCATACTACACACTGCCAATAAACAAGGTGGACCAGCGTATGAAAGGTTGCAACAACAACTGAAGCAGCAAAAGGAAAAGAGACAAGCTGAACATCAACAACAGAAGATGCCGGGTAACGGAGACGTACTTGCTTCAGACATCCAAGACATTAATCGAGCTATCGAAAGGTTGACTGATATGCAGCAGCAAGCGCTAGGGATGCAGCAGCAAATTCTAACCCTCTTGAGCGCATTTCTCTCAAGATGAATTCAAATTTAAAGATCCTTATCTGGAATGCCAATGGCATCACCGGAAAAGTATTGGAGCTAGAAGCGCTAGTACAAAAATATGATATACAGGTCATTCTTTTGTCTTAAACCAGGACGAATGGCCCAACCTTTCCAAGGATCTTTCGATTTGAGGCATACCCAATACACTGGGCTGAGAACCGCATAGCAGCTGTTCTGCGCTGTTCTCTCCCGGAGCAATCAAGTACACTTCCCTCAGACAACTTTAGTAAGCCGAGCTCACCAGCTTCCATGCGTAAAAGTCTCTACTTACTCCGGGGATATCAACATTGAAGCTATTTATAGTAGACCGAACGAGAGGACGTCGACTGAAGAACTCAATGCCATCCCCAACTCTGGTGGAAGTAAATACCTGAAAGGTGGAGACGGGAACGTGCACCATTGGTTATGGGGTGGACGAAGCAGCAACGCACGAGGCCGTCAAATTGCCGAGTGCCTGGTACAACGCCCAGCAAAAGTTCTTGCCACTGGGTCACCTTTAAGACACCCATACGGAGCAAGAGGCAGCCCTTCCTGCATAGACTTCGCCATCTATCAAGGAATTCATGACCAGCTTCTTTCCATTGCAAGCGTCTGGGACCTCCCTATTGACCACCCTGCTCTGATTGTCACGCTTCAAAGCAGTGCAAGAATAGTATGTGGTACACCTAGGCTCATCAATGCCCGCACTGTTGTTGGTGGGTTCCAGAGACGACTTAATGAAAGCATCCGCCTCAACATGGAAAACCAATCTGGCTTGGATGTTCGAAGGTGGAAAAGTGAATCTATTACCAGGCGACTCGAGAGTATGGATTGCACACGAAATGCGGGATAAGTGTCAACCCTGGAGAACTGTGCCGCTCTGACTCACTGACAACAGGACGACTAAGAAGCTAAAGCCTAGAACAATCACCTGGAAGAACGTTTCACACCGTTGGACCTAGCTGACTCCATTGACCTCGGTATGACCGCCCGAGTACTGGAGACCACTTCAAATGTCGTCGCCCACTAGCCCCATTAGAGTGGAGGAGGTCATCGACGTGATCAAGGTCATGCCACGCATCAAGGCACCTGCTCATGATGGTGTATGCCACACCACCCTTACCAATGCGCGCGCTTTTTTTTATAACGTTGATCTTCAATGCTATACTAAGGACGCAGCACTTTCCTGCTCAATGGAAGTTAGCGAGGATGCATATGATCCACAAGCCGGAAGATGACTCAGAGTCTAATCGGCCGATCAGTCTCCTGCCTTCATTATCGTAGGTGTGGGAGAAACTGATTGTCACTCGTCGTGCAAGCCTTATGGATAGTGTGGCCATCCTTCCTGACCACCAATTTGGGTTCAGAGGAGGACATGGTGCAATTGAACAGGTCCACAGGGTGGTTAACCATATACTCAAGGGATACGAAGACAAGGATTACTGCTACGGGGTTTTTTTGACGTTAAGCAGGCTTTCGATCGCGTCTGGATCAGGGGACTACTGCTGAAAATAAAAACGAGCCTTCCTTCCCCTTACTTCTCCCTGCTTTAGTCCTACCTTACGGACAGAAGATTTAAAGTGAAGTTGAGGGCAGCACTCTCATCTACGCGAGCAATGAGGGCAGGTGTCCAACAAGGTAGAGTACTAGGTCCCATCCTATACAACTCGTAAGTGGCGGACATTCCCACCCCCGACGATCTCATAAAGCTTGTTTCACCGGCCAAATAACTCATTGCCACATATGCAGACGATGTGGCTGTGTTTCACTCAGCACATTGCGAATACGAGGCGGCCGATGGAGCACAGGAGTACATCCACCTGCTTGAGAGCTGGGCTCACAGGTGAAATATCAAGCTCAACGCCTCAAAGACCCAGGCAGTCAACTTTACCATGAGCCGTTGAGCAGCCCCAGCAATCTGGCTTGATGGGAGTCCCCTGAATCCCCTGGTAAACATGCCAACTACTCAGAGATTACGCTGGACAAAAGGCTCTGCTTCCGCGCTCACATCAAACGCTGTCGCCACAAACTGGCAAAATTAAACTAGATGTTAATTCCTAAAAGTACACTGCCGCTGCACTGCAAACGAGCAATATATAACGCTGTGGTCGCCCCGACTTGGAGATATGGAATCCAGATCTGGGGTATTGCGTCCCGGACGAGCCGAAGGCGTATTCAGACGGGCTAGTACGTCCGAAACTCGACCCTTCATAAGGACCTCAGAATGGAAACCATAGACTATCAGGTTGAGGCTTCCTCCATCAGATATAATGCACATTTTCAGCGACACCGGAGCCGTCTGGGCAGTGCGCTTGCGGGTAGACGTGTTATTAGAAGATTAAAACGCAAAAGCTTCAATGACCTCCTCCCGTAGAGGAGTGATACAGACTTGAGGATGCGTGTAGCTGAAGACGCCTGGAGCCAACCAGCTTGGAGATTTATTAATATATTAATGAGTGCTTTTAATAAAATTTTTTAACTTTTGATTCCTTCACAATAAATTTATTAAAAGTCGAGCTTACTCGACTAGAGCCTTCTTACTTGTTTAATATTTAAAATTTATCTTTGCCTATGTTAATATTTTTAAAGTTTGTTTAAAAGTTTAAAAAGATGATTGGTTAAATTACATTAAAAAATTAAAAACAATTAGTGTGTCCATCCTATCTTTAAAGTTAAATAAATAAAAAATGTCACAGCGTATAAACACTTTGTTGGCAAAGTGTATTTTATAGGGTCGGCGATACGTCCTGCCTGTTACATACTTTTGCACAAAACCCATTTCCCCTTTTTTACCCATTTCATGGCTAACGGGTATTAATATATATATGATTTCATCGATCATATTTTAATATTTTGTCAAGGGGTATTTTTACATTGTTGCGTATTTTTTGTTCTCGATGTGCTCAAGCACACGCATTCCCACAAAAATGGGCCTGATCTTAGCTATGTATGGCAGTGAGCTGCAGCCAAATTGCCATTGGCGAAAGCTAACTCTCCTATAACGAAGGCTCTAGTCGAGTAACTCGAGTTATTATATTTATTTACATGTAGAAAAAAATAAAATTAAATTTTATAATGTAGTCAAATGGAATGGGCAACAAAGGGCATGAAAATGAAACCACATATCATTCAAGCAAGGCGGCTTTGTACATAGAAATTGGTTATATTTCATAATATTAATTTATATTTTTATTGCTTGCGTTAAAAATAACATCATAAAAACAGCCGGTTCTTAAAAACGCCAACAATTATTAAAGCTACACAAGATAAATCATGCGGCCAAACCTCAAATTGTAAACAATGAGGAACAACTCAAAACAAAAACAGCTAGTCGGTGTACATGGGTAAAGTCCGATCACGGTACTTTGCCCGACCCTAAGTTTACAAATGAACATGTACAATACTTCATGAGTTTGCCGCTTTAAATTCCGCTCATTAGATTAAATCCTCAAGGAATACAGCGACCTACATATTTATGTACATGTGTATCTATGTTAGACCCACGGAGCAACTTAACGCAAGCAACTTTTGGTTTGTTGGCCAGGGAGGTGAGGCGAACGTTGGGGAAAAGTTCGCGATGACCGAGACTTTAGGTTTTACGGTTATTTGTTGGAAATGCTTGAAATGACAAGTCATTAAAAAATTTATAGGGACCAAATTTAACGAGGAATTGTTTTAACCGCAATACCAACATAAAAGCTTTTTATTTTTGACCATAAGGATTCATCGATATCGGAAAGATACACGTAACTAAATGCAATGTGTAATATCTTAGCAACTTTAAAAGAAAACAAAGAAAATTGCATGCGTTAAGTAATACCAGTGATAAGCTATACGTAGATGTGCCAAATAGCAAATTTCCCTAATCCACCGCCAGGCGATCTTTCGGTTTTTTTTGGTGAATTACGCGTCAATTCACCAGAGTGTATGTATACTGCTGCCTTCGCCATGCTGAACAGTAGTTTAATCACCAGACGTATGCCGTATACCGTCATATACACACATTCTGCTTGGGCCTGGCGCTGCCTTCGCCAAGCTCAACGGCAGCAAATATCACCAGCCGTATGTATACCGACATATACACACATTCTGCTTGGGCCGGGCGCTGCCTTCGCCAGGCTGAACAGCAGCAAATATCACCAGACGTATGTATATATACAGGTACATATGTATGTCAGCATTTGTTTCACTTTTCTGTTCGCTGGGCTTCGATTCGATTTTTTATTTCTTACCCCAATCGCTGCATATGAATATGTGTGTATACAGGTGCATGTATATATACACATTATAAAGTGCGCATAGCACTTGTTTGGATATTCATTGACCTGCCTCAACTATTATGATTATGATTTAATTATTTTAAAATCATTTTCAAAATACATTTAAATTATTTATATCTATATCTATCTATATATATTCATATTAAAATATAATCATATATTAAATAAATTATTGAATTATTTATTTAAAGCGCATAATAAATTATAATCATATTTTGAATAATATTTGTCTAATTGTTACATATCTTAATTATATATAAGATGATGAAGAACAATATTTAACATTTTGTCGCATATCAATTTCTGCAAGAGCCTAGAAAAAAGACAAACTTCCAAGCCAGCCAAATTTCAGTTTTGCTATATCTGGTCATACATACTCTCTTCACTTTTGATTCTATGACACTAGCAAACAATTTTGTCAATGCAACTGCCATGCAGATGTGCAAAGAAGCATATGAACTGCAAAAGAGTATTCAAAGTGCAAACGGTCAACTACGAATACTCTTTTAAGGCTATATTAAATGCATATGACAGGCAGATGCACGTAAACTCCGAAAGAGTATTCAAAGTGCAGTTATGGCGAGATCATGAATGCTTGTGTGTATTCTGTAGGTAACAAAATGCTTTTGTTGGCACGCTATTGTTTGATTATTCAAGATCGCGGAAAGCTTGCCTGTCGCGACGCAATCGCACTTTGAATACTCTTTTGCAGTTCATATGCTTCTTTACACATCTGCATGGCAGTTGCGTTGACAAAATTGTTTGCTAGTGTCATAGAATCAAAAGTGAAGAGAGTATGTATGACCAGATATAGCAAAACTGAAATTTGGCTGGCTTGGAAGTTTGTCTTTTTTCTAGGCTCTTGCAGAAATTGATATGCGACAAAATGTTAAATATTGTTCTTCATCATCTTATATATATTTAAGATAGGTAACAATTAGACAAATATTATTCAAAATATGATAATAATTTATTATGCGTCTTAAATAAATAATTTAATAATTTAATTAAAATATGATTATAATATTATATGAATATACATATATAGATAGATATAGATATAAATAATTTAATGTATTTTGAAAATGATTTTAAAATAATTAAATCATCATCATAATAGTTGAGGCAGGTCAATGAATATCCAGACAAGTGCTATGCGCTCTTTTTAATGTGTATACATACATGCACTTGTATACACACATATTCATATGCAGCGATTGGGGTAAGAAATAAAAAATCTAATCGAAGCCCAGCGAACAGAAAAGTGAAACAAATGCTGACATACATATGTACCTGTATATATACATACGTCTGGTGATATTTGCTGCTGTTCAGCCTGGCGAAGGCAGCGCCCGGCCCAAGCAGAATGTGTGTATATGTCGGTATACATACGGCTGGTGATATTTGCTGCTGTTGAGCTTGGCGAAGGCAGCGCCAGGCCCAAGCAGAATGTGTGTATATGACGGTATACGGCATACGTCTGGTGATTAAACTACTGTTCAGCATGGCGAAGGCAGCAGTATACATACACTCTGGTGAATTGACGCGTAATTCACCAAAAAAAACGGAAAGATCGCCTGGCGGAAAATTAGGGAAAATTGCGATTTGACACATCTACGTATAGCTTATCGCTGGTAATACCATATAAGGGCGCAAATGTTCAACTACAGTGTATCGGAGCTTATTACCAAAACAAAAAAAAAAAAATTTCAACGCTAATTTGATCAAATAAATTTATTTGTTGCTAAAAACTTTCGTTGATTTATTAAAATCTTAAATCTAAAATACATGTAACTTTTCCTTAGGTATATTAAATACATAGAATTTTCTATTTTGATGTCAATACAAACAAAGTTAGCATATATACATTGGCATACATTACACTTTCTCCGTCGTGCTTGATTGTGTGTGTAAAAATTTTGAATTGGACTCGCCTGCAAAAATGACTGTGCTCCAGAACTCCCAAACCTTGACCCAGTGGGTTTTAGCAAACGTCATCCTAGTGCCTTTATTTTTGCAATTATTAAGGGTTTCTTCTGAGGTTCTTGGCCATTGAAGTCATGGTTCCGCAGAGCCCAGTTTCCAGTCTTTCCTTACTTCATCCTGCACCTGTTGAGACAGTTTGCCTTGTCCCCCATCCGATTTTTGCGGATGAAGCGCCAAATGATGTGTTGCTTAGTTGAGGTGCTCAGATTGATCATATCCGCTATTAGCGATGTGAGTATCCGATTTTTAATCCAGGATGAGTATCCGTTGTTCAATGGTAGTCCGTTTGCCCATAGTTCTTGTGGGCTTGCTGCATTCGAGATGCAGGATATAACTAAAATGTATATATAAATATTTCTCATAAAACAAGATTTGTTGTAATTTCTGCATGTACTTTCTACACATTGATAAGAAAAGGATAAGCCAAAACAAAAAGGTGCTCGCAATCGCATAGTTTCTTATTAACCTCTGAGATTTTTAAGCTAGCATAGGTTTTGTACCAAAACGAATCATGCAATGAAATTACCAAAACGAGCACAGATGCATTTCCGCGACTTTGGTTGTAAATAATTGAGAAATATTGTTAATTAGTTACATTTCATAATTTTTCTATAAAACATAAAATAACTAAGGTCTTACAACGGATTTCAATTGTTTGATCCCGTGAAATTTATGAGCAAATGACCATATACAAACGTACATTTTATGCGTCCTTTTTTCTGTTACATACACAACACCATTATACTATTTTTACCAGTTTTATGGTAAATTGAATAAATAGTAAATTAAATGAAATAATAATATATATTCTTCATCAGCATCAACACTCGAGTCGATATGGCTATGCCCGTCTGTTCATCTATATGTATGAACGCGTCAGATCTTGGATATGAGCTCTCCTAATCCAAGGCAGTACAAGTTTGTTTCATATTTTCGATAGCATTTCCGGTTTATCATATTAACATTGAAGCGATATACAACTTAAAAAAGGGCATTGCCCACATTTACACATATTGAAAGTCTGTGAAGTTTTTATTAAAATCGGTTAAGAAACACCATAGATGTGAAATCATCAAGCATTGGTACAGTAGTACACGTACGTATGTGTATGTCTGTCAGCCCGTCCGTCTGTTTGTCTGTATGGTCCAGGGTTAAGGTTATCTTCTAGTCGAGCTTACTCGATTAGAGCCTCTTACTTGTTTTGTTATTGGAAATCTGTGTATCATACATATGTATGCAATGTTATGCGCATCGACGGCATCTAATCAGAAATGGCGCCAACAAAAAAGCAACGCACGTGACCGACGCGATGGGCATGATCTGGTCAACTTAAAATGCTAATTGAAACTTCCGTTAAATTGGCGCAGCTGCAGTCAGTCAGATAGGCTTCCATATATCCCTTCTCATGAAGACAAACTACTGCTACCCATTGGCAATCAATGTCGCTCTCTATAGGCAATGGCGTCTTTCATGTCATTGCTGGCATCGATGGCGATGATGAGTGCTAGCAAAGTAGATTGCAAAATCGATGGCTACTGCATCTTCAACCTTTGGCACTGGCTGATTGGGTTGACCGAGACATACAGGGCCATACTAAGTTGGAATTTAATAACACAATACAGACAGCTGCCAGCTACTGACTAACCGCCTGACCGGATGGATGGCTGGCTCATAAGATTTAACACGCCAATGAATTATGAGATTCAGATTCGCAGCACCGGTTGCGTTTTAGACAAATGAGCTGAAACTGAAACAATAGCCGTTGCCAAAAACAAATCTGATGTCTTGAAGGTTAAATACCATTTAAGCACTTAGAAATAAAAGTGTTTTAAAGTACCAAACACACAGTGTTGTAAACAACTAGTAATGTGGTCAACAAGTAGAAATGTTGTTTACAGTACTGTGTTGACTATACTTTTTTCATCAACATTGATCATACATATATTTGACAACACCATTAAGTCAATTTGGAAGTTTGGTTCATAATAGTAAATCTAATATAACCATTCCGAAATCAGTCCATAAACATTGGTAAAACCAGTACAGTATAATAAATAATAGAATAAAGGAAATTGCAAATAAACCTCTATTAATGTCGTGTTCCTTTAAATTTAATTAAACTACTTAAAATTACATTAAATATTTCAATTCTTTTCCGTTAACCCATGAAGTGGTTAAAAAAGGCTTAATCGTTTTGTGCAACGGTATGTAACAGGCAGAAGGAAGCATCTCCGACTCCATAAAGTATATATATTCTTGATCAGCATCAATAGCCGAGTCGATATAACAGTTTTAGTATTTATACCCCAAATATTTTGCACTTTTAAATCAGCTTTAAATAAGCGGTAACCATTATTTTAGATATGTTTTTAGTCTTAAGCCAATTTGGAAATCAATGCAATATTTTAATAACAAAAAAAGTTATTTTTGTAAATTCAATATAACATAATGGGTGATAAAACATATTTGTTTTTATTTTTTCAAGCTTAAGCTTGAAAATTGTTTTTCGGCTTTGCCTTAAAAAAAGCTATGTTTTACTATATATACCTTATGGCATCCGAGATGCACTCTTCGGTCAGTTACACGCGTTGGAGGGGTAAGTGAATAATTACCCAAAAAAACAAGTAAGAAGGTTATAGTCCAGAAAGCTCAACTAGGAGATGCCCAGAACCCTTGACCTTACGGTCATGCAACTACTACTGCACCATTGGTTGATAGTTAAAATTTAATTTTTCATACCTCCGTTGTTTCACAATCTATTTTAATACAGATTTCAAAGATTTTAAATTTTTTTTTTTTTTTAATATTTATAGACGTTTGAAGTGATCGAAATTCACGATTATTAAGAGTATTGTTATTGATTACATATGTATTTCGAGTATGCTCGAATAGGAGATACCAGATACTACTGTATAATTACTAAGCTTCAATCATTTATACTGTGTTTCAAAACCGATGTTAATGATTGATTTTCTTTGTTTTGACTTTATTGTTATCAAAAACATGTGAATATTGGAATAAAAAAGCTATCGATAATTGCTATCTTTAATAGTATATGAAACTGACGCGATAATACAGATAGACAGACTGATCGACATGGCTCTATCGGCTTGGCTGTGGATGCTTACCATACATATGCATATGTATGTTTATACTTAATGATTTTTTATAGATTTGAACGAAACCTATATACCCTTTTTTACCCATATTATTGGCTCAGGGTATAAAAACAAAAAATAAGTCTGGAGTATGACTTTTATCTAACAGATCCAATAAAATCAATACTTTCATGCATTAAGAGAAAATTTTCAGAAAATATGGGATCAGAGATGCATCCTCTTGCATATATAAATACATATATATCTATATAAACATTTTGGGCTCATAGTAAAACAAAACAACAATTACGGCATAAGCCACATATCATTAATACTGCTTGAGCTCAAAGCTGTTACGTTGCTACGTTGCACGCATTATTTATTTAAAATTTGTTCTTACAAAGTTAAATTTCAGTAAAAGTTTTGAAATATATAAGTATCGGCCACTTTATATACAAAACTAACAGCCAACTAACCAAAAGCCGACAGCAAGTGGAACCGTATCTTAAAAGTTGTTTTTCGTAGTTAAGAAACAAAGCTTCCCAACTCTTTACTCGAACAGTCTTAAGTTGATTTATTAAAATAGTCGCTGCTGGAAAATGTCATATTAATGTGTATGTGTAATACTAACATTTACAATGTAATTTAGAACAAGCACAGTAACAACAATAAACAACTTATTTGTGTGCTAATGTGGGTTTGTGCGCATGTGTTGGCAAACAAAGTACCAGTTGGCAGCACAGTTAATGTTAAATGAGCTGCACCGCGTGTGTGTAGAAAACTTTGACAGTACAATGGTGCAACAAGTTGCATACGCATTAAGCACACAATCATACATGGACAGGACATACATAAGCAACGGTTCGAACTCTCAAGCTCCTTATTTTGTCTTCTCGTCCTTGCTAGCAATTCAGCTCTGAGCTTGCGGCTGTTACAACGTCAGAAATCATCTGTTTAATTTTCAAGTGCTGCTTGAAGGTACTTATTAAGTTTCTTCCAGGTAATTTAATCATGAGTGAGTGTGTACTTATGTTTGAATCTGAGTAAGTGTGCATCTACACACTACACCACACACTATTGTGGCATAGGACCTGAAACGCATAACATTAGGACATTGTGTGCCTTGCCTGCCGGTACACACTGGCCGTGTTAAACTTTTTTCCATTTAACATATACGTACTTAAAAATCTGATGGCACAGACGAATAGTCGTGCTCCTAATAATTACAATAGATATTTATTATATTCTAGTGTTCGTCCATTGAAATTTGCCACCGATTAATATTCCAGTATAATAATCAAATAAATAGATAAATACAACAACAAACTCTGATACTCTGAAAGTGTAGGAAAGAAATATATATATATTTTTTTTCAAATGTCTGAACGTCCGTCTGATGTCCTTAAAGTTAGAAACTTGAACAACGGAAATTCCTTTGGTCTTTGGAGGCTTAAAAATTAATAACAATTCGACACACCTCTGTGTGAAAATCGAAACCCAATTATTTCCCACATTTTAAAAGCTTCTACAACGCATATCCCTAACAATGGGGATGTCCGTTTTTGCGCTTTCTCACCAGTTTTTTTGAGGTAGAATCACGATATTTAGTGGAAGATGTCTAGTGAAATTCTTTTAAGATTTTAAGCTGGATTTACCAAATTGTGTGAGAATATAGTTAGTCCTCATAAATCTGCTTTAAAATTTTGAAAGCAACGTCTACCCGCCTTATAAAAATAATCCTATATCTTTCAAAGATTTTCAGTTTTAGTCAACGGAAAATAGCTATTAACGTACCAGTCCGCTCCGTACTCCAACTTTTGCAAGCAGACCCTTCAACACCCGATAATTAATCCTTAAAATATGTTTTGTGAAAAGTATGAAACAGGCAGAAGGAAGCTTCTCCGACCTCATAAAGTAATATATATATTCTTGATCAGCATCAACAACCGAGTCATTATAGCCATGTTTGTCCGTCTGTCTGTCTGCATGTATGAACGCGATCTCAGGAACTACACAAGCTAGACAAATCCAGATTTTGGATATGAGATTTTCTAATCCCTAAGCATAGCAAGTTTGTTTCAAATTTTTGATAACTTATCCGGTTTACGATATACACATGGAATCGATAAGAAAAAAATTTTGAATTTCGAAAACTTGAAAATTGAGATTGAAACTGTTGAACATCCGTGAAATTTTTATTAAAATCGGTTAAGAGACACCGGAGATATGAAGTCATCAATCATTGGTCCGGTAGTGCAATGTATGTGTAAGTCTGTCTGCTCGACCGTTTGTCCGTCTGTATGGTCAAGGGTTAAGGGTATCTTCTAGTCGAGATTACTCGACTATAGCCTTCTTACTTGTTTTTATTTACCCCAGTTAACTGTTTGTCTAAAAATCTTTTTTTATTATATATAATTTAAATCAATGAATTTAAAATATTTAAGTATTTCGATGATAATCAGAAACGCTTTAAAATTGTTCTACACAAATATTTGCGTATGCTAAACAAGAATGGCAGTTTATAACATAATTTTATTATATAATTATTTATTGGTATTTAGTTCAAAAACCTCGACTTTATTATTTTTGTTGTCATATGCATCACCTAATGTCGTGCTCACAATTAAAAACAGCGATTTGGTATGGAAGACGTTTTTTCTAAAACGTTGCTCCTCCTTCTGTTACCTGACTTTTAGATTATAAAAAATAGCATGCTCTTAAAGGATAATTTTCACTTAAAACTTAACTGTTCTATTAAAACATCTATATAAAATGGTATAGGTAGCCGATAAAAATGCATAAATATCGCTTATAGAATTTCTAAAATACAAGCCACAAATAGTTTTTAATTACAAAAAATAGCAATTGAGATAAATGACAAACTTTTTTACTTTTTGGCCATACTGCAATGATTAAAATTAAGCACATGGATTTACCTCAGGAGAGCCATGTTCGGCATTCTCACATATGCGTAGACGAATATGTAGCTCATCTGGTGCAAACGCTTCCATAATATTAATGCAAAGTGCAGATCCATAGGGAAAACAAATCCAAAATGGACGCTACAGAAAGCAATGAACGAACTTACAATCTTATGGCTAACCACTTTGAGTTAAACATAACACGCAGAATATTGAAGCTTCTCCCTTTAAGGCAAATCTAACAAATTCAGTGCCAAGATAGGTGTGCTGACATGTCCTAAAACCGCAAAACTGGCACACCTGTCCTCAGCCGCCCCTATTTTTTAAAGTTATATATGAAAAACCAACCACAGGTAATCAATCTTTATAAAATTATGTCCCCACGACCGCGGGGAAACAGACAAGTGGAAGTTTTCAAATCGTGTCGGAAAATATATAGTTTATATTGACTGTTGAAATTACTTCCTTGTAGTTGTATTTCAGTTCTTAAAGCCTTAAAGGTTTGATGTAAAAACGCAAAAAAAAATTAAACTTTAGTAAAATGAATTGAAAATAATTATTTGGAGCTATCACTTTTACCCATCAGTGGCCTTATCACCAATAACAAACCAATACACGAACAGTTTGGTTATTAGTCGATGCTGCTTTATAAAAATATTCTCATTGCGTTAAGAAAATTCAGCTACAACACAAGAAAGAGATGTCACATCATAAATATATATAATTGCCAGCTTTGAATTAAGAACGCTATCGATAAAACCCTTGTTAACCATTGGAAGATAATTTGAATAAATGTTTATAATGGTCTGTGTATATTTCTGTATAAAGCAGTGCAGACATTTTAGTAACCATGAATTATCTATATTCTTATATATATACATATATCAAGCGATCAGTCGATATTGCTGATTCCGATTATTACAAAAAATGAGCACTGGCTTAAATACTTTGGATGATATGGGCGTGCCTTATTTCAAAACGCGGTGGGTCTACAGGAACGCCAGCAACTATCTTCCAAGATATAAGGATGCGTGAACTGCATTTATCGATTTTGAGTTATCGTTTTCCATCAATATACTTTGATACCTTCAGTATCAGAGTATAAAAACAATCAATGTGTAAAATGAAAGCATAAATTGTTCAACATTTAGGAACGGAAACTTCTTAATTTATATTTCCTGAACGGCATTCATAAAATATGACCAGCGTTCATAAATTATAAAAAAGCGTTCTGAAAAAACTATTTTAAATGCTACTGATTTGTAGTTTATGAACGGATTTTTTTCTCAGTGTATGAACACAATAAAAACCTATAAGGACAGGTTCACTGAAATACATGGAAATCAGCTTAAAATATCCATGCGCCTTCCGTTGGTGAAAGCTTTTATATTCATGGCCCATAAATATAGTAGTATATAAAAACCATTGAAAGGTAAGCTTGTTATGTTCACAATTAACTTTTTTTTACAATAGCTATTTTTTGGCAAAATTATTTGATCAGTGATCGCCCACTGGCATAAAAAGTTTCGATAATAACTACAGCAAAACTAAGAAGCATTGAGTATATGCCGACGACAGTTATATGCGTACGCGTAGTCACAATCGTGTTTCGCGCCGTCTGAACTGCGAACAAGGTGTTGTGTACAGGTCAGTTTAGGGAGTACGGGGTCAGTAAGTAGGGCAACAGCAACGGCCAAAGGCATTTCATGTGAAAAAGAAATAATATAAGCGCGTGCGATCCATGACATCAAAATACACAATCATGCGCACTGTGGCGCAGGACTAGACAAGGCAGAGGCAATCAAGCACTTCACAGCTTAACACCCTAATGTGCAATATTTTCGACACACACCAAAATAAAGCCAATTTATCAGAAGGAAATTCAGGAGACTGGAAGAGTCGTCGACCCCCACCTATAGCCTCCACTTTCCGTCATGCCACAGATGTCGAAAACGATGGCGCGAATGGTTTGCCAGCAACAGCAGCATCCGCAGCCGTCAAGCACTAGCCGGCTGCTTCACCAGCAGCTAACGACCATGGCGCTCACAAACACAACAACAGAGATAATGTGCGGTGCGGCTGAGGGCACCACCCACGGACTAACAACAAACGCACACACACACACTTACAGGCACACGATTACTCACTTTCAGTGCTGCTCCTTTTCAAACGCTATCTCGCTTGCTCTCCCATTTTGTTCTCTCTCTCGCTCCCTAGAGTTCTATCAGCTGGTCTATCTGCTTTTTTTCCCCATTTAAAGTTTGTCATTTGTTTTTGTTTTGCAACTTTTGTGTTTTTCTTGTTCTTGTTTCATTTTTGTTCATTTTTTATTACGCTTGATCTTTGGCTTATTACCATGTCACATTGAATGCGAAATGCAAACGCTGGCGGAATACAAAATGTTCTCTCGTATAGACACACCAGAAAGTTTTAGTTTCATTTTTATACCCTTAACCCATGAAATGGGTAAAAAAAAGGGGGTATAATTTTTTTCTGCAAATATATTTAATAGGGAGAAGAAGGCTTCTCCGACCCCATAAAGTATATATATTCTTGATCAGCATCAACAGCCGATATTGCCATGTCCGTCTGTCTGTCCGTCCGTCCGTCCGTCTGTATGTATAAACGCGTCGATCTCAGGAACTACACAAGCTAGAGACTCCAGATTTTGGATATGAGCTCTTACGGTTTACGATATACACATGGAATCGATAAGAAAAAAATTTTGAATTTCGAAAACTTGAAAATTGAGATTAAAACTATTAACAAAATAATGAACATCTGTGAAATTTTTATTAGAATCGGTTAAGAAACACAGGCGATATGAAGCCATCAAGCATTGACACAGTAGTACACGTACATACATATGTGTATGTCTGTGAGCCCGACCGTCTGTATGGCCAAGGGTTAAGGGTATCTTCTAGTCGAGCTTACTCGACTAGAGCCTTCTTACTTGTTTACTTAGAGTTTTTTTTTGTTTGTTTGACAATAAAACGTCAAAAAAGGGCGGTTGTAATTTTTTCTTTGGCTGCCTTTGACAAAGCTCAAGACAAGACCCACGCAGAAGCCAGAGAGGCTGTTGCTATTGCCGATGAAAATCTTGCACTAAAATTAAATTTTAGTTTAATACAACGAAAAGCAAACACGCTTTATAGTTACTTGACATGCTGTAACTTTTATTAACAAAATAGTTTAATTTAGAGTTTTGTTTTTAGAATAAAAGCGCAGTTTCTTTTCATTACCTTAATGCCCTACGATCAGACATCTCAATATTAAATTTTATGATAAAAATTAAGTTAGAACGGTTTAGTCGAGTAAGCGTGGCTCATCGATTTTGACCGCAAGGTGCATCGACTTGATATCGTTTTTTCAGCCATTCGTAGCGCGTGGGCGTAGCGCGCTTATCTCGGCACATTGTTGGTCGTAAACATGGATGTTGACAAGCGTTGCGATTGCACACACGGACGTACGGATGCTGCAAAAGGCAGAAAAAATGACATTGCACAAAAATAATATTTTTGTACCTTTGGTATTAAACATGATATTGCTCAAAGACAAAACTACTTTTATAAGTAAAACAGTTTAAATCGTTGCAGCTTAATACAACCGACTACTTAATAATTATATACCTTGATTAATACTTTGATACCAGTAAACAAATGCGGAAGACATTTCCAATTTTCGATTTTAAAAGAAGGCGGGCAGTTTGGTTGGGCGTGTTATTCAAATTTTTGATGAAACTTTTGGGGATTGTCATTCGCTACCTTACTTTGCTATCTAAAATATGATTCTACCTTAAAAACTATTAAAGATATGGGCAATTCCGATTTAACAAGAGGACTATTGGCGGAAGCAGTTGTAATTCCATACAAAGTTTAAGTGCCGTGATTTTGTTGTTCTAGTTTAAAAAGTATGGAATATATATGCGTTTTCAAATCTTTAGTGAACTTATCGGCTTGAATTAGAGATTTTATTGGTTTTTCAGACCCCCAAAAGCCGTTGCACCTCAATCTGGACACTTTACCTAACCTGGTCATAGACATATACATTTGCAAAGTTCCAAAAAGTTGCGTTCAAACAGACGGACGGACATCATATATCTATATAACCTAGATTGTAGAATTCAAAATGCTTATTCATCGTCAAAAATCGGGGTTTTTTTTACTTCCGACGGTATTCTAGTAAACGAATGTTGTGTATGCATTTGAAAATGTATTCATTTGCTCATCTTAAGTATTAAATACAAGGTATTAATAAAGTATAAGTATAACATATTGCCTTTAAAAGTTTTTAACTGGCAAACCTTAATCACCCAAAAGCAGCTATGTACATATTGAATATTTTCTTAAATCTACTGTATAGCATACAAAAAAATAAATAAGTGTAATAAAATAAGGCACAAGTAAAAAATTTAAAGTTGCGGACAACAGTTGACGTCCAAAAGAATTTGACACTTTACCTTGGAAAGTCAACAACTTGCACACACACACTCATACATACAATCAGAGAGACAACAAACATACAAATACACACACATTTCGAGATAGGCAGATAGACAGAATGACTGGGCTGCGAACGTGGTGTACGTGACTGTAACAAGAGCAAAAGCAGCAAATGTCACTTTGAAAAATGCCATTGGTTCGAAAACTTTTAGCCCCAACCAACGACAGCAACAAAAAAAATCGACTGCTGCTGCCTGCAGAGTGGATGCGCAGCAGCAGCGGTAGCTAAGGCGGCAGCGATATGCGAACGCCTCTGCCACGAAACCGAAACCAGTTGCTTAGCAACGCCTCCTACTAACCACGAACGACGACGCCGACGTCGACGGCAGCAGCAACAGCAACAACAGCAACTGTCGCCGAAGCCGATGCCTGCGACAAATGTCAGCAACAGACTCCATTGCTATTTTTGCACCGACAAGTGCGTAGCAGCTAGTTGTCTCATTCTTGCGCATGCACGCTATTTGCGGAGGGGAAATTGTGTGTTGCTGAGCATTGTACTTGGTAATGTGTGCGACGAAGCTGCCTATGTATGTGTGAGTGAGCGCGCATGCGATTCGTACATCGTCACTGCTAAGGGGAAGGAAAGTAGCTGGCAGCAACAGCAGCATCATATGGTATTGTACTAGTGTACCAGTTTAATTTGTGTTTGGCAATGTTTTCCCTTCACATTGCTATTCGTTCGCGCTCGCTCTGCCGCTGTCGCTGTTGACGTTAGTGAGTTTGGTGTGTTTTCGCCTTGTCGCTGCTATTGCTACCCGTTACTGCCGTCGCCGTTTTCAGTTTTTGTTTGACGTTCGCGTGGTGCGCTCGCATGGTGCGGCTCATTATCGTTAACTACATTAGCTGCGATACGATATCGTTCAAGTTGTCGTTCATTTGCAAAACGTTGCCAAAAACAAAAGCCGATATCGAGTTCGAAACAAACGATTTGCGAACAGCTGTTATCTTTTTCTTCATCTTCTACCTCCGTCGCGTCTTGCATTTTTGTCATGGATTCTACAAATATTCAGCTGCGTCGCGCTTCATATAGATTTTTTTTAAAGCAAACAAGAATTTGTTGCCAACATTTTTTTTAAAGTGAGTTACTTGTCAAGTAATACAACAAATTACAGCAAAAGCTACGGCGACACAGCCCACAACTTCCTGCAGGAAAATGTCAACTGGATTACTTTAAAATAGAACAACAACAAATTAAGCAGCAAATGCATAGCAAGAATAATATCAAATACGAATAACAAAAAGATACACAAGAATTCAGCTAACAGCTGCCGCGTGTTTTGCCGCCGGCTTAAAAGCACAACAACACACGTACCCCGCAGCTCTATTTTTTGCGCTTATTTTACCAGTCTTTTCTTTCCTTCTCTGTCTTAAAATTTTGTCGGAGTGGGTGCGTGTGTGTGTTTTCGCGTACGTCGCTTTTGTGCGTGTGTGTCATTATCAGCGTGACAATTATCATCTCGCCCCATCTTCGTTATATTCGACAACAAAATTCTCACCGAAGCTTCCAAAGCGCCCCTCAGGGCTGTCGCGCTGGCGTCATTTCTGGGTGACGGTTTTTCTGCCATTGGTAGCCGAGCACCACCCGTCAAGGATCTAATGGCATTTGGGGCTGTCCTGCACACAAGCCAGCACAATATCGGTGAGTTTTCTTTATATTGTCACATTTGCTTTGAGATTAGATATGCGCATTCTGTCATTTTTTTAGTGTTGGAATTGACCAAAGAAAACTTCAATGAATCAATAGAAGTTGTACTGTACAGATATCAAATTTAAACCTCAGTTTCCAATTTGTTAAAAAATGCGGACTGGTGTTTGCGCAACGGTGGCAGCTTGCTGTTTATAAAATTAAAACCAGCTGCAAATGAAATGTGTGGAAGTAGCGCAATGGCTAAGGCATTCGACTTTAGCAAACGTGAGTATCCACGTTGGAACTCCCGTTAAAGATATCATTAGTTTAGTTATCACAAAAAAATAAAAAAATTAGTTCCAAAAGCTTAATACGTCACGAATAACAATTATTGGCCTAATGGTAGAAAATACCCATATTTAAACAAGTAAGAAGGCTCTAGTCGAGTAAGCTCGACAAGAAAATATCCTTAACCCTTGATCATACAGACGGACAGACGGTCGGGCTGACAGACACACTCATATGTACGTATACCGCTGTACCAATGCTTGATGGTTTCATATCTCCAGTGTTTTTGAATTGATGATGTTCATTATTTTGCTAATAGTTTCAATCCCCATTTTCAAGTTTTCGATTTTCAATTTTTTTTGTTATCGATTACTTTTGTATATCGGAAACCGGAAAGGTTATCGAACATTTGAAACAAACTTGCTATACCTTGCTTGGGATTAAGAGAGCCCATATCCAAAATCTGGACTCTCGCTTTTGTAGTTCCTGAGCTCGGCGCGTTCATACATATAGACTGACAGACGGACGGACAGACAGACAGACGGACATGGCTACATCGACTCGGCTGTTGATGCTGATCAAGAATATATAGACTTTATGGGGTCGGAGAAGCCTCCTTCTCCCTGTTACATACATTTTCACATGGGTTAAGGGTATAAAAATTAAAAAAGTGATTTAATCGCATATAAGGAGTAAAAAAGGTTCATTGTAAGACCTATTGGCTTTAAAAAAGAAATACGTAAAATTATTAGCTGTGTAAGATCGCTAAAGTATATCTGATCAGCATCGCGAGCTGAGACAATATAGCCATCTCCGTCTCTCCGTCTGTTTCTATGCAAACTATTCCAGTCTCAGTTTTTGAGCTGTCGAGCTGAAACTGTGGTCAATGTATTTGATATTTTTGCAGTTCGAATTTAAGTACTCAAATGCGGTTTTACTATGAAAACAAATAGATTTGTTTTTAGTCTATAAAATCGGCGATTTAGGTTCCGTACTTGCTTATTGTTTCTTACACCATCTCTTTTTTTAAATTTAAAATTGTATTGTTATCGATTATCACAAGCCAGAAAAGTTGGCGAAAATTAGTTTTTGCACTGTGTAGGTCTTAGGAGACCCTATATTTAAAATTTGGAGGAACATACAGGCAGACATGGCTATATCGACTTTGTTGTTCATGCTGATCAATTCTATTGGTGAATCATGGCTGACACATGCGCAATTAGATTTTCAATCTGTTTAGCATCCGTATATGTATGTATACATATACTAGAGACAATACAGAAACATTTTTTCATTGGCTGAAAAATTGTGAAAATTCAAAAAATTTTGTTTTCTTGGGGTATTTAGCTGACATACTTAGCCATATTTGTACGATTGTTGAACTTTTGGCTGCTAGTGTTTCTAAATAGAGCCTTAGCAACTTATATAAATCGAATATTGAAAGAACAGTCAAACTTTGACTGACTCTGACTGACTGTTCTTGAATCTAAATTTGTAGATTACAGAAAAATGAAAAGATAGACGTACATGGCTTGGTCGACTTGTTGATGCTTTGGTCTGTATATTACTTACATTAATATAAAGTAAGAAGGCTCTAGTCGAGTAAGTTCGATTAGAAGATACGCTTAACCCTTGACCATACAGACGGTAGTGCTGACAAACATACACATATGCGTACTACTGTACCAATGCTTGATGGTTTAATATCTCTAATGTTTCTTGCCCGATTTTAGTAAAAATTTCACATATGTTATTTATTTTATAAATAGTTTTAATCCGCATTTAAAAAAATTTAATTTTTTTGTTGTCGATTTCATGTATATGTCGTTAACCTAAAAAGTTATCAAAAATTTGAAACAAACTTGCTATGCCTAGGGATTAGGAGTACTCATATCCAAAATGTGGAGCTTCACAGACAGACGGACATGGCTATATCGACTCGGCTGTTGATGCTGATCAAGAATATAAAGACTTTATGGGATCGGAGAAACTTCCTTTTGCCTGTTACATACTTTTGCACAAAACTATTATACCCTTTTTTTTATCTATTTCATGGGTTAATTACTCCCTATAAACTAGCGAGCGCCTTTGTCATTGCTCTTATCCACAAAACTTGTCCACTGAATTTAAGTTGAATGTTTAGCAAAAACCTCGGTTCGGATTGAGTGTGTGTCTAATCACATTATAACATAGCATTTTTTAGAGCGTTGTACAAATATAAACAATTGGGAAATTTCCAGTTTTTGTTTCAGTTCTGTTAAGAACGGAAATTTAAAAGCGATACCGAAAGCAATCGAGCAAAATGTTTCGTTTTATGTTGTGCTTTCTTTTATCCTGAATATAGGTACATGGGTTAAGTGTTGAGCCCGAAATTCTGAATTGGCTTGACATGAAAGCTTGTCTCGTCAGTTGTGGTGCACTACTTTCTGTTGAGAATAAAGCAAAGTTTTGCACTTTTGAACTTGCTGCAGGGTCGTGTCACACTTCTTAAGCAAACCTCCCTCAAAATCACAACCCCTCTCAACCGTTGTTTGTGAACTTTTCGATCTGTAGTTGCCTTGCTATCTCTTTCATTTTCGCCCATTTTGTTCGCCTTGCAAGTTTTTGTATTCGCGGGGAAAAAAGTTTGCGTTGACTTGTCAAAAGTTTTCTTGTTGCTGCACAAGTTGTTGTTGTTTTCGTTATTGTTGGTTGTTCGCAGTAGTTTGCTTGGCCGTTTTCCTTTTGTTTTATTTCATTTGCACTTATGTCAAATTTTAACTTTTGCTAACTGTTTAATGCCAGTCAAAAACTTTTGATTTTTTATCTCCCGGTGACATTTGCCTATGTATATTTCTGTTGTAAAGCCTGGAGTCAATGAAATGTTTCTTGTTCAAATGTATGAAAGCCATATAAATATATGTAGATATTTGATTAACATTTACGGTTGCAAATTTTTATCGATTTAGCCATGTTCACCAACTGCGTATAAAATGTTGATGCTACGCCCGCCCTTATCTTTCGCGGTTTTTTTTACACCCAAAGAAAAAGAAGACAAAGAGATTAAAAATGTTATAAATAAGCATATATATATGTGATTAATCCAAATATTATCGTTTTTGATTTAGCACGAATATGATTATGCTTAACTTGTCATGTGCAATGTTAAATTTAGAGTAACTACTATGAAAACGTTAAATAATTTTTATTTTAGTTATTAAAAATTTTTGAAATAGAATGAAAGTTATTTAGATATAAACTTACCGAATGCGAAATATGATGGCCTGCGATGGGATTTGCAGAACCTACTAACTTTCTTTCACTAAGCGGATGCCTTAGCTATTGCGCTGTTTTCGAACATATTTCGTATAAAGTTAGTTCTGTTAGTATTGTAAGACGAAATAGCTTCGGGACGAAAGCTCGAGCCTAATGCCTGTTATTTAATTTATACCCGGATCATGCAATTTTTATACCCTTAACCCATGAAATGGGTAAAAAAAGGGTATAATGTTTTTGTGCAAAAGTATGTAACAGGCAGAAGGAAGCTTCTCCGACCCCATAAAGTATATATATTCTTGATCAGCATCAACAGCCGAGCCGATTTAGCCATGTCCGTCTGTCTGTCCGTCCGTCTGTCCGTCCGTCCGTCCGTCCGTCCGTCTGTATGTATGAACGCGTCGATTTCAGAAACTACAAAAGCTAGAGACTCCAGATATAAGGATATAAGCTCTCCTAATCCCTAGGCATGACAAGTTTGTTTCAAATTTTCGATAACTTTTCAGGTTTACGATATACACATGTAATCGATAACAAAAAATTCTTGAATTTTAAAAAAATGAAAATGAGGATTGAAACTATTAGAAAAATAATGAACTTCTGTAAAAATTTCATTAAAATCGGTTAAGAAACACCGGAGATATGAAGCCATCAAGCATTGGTTCAGTAGTACATGTACATATGAGTATGTCTGTCAGCCCGAACATTTGTCCGTCTGTATGATCAAGGGTTAAGGGTATCTTCTAGTCGAGCGTACTCGACTAGAGCCTTCTTACTTGTTTTTATTTAGTTTATGTAAAATGAACTCGAATATAAAGTGTACACATTTTGATTTAAAGTACACTAGGATTTAAATATATTTTAACATGTTGTATATTTTAAGAAAATTCTTTTCATAATTAAAAGGCGCATAGTTTTTTCATATTAATAGTTATTAGTTATTAAAAGTTATTAATATTTAATTTTCGTGTGTTATTTTCATTGGGTTTCATTGGTGGTACTTAAATCTAAAAAAAAGTTAGGAAATTCCTAATCAGAGTGAACTAATACTATTATCAATCTCTTTCTCTTGCTTAAACTGGTTACTTGTTTATTTTGGCTGTTGAAAACGTTATGTGTATGGTTATTTTTCTCATAATTTTTTTTGTAAAAGCCGTAAAGCTTAACATTAACATTAACTGCAAAAACTCAAAACTGGCTCAAAAGCTAAGGCACTCGCCGCCTCACCAAGAGATTTTAGGTTCAAATCTCGTCACGGTAGGCATGGACAGGAAACTTTTTAATGGTTTTTATTATTTTCTTCAATATCTAGCTGAAGCAAAAGACAAGAAAAGCTTTTA